>JAVJGJ010000001.1:74019261-74044857 GCA_035590215.1 Microhierax caerulescens
AACTACTCCTCTTCTTCCCTGCCTGTCTTTATGAAACAGCCTATGGGCATCCATTGTGATCTTCCAGTCACATGAGTTGTCCCACTATGTTTCACTTATTCCTGTGGTGTAACTTTCTGACTGGCACGGAGCTCAAGTTCCTCTTGTTTGTTCCCTAGGCTGTGTGCATTGGTATACATGCCCTTGAGGTGGTTAGTCTGGTTCTCATCTTGGGAGGCAGCTCAGGAACATTTGTCACTGCTTTGGTTGGCCTGGCTTATTCCCCAGCTGGCTGCAATGGCATAAGTGTTGCCACTTTGGACCCCACCAAGTACTTCAGTTTAAAGCCTGCCTCACCAAGTTGGCCAGCCTGCTGCCAAAGATTCTCTGGCCTCTTCTAGACAGGTAGATTCCATCTCTCCCTAACAGGCTATAGTCATCAAAAAATGCCCCACAATCATAAAAGCCAAAACCCTCACGACAGCACCAGCCATGAAACCAAAAGTTATGTTATATGTCTATTTCTGGCTGCACCTTTTCCTCTAACCGGTAAAATGGAAGAAAAGATAACTTGGGCACCAATACTTTTCACTTTCATCTGCAGGCCTTTGTAACCTTCCTTGATTCTGTCCAGGTTCCAGCTTGCAGCATCATTAATGACCATATAAAAGAGCAGCAGTGGATAGTAGTCTGTGCTTTTGACAATTTGTGGAACTCTCTCATCCACATCTTGGAACTTAGCTCTGGGAAAGCAGCATAGGTCTTGTGACATCCTGTCAAGCCAGCAGATGGGCACAGTTGTTCCATGTAGTTGTTCAATTTAATCTCCAGAAGCGCAATCTTGCCATCTTCCCACTTGCCATAGATGAACACCACTGAGATGGTGACTGGGGGAAGGAACCTGTATTACATGCCCACGTTACAAGAGGCTGTGTGCAAATAGAGCTGTGACCAGTCAATGTAGCTGACACTGCACTGATTAAATCCTGATGAGCAGGAAAACTACTGTACAACAAGTTGTTCCAATGAACAAATCTGCAAGTAGTCAAATTTCATCTTACAGCAAAGTACAAGAAGAAAGATGCAAAAGGTCCAGTTGCAATGCTGCTTTTATCACCCTAGGTAAGTTTAAAAATTTCCCTGTATCCAAATCAGAAGATTACATCAAGATCTGAGGCTGAACTTGAGCTGACAATTAATCAAGCATTAATTCCTATTATATTTCATCCCATCCTTTGCAAATAGCTCAATCAATCATATTACCTTGCTGTACAAAATATACCCGCCATAAACAGTCACATGCAATATTCCGAAAATTGAATGTCTTCTCATACAAGACAGAAGGTGCATACATGAATACTACTGCAAGTACTTAACCCAATTAACTTTATACAATTTATAGTTTATATAATTTTCTTCCTGCCATATTCATTAGCACTGATTCCTTTTCCTTCAACTTTATTTTGACTGATTTTTCATCCCATACTTCTAATAACCTCCGTAGGGACTATAGCATGTATTCAAATCCAATATGGGCTCTGCAGCACTGTGCTCTGAGTCACAAAAAGCCTTTGTATCTTTAAAATATCGGGGGTGGAGGAGCATGTAACAGAGATCTGAAAGGTCAGTAATGTGTAAACAAGTACCGTTGTTCTCTGCCAAAGAGTTGCTGACCTACTAGAAGGCACTCCGTGTGATTGCTACATAAATGGACAACTGGCAGTCTTCCACATCTGGTCCAGCTTTCAAGCTCACCATATATGCACGCAGGTTCTAATAGGAAGCAATTTCAGGGGCAGAAGCCTAGAGTTCAAATGCATTTTGCATTTCTCTGAATAAATCTTTCCCCTTTTTGTGGCCTCCAGCCACTGGGATTAACCGACAGTTTCAAAGATGGGACATTGCCCAAGCCCAAATGGAGTCAGAGGATCCTTCCAGGCCTGATGCAGGTACCATCGAGGATGCTCAGCAAGCACGCTGTAAATAGTGACAGGGCAACCTCCAAAGTCAGCAGCAGTTTTGCTGCTCATTTCAGAGGTGCGTACTAAAATCCCAAAATTAAAGAAAGGCATAACCTCTTGGGGTTTTATTATTGGTTGATCATCCAAAGCACATTGCAGTGAACAGAAAATCAGAGCAGTTTTTCATGCATATGCATTTACATATTGTAAAATTTTACAGAGCTGCCAGTGTCAAATTATATTATGCTATAATCCAAACTCAAATAATTTCAAATACCGGCAGAAAGGATGCATTTAAGCATTCCATTTGAAATCTACTGTTGATCATGAGTATAGTGCTTCCTACTGAAGCTTTTTTTTACCTTTTAATATGAAATACAGACTCTGCTACTATATAGTTAAGAATAAAGCCTGTCTTTCTAGCTACAACCAATGTATTCATGTAACTGTTTTATATATACACCAAATACAAAGACAGAAATCCTGGTAGTTTTGCTTAAGATAGTTACTCCAATAATTCCATTTCTTGACTATGGACAGCTAGGAAGTGCTAAATTCAGTCCAGACTCTGCTGTTAACAGTCACTCAGTGGCAGTGGCACTTCCCATGATGCTCTCAGCAATTATGTGCCTGGTCTCAAACAGATGCATGTAACAATAACAGTTTCAGGGCCCTGTCCAGATTCAGATTATGCCTGGAAACTTTTACTCTTGAAAGATTTCCCATTAGTGTAAGATTTGGCCAGGCAGGAAGATGACTCACTAATGGGCACCTTCATCAGAGCCCCAATCAGAAAGATGATTGCATCCTAGGCGCACAACAATACATAGATCTTGACCTCACCTGAGCTAGCAAATTGCCAAAAAAGGGAACAGCAGCTCCTTGGCTCAGCCTTAGCAAGCCATAACAGAAGCAGAGACATCTGTGTTACAAGCACATGGTCCCGTAATACAGCAGAGAACAGCAAGACTGTTCTTTCCTGATGGACACAGACTAACCACATAGTCTACCACAGCATCAGGAAAAAAACAGAAGCTGCCCAGAGCAGCTGTTCCTCTGCTGCATCACAAAGTTAGAAAACTGTAAAAAGATCTAGCAGGTGAGCTTTAGTTACTAGCCTGTGCAATTAGTGTATCCAGAAATAACCTGATGGATCTTGAGCCGTGACTAAGAAAACCCCTTACAGAACCCAAGCTGGCAGACTGTGCGTGACCTTGGAATGGAGGAGAAAAACACTGCACATTCAGCTGAACGCATCTCCTTGTTTTTTCCCCCTAAAGGATTTTTTTAATAACTTCACCATCTTGAGCGGTGTCCTTACATCTACATACTAAGTACAACCTATGCTCCATTACTGTTATATCAATCACATTGTGAAAATAAAGCTACGACCTTTAAACCTGTGTCTGTTTCAGCGTCCTCTGTGTGTCTAAGCCAACGAAGCCATGGTTGTTGGAATCAGGAAGTCTCAACTTTATTTTTTCCCTAAACAAACATTGCGAATCTCAGTCTCTGTCTTTCACACACACGCTTAGCTTCACCATGTAGTAAAACCCTCTTGGAAATTTTTGAGAGAATCGCCCATTACCTCCTTGTATGTACAGCAGTTACCTAGGAGGCCCTCTACTGCATTACCAAGTCTGGCTGTAACCAGCCAGATATACACGTAGACACACCAACACACACATCAACCACAGTGCTCTGCAAAAACCACTTTAGTCACTTAATCTTTCAAATCCACTTAATTTCTTCTGTTGAAGGAGGCTGTATGAATCACTGTTGTAAGTCCATTGACAGAATGCTTAGCTGACAGTTGCTCAATTGAATAAAGATATAGAGACCAATAGAGGTTGAAAGTAGAACAATTCAGAACATAATTGTCCAAGGCCCTATTTTCTTAATCCTCCTAAATCACAGCAGTGCAAAGGTTTATGTTGCTCCAATTTGTCTATCAAACTATCAGATCTGTCTGAGACCATTTTAAGCAGCTCACTGTTATAGTTACTAGTACTTCATAGACAGATGAAGACATGCTTGTAAACTGCAAGCAAATGGTCATAAACCTTTATACTAATTCATTGCACTTTATTTCAAGTTGCTTATCAGTTCTAGCATGAGGACTCAATTATCTACCAAGCATTTTCCTATTCATATAAGCATACTGTGCTCAGGACTCTCTTTTGAAGGTTCCCAGATGGATGTGAGAAAGAGGCAAACAAGCAGGAAGAAAATATATGGACCAGAGTCTGCCCAAGCACTTCTAAATGATTATTTTCTGAAAAGAGAAACAGAAATCTTAGAGACATATATATTGTTTCTGGCAGTAGTGCTTCATTAAAAATAACCCACAAGTGAAACAGGATCAATAATTTCTTACTGAAAAAGGAAAAAAGAAGTTCTTAAACATTAACTCTTCAGGCCCCTTACTGAAAACCTCACCTTTAAAATTTCTACACTGCACATAAAATAAGCTTGGCTTCTGACAGAAGTGCAAAACAAGTCAGGGCTACTTGAAAGTCCAACCTTCCCAACAGGGGTGGTTTGGTTTTTGTTGTGTATCCTTAGGCCTATCAAATTGCTTACTTCTTGCCTTTTCTCTGAATACTTTTCCCCTCTGTCAGACTCCTCCCTCCCAAACACACACCTTTTATTCAACTCAAGGAAAAGTCCTTCATCGTTCATTTTACCCCTTTATCTTTGCATGTGGTATTTTTCTTTGTTCATTGTTCTTTCTAGCTTTATATATTCACCTGCAAGCCATTCAACAAGTTGCATTTTTAAAAATCCAGAGTAGAATATATTTTCATCCGTTCACTGAGTTACTTCATCTAACACAAGCATAAATCCTGCTTTAAAGATGTCCTACACTTGCAACGAACACAGCACTAGCTTAAAGTTACAAAAGTCCAAGAAGCTTCGATACAGGACTTAAGAGAAATGGTACCACTGCCCTACAGCATTCATCACATTTCTTTGATACCCTTCTCTCCATCTGCAGCTCTGCCAAAGTCACTTGCCAGTAGCTTTATAACTACATCTATTTGAAATCTTTATCCTATGTTTTTCATTCTTCAGCTTCCCCCCTTAACCTCCCCATACCCCCTTTCTTGGCCCCAGTCTTCTCAGTTACACTGTAATAAGGCTTTCACATTCTTTTATGGCCAACAGTGCTACTGTTTCATCATTATTCTGTTTCAAAACACAGATGTTAGAGGAACTTAAAAATTCATCTACTAATTCATTGTTTTATTAACAACAAAGCACAAACACTTCTGCTTTTGGAACTGCTGTATTTTCCATGAACGCCCAGCAATATTTTTTTTATTCATTCCTCTCTGCATTTGCTTCCATTTCTACAAAGGTATCACGTAGAGTTAGTTTCTACCTGGCTTTTTCTTCTTCTTTTTCTGAGCTGTACCAAGTAACGGTAATTTTAAGAAAACCTTGAATGTACAGACTGAAAAAATACTTTCCTGTTAGTGTCTCAGAAGTAAGTCCATCTGCCTGCTTGAAATAATACCACTCTTTACATTGGTTAAATTAATGCGGTAAACTAATTTCAGCCTTTTAAAATAAGAACCAGGCCCAGAGCATTCACCTCGTGTTGCTCACCAAGTATTTTAACATACCATGCTGTAAATAAAATACTGGCTTCCACAGAATTGACTGTGGTCTTTAAAAAAGATGTCATTATTTCCCTGTTTTGACTGGATAAATTATTCCCAATAAATCTAATATTTAAAATGTCACATACATTTTAGCAACGATATCTTGAAAAAGTTTATTACTGTATAGGGTTTAATTTCAATGAGGACATTACATTAGAGAGAGAAAGAAGAGGAGCCTGGGTGGGGAAAGACATGAAAGAATCTATTATAGAAAAGACATAATGAGGGTGGATTAAGCTCACATACTAGGCACATAAATTTCAAAACAGAAACTATGATTTCCAGTGATACATATTTTATAAGTCTCCTCTTAGCTAAGCTGAATTTTCAGCCAAAAAAACTGAAATCAAAACGTAAACAAAAATTAAATGAAAAAGAAGGAAATAAACCAAACAGGATGGCAACTCTTCTGAGAAGCTGCTGAAACAGTGGATTTAAGCTTTTCATATTGAAGGTCAGGATACAAGTCAAGTTGTATTAACAGATATTGCAAATTAAAATAATTTTAAACTAGGAGATTATATGAGATTTATAATCTGAAATACCAAAATAAATCTCCCACACACCTTATAAAACCCTGAATTGCTGGAGAACTATTGATTAATTGTACTCCATACAATTGCTATTGGAAAAAATAGCAAGAGAAATTGTAAACAACACAAAATGCTTTGAGAATCATCAGTAAAGGCATACTTCGTCTTTGGAACTGCATCCTTAACATCAACTAAGAGGCAGATAAATTGGAACTGAGAACACAACTGGATTTCAACAGCCCTGAACCACCTTTTTCCCTTTAAGTTGTCCTACACATACATCACGGAGGAAGGAAAGAAAAGGAAGCACGGGATATGCTGTGCTGAAAAGAATATTTTTAATCTTTGGTTTTGTTTGCTGTTGTTTGGTTTGGTGTTTTTCTTTTTTTTTTTTTCTTTTTTCTTCATATACCTTAATACTTTGTTGGAATCGCCTGGTTGGTTGGTTGGTTGTGTGTGTGTGGGTTGGTTGGTTGGTTGGTTGGTTGGGGGGTGTGTGTGTGTGTGTGTGAAGCAATTACTTATGGATGAGCAGACACACAAGACAGCAAGTTCAAGAGTTGCTAGGCTACTCATTACCCTGATAAAAGATTCAAAGGGGTTTTGCTGGTCAGGCAGACCCAAGCCCAGAGGAGGGGGCTCAGCCTCTGGAGCTCCCTGGAGCAGATTCTCCATGCAGCCAAGCTGCCACCCTTCACACCTCTGCTGGCACCAAGGACCCGACTGGCTCACAGCTACATCTGGTGACCTACAACCAGCCTCTCCCTTTTCTTTACTTCAGTTTTTTATACTTTTCCATACTGTCTCTTTTCCTCTTCATTCTTTGAGGTGCTAATGATCCTTGTCTCTACAGTTCTGCTTTTGCCTGTTATTTTACCTTTTTAAAAAAAAAAAAATCTTACAGGCCTTCTCACCACTTTCTCTCATAGCTTCACAATTTTCTCAGACATCTGAGCATAGGTTCTGTAGCTGGGTTGCGATAGAACTAGACCTTGGATCCCTGGGAGAGACACAAGCGAACTGAGTAGAGCAGGAAGAAGTTATAGGATAGATGCAGGCAGAGAGGTTTACAGTGCACAGAGAAATAAATATTACAGGAGTAAAATTCTCTTTTTGACACAAGTTTGTAGATCCAGCCTAAATCAGAAATAAAAATACCTCAAGCGTTGCACTGAGTGGAAAAAAAGTCACCACAAAACGTCAAAAAACCTCCAGCAGTTAAAATATCTAAACGTGGCCTGGGCTTGTATGGATTGCAACACTTGCTCTTCAAACTTGAGCATTTATTAAGTTATGGAACTTTCTTGCTAAAACAATTTGCCATAAAGGACTAATATTCTCCTCACTAGCAGTGGAAGACTTTTGCTCTTCAGCAATTTCAATAAAATATCAGACCTTACAATGCTGGGTTTTTCCTTGCTCTGATTGCTATTGCTGAAATCTCGGAAACATTTTCTACCAGTTCACTTATTAAATCAGATGTCAGTGAAGAGTTAAAGAATTTAGGAGTACATTTTTTGCTCTTCCCTATCATCTCATGCTTTGTTAAAAACTGTCGAAATCTGTCGAAATCAGAATATCTGGCTAGAGTTGTCTGAAATCTTAATTATCTTCTTTTGTGATTTAACCTTTAATCTTTAGCATTTGATTGTCCTTCTGACCCCTAAACCCACTTACTGTTTAAGAGCATACCAAAGCGCTTAGGGTACCCTCACATGCTGTGCCATAAATCCTGTTTCTTGATACGTACACGGGATACTTTGGTTCCTCTTATTGAGATAGAAGAAGTCTAATACTCTGTATTAATAGATCCTCATATTTGGGAAGTCAGTGTTTAAATATTTCACATAGATATACCTTATGTCTTTATTTCCTGGAATGAAAGTCTGAATGATCTGGAGACTTCCATGCAGAAAAAAGTGCAGAACAAGTCCAAAGCTATGAAATAAATATAAACCTATCTGAATAAATACAAAATTATGTTTTGTTCTTGAACTAGCATATCTCAGATCTTCATTAGTTTCTTGCAGTTTTCTCAGAAAACAGGAAGAACTTTTTGCATTAAGTTTCTTAATTACATGCGTAGATACTCTAACTCAAAGTCAAACCAGTTTACCTGCTTAAAAATACACAAGTTGAGATGTGTAATCGGTTCAGAGGCAGACAAACTGAAATTCAAGTACATGTGATGGTCTGTCAGTCCCACGAAATTACAATGGAAAAACCATATATGAGATGTCATTTTTTTTGTACCAGTACCCACATGGATACTGAAATGTGCCTTTTCCCCTGAAATGTTATCCCTTTATACGCTGTGGACAGGTAACACATTTGCCTGCAATGTTCTCTTTCACCATTATGCATCCACCTTTCAAAAGAAGAGTGATCCACAGAAATAAACTTTGTAATAAATGATATTTTCTTCAACTCAGCCCATGGTACTTATGCAATCTAAAACATCAAGATACATCTCAGAATTTTCCAGAATCAATGATCAGCTAAAAAAGGATGTAAATAAGAGTCAAAAAAATCTGCCTTCCAGCCAGAAATTGATACCTTTCCTTTATTTTCAACTTAAACTTCAGAGCTTAAAAACCTTTAGCAAGAAGAAATATTTTTTTCTATAAGACTAATTGACAGATACACGTTAGATCGCCAAAAGTGACAGAAACATTTCAGAGATTCAGAATAGCAACGTGCCTTTTTGAAAGGTACCCTGTCTGTGCATTTTAATACGTAACCAATGAGGCTGCTGCTTTTATGTTCAACATGGGCTCATGAGTTTTACTAAATCTAAGCAGGAATTTATTTATTTTAACCTTGGCCCTATTACTTGTTCAATAGCATAAGGGATTTAATGTTTTTATTGTATCAGAAGCCCTTTCAAAATATACATATATATAATTATTACCCAAAATGCCTATGATTTTGTCCTGATTCTCTTTCTGACCACTGCATGAGTACATTAGAATTATACACCACAGCTATACTTGCAAACCTACAATTAGTATTTCAATTCTTAAGATAGCCTAGAAACGTTTTTCAGAACTTGATTTATTATCATAGCTACAGAAAGATGGAATTTTCCAGCTCCCCTGGCCATTACTCTGTAACAAAAATCCCCAAATGACATGTTGAAGTAAACGTCCAATTCATTTTGAGGTCATAGTTTCTCGGATAGTAGGGGCTATCTGAATCTTACTACAGTATGGTTTGTGAACACAAAGGAGAGAGTTTACGGTCTCATTTTTAGTTGCCTTTGAAATTCAGAAACACTGAAGTTTAACTTAATGTTATGTAAGTTATCAACTGAAACCTCCCAAGCAGCACAACCTGCTGGTTAACCTCACTGGTAACACTTCAGTGCTCCCCTTACTATTATCCCACACATTTTGAGAAAGTTAGGCTTTGCATCTTGAAGACAGAATACAAAGTATTTTAAAACTGGGCTTATTAGGTCATTTCTTTTGAATGAGTGTCAGCAGCACTAAAGCACTATTGGCAAGTAATACTTGTTTAGCTGTTCTTTCATCAAAAAAAAGCTTTGATAGCAAGACTTCAGTTGCTGGAAAGTTTAACGATTCCTAAATGACAAGAATACAAAAAGAACTGCAAGACAAGTTTTCACAATTACCCCTTTTACAGATGGAGCAGGTACCTTTCAAGCTCGAGACCACAATACCATGAAAAGTGTTTGGTCTTGCTCATACCACAAAGGAGTTGAAGTTTTCCTAAGTAAGAAATGATGACAACCAATATGGGTTTTTCTGCCTAACTCTTGCAGTTCTTAATCCAACATCATCACTAACAGATGATCCAAATGAACAGAGAACAATGCACTCATATTACTGCAAGCAGACTCTGATATCTCATTACACATTTAACTCCACACTGGGTTAAAACAAAAAGTTTGCATATTGTACCTCAGTCATTTTTACAGGACAAAGTAAGGCAGATTTGTAAAGAGAATTTGTTCCCATCTTTTATCCTAGTGCAGTAATTAACAAGCATTGGAGAGGACAGGAAAAGCTATTATCACACAGTTTTGGGGTTGCTTTGCTGGGTTTTTTTGTGTCTTTGGTTTTTTGTTTGTTTTTCATTTATTATTATTTTTTAAAACATAACTTTTTAAAAGTTCTGTTAGATATTTTTCCATCCGTTAACCTCCAACTTTTCCCAAAGTCACCCATTTCCTATGTGGAGAAAGTAGCAGAAGCCAGAAAAGAATTATCATTCCCCATAAACAAGCCTATCTCAATAAACACTGAATCACTCCACTTCTCCAGATTCCCAAGGCTCACACAGCTGGAAATGTCAATGGGCATAGGGAACACAGAGCTAGACTAATGCAAGGGATTTGAATTTGTGGAGCTATCACCCCTGCTTATCTCCTCCCTAGGCTCTGGGGAAGACTTAGGTGACTTCAAAACAGGATCAGCCACAGCCAATGTGTAATCGGGACACTGCCTAAGGCAGCCAGGATAAATTGAGAAAAATAAAACCAATTCCATCAAGGCCAGGTTCACAAAGAAATGTAGACATTTAAACATTATTTCAATATATTTGATCTCAAGAAAAGTTAAATAATCAGTAGAATCTGAGCTCCACTACCATGATGGGGAGAGATGCAAAGCATTTCAGATTCAGAAAGCCCATAACTTTCTGCCATAGTCAGGTGCTTAAACTACTTTCTACCTAAAAAAAGAAAAGAATCCCACTCTTCTTCCTTTAAAATATGCAATAACTCAGCAGAAAGAGGACTCATACCAAACATGAGATGCTAAGAATCAGTTTCCTCCTCAAGCTTTCAGTCTTTTCCCATTAGTCGCTGGAATACAGCATTACAGGCTTAAACTTTTAAAATTACTCACGCTCAAAAAAAAAAAGAACTGCAGAGATCATAGGCCATTTGAAGTGGCCAAGGTCAACCAGGCTTTGCCATTGTCTTTACCTTATCTGTAAGTACGCCAGGGTACGAATTCAGTTCTGCTTTTGTCTGTGAAATTGAAGAGGTAATGGCCAACATACAGGTTGAGATCAAAACAGATGCACAGAAAATGGTTCAATATCTGTTCATATACATTCATGTGTGATGATTGTGTCTGTTTTAACATATCTGAAGAGGAGACCACTTCCTTCTCAAAGACATGTTTCTACTGAGATTAAATTGTTGACATACCAGACTTTCACAGGAGTACTTACTGGGGAGCAGGATTTTAAAGATTTTCTGTTTTCTACTGATAACCTAACTGAAAACCAAATAACTTGCCTTTTTAATTTTATAGTCACTCACACAAACAGTTTTTCCTTTGCTTCTGGGATGACATTGACATGCTTCTTTTTTACATGACTTCCAATTTACTTTTATGACAAAGCCTTTAATACTGTTAATTTTCTCCAATTTTGTAAAAGCCAATGCTATTCAGATTGTTCTACTTCTGAAATCTTCAGTACAGCATTTTAATGACATTTTCATAATTTTATGAGTATCATAACTGGCAGAAAAGCACACAAATGACATGGAAAACAGAAGAATTTTTGGCTGTCTATCAGCTCGGTTTGAACAATTTCACCAGAAGCTGCAGAAAATAACTTGTCTTCCATTGCAAGCAGACCTACCTCATTTTAGTTCTTAAACCTGCATCTCATATTTTATCTTGTCAAAAACAAAATGTCAACAATTCAGAGGGGAGCTCTCTTAATAGTGAACACATTCTATACCTCTAGTGTTATTTCAGAAAAAAAGAACCAACAAACAACAACCAACCAACAACTTTAATTTAAGTGCACCTTGTAAATGCAGAATCTCAAGATGAGAGTAAGTTCAGCCACAACACTACAGTCAATAGGCTTTGGAATTTAATCAATGATGTCTTCCATGAGTGGTGAAGTGAATAATTGCAGCTGCCCTACTGTAGTCAAAAACATCATTTGCAGATTCATTTTAGCCTTCTCTGGAATAACACAGCAAGTAAATCTCCATCAAGTCACTCAGCAATGCTTTCCAAGTTTTTTTAGACCTTGCAGCCCCAGGTGAAAGAATTAATTTAACAACAAAGCACTCCATCTGACTGGGAAATCATTGCCTCATTGATTTTTTTATCACTTCATAATATCACACCAATATTTCTTAAAGAAAATTTTCTAAGCTTTGGTATGGCAAAGTGCTCTGGGCTCAGCCAGGTGTGCAATTCTATTGACATCTTATGTGTTTGAGGTTCAGATCAGAGAAACTTATTTTTCCAAATAAGATAACCTCTCACAGAAAATAATTATGAACTCATTTTGCTAGCCTCACATCTTACACGTGCCATATTAGTTTGCGATCCCTATATCCTTAATATTTTAATCACCACCCACCAAAATTTCCACAGATTACAAATTCCCTAGGCTTTTCAAGCCCGAAATAGCAGATTAAACAGGTATGGAAAACAAATCTCAGCTTTCCTGTGAAAAGTAAACCACCACATCCACTTACAGCTTGACTTTTCTGCTCTTCAGACCGTTCAGGTCAGGACTCACTGATGCACAATCACACCTCTATGTGACTTTGTTTTGAAAAGGTGCAAAACATTTCTCTTAGTAATGCCTACCAGACCTCCTAATGGAAATTTGGACTAGAAAGCCACTGAGCAATCAGCACAGGGGAGAGGAGAAAATCAAGATAAACAGGATCTAAATCTATCATAATCAACTTCAAGAGGGCCAGTTCTCTTGTGCTCTAGTTATCAGAAAGGAAATGACACCTTATCTCCCATTTATTAAATTATTAGAAGGCATTCAGCCACAGCTGCATAACAGACTATTGCCAAGCACAGCTGTAACTTGTTACTGCCCTATGCTGTCAAAGAAATTATCAAAAACCTCGTTTCCAAGAAGCCTAAGTGACTCTCATTCATCACAGCTCCTTTAATAGATTCATTAAGAGCTCATTACTTTTATTACTTTGTTCTTAGTTAAGACATTCCATGCTATTGAAACAAGTTATTGCAGGAAGTTTGGATCTACTGCTGAACCATCTCACTGCTGGAAAACATTACATTCTGAGTAATTAACTGTCTCCAATTCCGCTATGGGGAATATTTATTTATTTGAGTGTAAACCTTTGATAAAGAAAATCAATCCAAAAGTAAGTACCACGTGAACAAAGTATCAAGAAAATATACTGCAAAATATACCCCCCAAAATGCCCTTACTTAACCATTCAGAAATACTAAGAAAAATCCACAGTGATTTTCAAAATTTTTAGTTACTTATAAATGCACACACATGTCTGTATATGTCTGTCCCTCTGTCCAAAGTTATTAACGGTCCTGGTCTAGAACCTGCATGTCAGCTAATGAGGTTGAAGCATTTGTACACAACTAAATTAATTTAAAATACACATAAAATAGTTAGGACGATACACCTTTGAGAAAGCAGAGGGAAGATTTTAATTATTTACAAACAATAAAAGTTTTAATAAAAACTTGACTGTATTAATTTAAGGAATGCTTTCTGACAACAATGATTAATTTTTAGAGAGCTACCAGTAAGCCAAACAAATTACATTTTGGACACTTACCAGAACAATTTCTACAAAAGATTACTGTCCCTTTAGAATAAGCCATTCATAATTGTCATTATCATCCCACTAATACAAAATTGCCAGTCTCTTGACCATTCTCCTTAAAACTCTCCAAGGTTTTTCTGAAAATTCAACATTATAATCCGTTTACTTAAAATGAATTTTTCTGTTTAAGGTCTGTCCAAAAACTTGTGAAAATAAGATTGGAAAAATAAATGCTATCTAAGCTCTCTAATAAAATCGTGCTTCCATTTTTTTCTTATGACAGCCTACAGAAGCACGACATTAAAATTAAAATTTCCAATAAGGTTTACCAAAGTAAACAGATACTGTCTTCATGTGCTAACTAACTGCAAACTACTCTCCCTTGTAAAATTATGGAGACAAGGGCTCAGTGGCTCTCCTCTCACCCCTCACCTTGAAGGAAAGCAATACTCTTCATGTTTCTGGATCTGATAAGCATCTAATCATGAAAACGTTCATTTGTTCTGAGCTGATTTTTAGCTGGGTGGGAGCACACAAAACCAGCCCAATTAGAATAACCCCCCTGTGTTAAAATCTCAATGAGTGCAACATTAATAATAAGCACAGTCTCACAACTTGCAGAGTAACAGTTCCCATGGAAACCATAAGTCTCACTGTACATCTATTAAAGTAGGGCCCTTCTTCACCTAAATGCCAAAAATGCAGATAATTTGCCAACAATTTGTATGGTATGTATTTATATGGGTTTACGTGCATCTTCTATTGCATTAGTATGAATCTTACTAACTACAGTTCATGCCACAGTTGTTTTCTCCCACACAAACACTGAAAAAAAATCCAGTATGGAAAATTGTTTATCATGTTATACACCATTTCTCAACTATTTTGACATGCCTGCTGTGACTGTGTGACCTTCAAACCGCAGACACTCTTTAAACATCCCTTGATGCCAGTTAAAAGGGTCAGAGTCAAGATTTCACAGTAGCTGTTAATACTGCATGCCCTGTCTTCTTTGCAAATACAACTTCATGGTTCATACTCCACTAATTTTGGTTCCTAAGAACCTTCCTGCTTTCTCCTAACAACATATTTTCCCTTTGATAAAACAGTACTTGGATTAGTATTTAATTAAAAAAAAATTAAGTTTCTCAAATCTCTTACCATCACTCTGACAGCCTACACCTCACTTAGTACAATAACTCTGGTTTTGCTCTGCCGTCATTTCACTGCTAAATTTTTGCTTTCACTACAGCTGCCACCACCACCCCGCCGCCCCCAACCCCTCCTTCCCTTTCCAGTCTGCTACAGAAAGCGTTAGACATATCTATGCTACTCTCTCAAATATACTTTGTGATCTCCATCATGCAGGAAAAAATGCTGGAAAAAGCTTCAAGATCTAAAGACACATGTCTGGGTCAGGTTCAAAACCCAAAGCACAGGCCTGGACCAACTGTCTCAAATGCTTTCTCACTCCTGACAAAACATCTCTTTCGGCAGGCTCTTAATTCATCCAGGAAAGAATTCTGTCTATGACATTATCTAGGTAAGGTGTATGAATGTTGTTATAATCTCAGTGCTTTCATTTGCATCTTTTATAAATACTGATGCTCCAGAGAAACCTTGAGTTCTATACTGCATGAACAAATTTTGATACATTTTAGCATGCAGTTACGTTTCAATGCTTTTCCAAACTGAGTTTATACAAAAAGACAGACCTTACCTAACTCTCTGAAATCTTACAACCCCTTTCTAGAAGTAAAGCAAAGAACACTATTCTTTAGGACATCTGGGAAGTCTCAATATGGGATTCATTTAAAGCACTGACAGGAATGATGCACATACCAGAAAAATCATCCTGTTTGTGTCTGTTCCCAGGTAAAAAGTCTAAGAAAGAAACAAAACCCAAACTCCTCTGTTCAGAATGACGTACAGACCAAATCTGACTCACTAGATATTCTGGAGTGCTAAAGGAGTCAATATTTAATTCTCATGCTGAAAACATGCTGGCATGTACACTGTAAGCCTCACCCTGAAGTCAATTATCTGCATTGCAGATAATGTGTGCTATATGTATTTTACCAGCTACATCTTAAACTAAGTTGGTGATGCTCTCATTACCTAATCACTGCTGAAACACAGTGCACTGCAACTTCTTTAAACTAGTAAAACACTGTTAATTTCAAGTTAGCCATATGAAAACTGTTCCTCAAAAATACATGCGCTCCTAGCTTGAAGTTTAGCAGAAGAGAAGTTCAATAATGAATAATAAAAAAAATCCAGAAACTCTAAGCAGTTGGAAACTGGAGACTTGATAGGCAGGTCCTATCACACAGCAGTCGGATACTAACAGGGAAGCAATGAGATATGCTGTCCACGTTCCACTTCTGAGTCTTATTTTTCCTAACACTGAAAGAGACCAAATTTGAAAAAGGTACATGAAGTTCTCTGCAAAAGGATTTTATGAACCCTGAGTGTGCTGTCACTATGACAGACTCGAGTAGCTTGCTACTAGACACCGTCACCTGTCCAGTGCTCCCTTCACTTACCAGTTAAGTAGGCTCTCTCCTTACCACCAAACCTCGTATGTCTAATATTTCTGAACTCACCTTCATAACTATCTTTCCATCTACTGACCTGTACAGCTCTGCAGACCTTCACAGATCATCCTCTCACTTATGGAGAAATGTCAACAGAGCTAGCATGCTCAATATCTAACTTATCCCAGGCAACTCTGGCATCTGTTTTCAGTTTCCACCCACCTCTGATTTCTCTTTTTTTGAAAAAGGAAACAATGTGCACATACTTTCTTGAGCAACATGTAAGACATTCTGATGACTAAAAGGAGCTTTTTGAAGTCTGAAGTACCCTTACTGATCCAGTCTGCACTCACAGCCATGCAAGAACTTGAGTAGTGCAAATCCGAAGCACTGAAGGACTTCAGTCTAGATGTTCACTCAAAAATGAACACTTTTATCACATTTATTAAAACCTCTCCTGTCTACCAGACCAGAATTTACGAGTAAAGCACTTCAGACTTGTCAAGAATAGAAAATGTGGGATGATCAGAAAATAAACAGCTGCAAAAACAGTGGAGCATTTTCCTTCATAAGTATGAAGTCAAACAAGTTGGATCCCATGGGCAAAAACTCCAAACGTATTCGATTCCACCGGCCTGAAAACAAACAGCAGTAACACTAGCACTTCGGGTAACAGCACACTGTGGATCTTCACATGTCTGCAGACTCATTAATGCATTCTCAAAAAGCATTCAGATACAAAAGTATGACTAACCCTCTTACTGGATTAGTAAAGAAGTATGTGGTGAATTTCTGATTTTCCAAACTGTTTATTGTTAGAATCATAGCCTTAGTCGACAGAGATGGAAGGAGTCTTTTAGGAGACATCAGAAAGACAGATTTATATAAAAAAAACCAGTTCAAGTCATCACCCTTAACATCTGTGCTTTTAAGAAGCTGAAGACAACCATTTATAAACCACACCACAACATACACAGCTTACCAAAAAAGAAAGAAAAATTGTCAGGGAATGAGCTTTACTCAAAGAATTTCAGGCATGAACTATGTAAGTTATCAACACAAAATACACAGGATGACAAAAATGTTACTGGGTTTCTAAAACAAGTAACAAAGGAAGCGATTCCAAACAAGGAGGAGTAACAGAAATAGGAAAATAAACCTTAAGGAACAACAACAAAATAAAAAAGATAAATTTTTCCACTTACTGTTAAAGACTTTCAGATATTGCAGATAAAGTACATATAATGCTGTCGTGCTCATAATTTATCTGTATTTCTAATACAGCAGAATATGTATACTAGGGATATATTAAGAGATATTACCAAACAA
Source organism: Microhierax caerulescens (assembly GCA_035590215.1). Taxonomy (NCBI): domain Eukaryota; kingdom Metazoa; phylum Chordata; class Aves; order Falconiformes; family Falconidae; genus Microhierax; species Microhierax caerulescens. Next base: position 74,036,821 of record JAVJGJ010000001.1, read on the forward strand.
AGTGCATATGCTGCATAAAAGAACACTCAGATAAAGATTTTCTTCTCATCATCTTAATTTTTTTTAATGATATCCTTGCGATTTCCATTTTTAAAAAATCTCATTTACTTCTCTCTTACCGTTCTTTGTGCAATTTCCCCCCATCTACTGACCATCTTTTTTTTTTTTTTTTTTTTTTTTCCCGTTGGTACATGTGAATTGTTTACCTTCTCCCCCATTAACCAGGTAAAAACATCTGGAAAATAAATAATGATACAAGATGTTCCTGTAGTGAATTTCATAGGAGGATTACAAAGATGTTTATTAAATTTAATTAAACTTAACAACATTTCTCTGCCTGTTACAAAGGATTACAATAATGAGTTTAAAGATGAAAAAAATGGGACCCAGAGAAGGTAGGGTCAGTCCATAACTCCTTAAAGAGGAAAAAAACCCATTTGATGTGTTGATTTGCCCTGCTGATGCCTCAGACTTTCCATTTTCTCACAATTTCACTGCTTGCTTCCCTCCTATATACTCTGCTAAGCACCAGCATTCTCGTAATGTAAGGGGCATACAGAAAGAGCTTACCAAGACTAGACAACAAAGCAAAGGCACATACTGCCAGAACTAACTCTGATTTAGAAGGTCCCAATTCATTAAGAGAATTGACAAAGGTATAAGATACATCCCACATTAGAGATAACGTTCTCTGATTAGGGGAGCTGGAAGAGCATCATGCCCTGAGGGCTGCCAGTCACACTTTGCAGGGCTGGAGGCCGGAGCTCAATATAGAAACTTCTGGTACTTAATTCACACTTAGACATACCTGCATAGTCACAATAACCTGAACAAGGGCTTGGCTGGCACATGTTAACAGTCCAGGAAGCTGGGAACCCATCATTACAGATCAAATTACAAGTGGAAATAAGATGATCCTAAAGGTTCAGAAATGTTTGATCCAAGCATTTAATCTGGGAATTTCTCCGTGTTCTATTTTAATTCATTTTTATATCAATTCAGCTAAAAAAACCCCCACCAAAATCCTTAAAAACTCCAGCTGCACAACTTAGTATGCACTTTTTTTTTTTTGTTTTTTTTGTTTTTTTTGTTTAACTTAGTGGTAAGTTTTCAAATAGGAAAGTGAAGAGCTACTGAAGTTATAAAAACTGGAGAAAAGTTTCAGAAATCATTATGAACTATACCATGAAATTTCAAATCATAACACATGTAATGCTCGGTGACACTAGCCTCATAAATAACATCAACTAGATCTTGATAAAAGGGGGACAATCCTCACTTTGGATATAATCAGTATTGACACTTGGTCAGAAGAAACAGCAACAGGAGATTTTATCCAAAGAACTACAATCAGAGAGATGTTTCTTGTAAAATGATATCAACTGACAAAAAAGGAAGAATCCATATCTTTTAAAATGTATTTAAAAGGGAAAAACCCCAACGTTCTACGCTATGGTACAAATATTTACCTCTTCAAATATTCTAATATTCCTCTGTAAAATTAGGAATTAATTTTGACTCACCCAGAAAATACAAAGGATTCAAATAAGAATGATGACAACCCACGGGTTGATTTCAAAATCAAAATTGGGATGTCTTCTATCCCTGACCTTTGTATTCTGTTGCCATGTCTTATAGCATCTTTATTAAAGTCATTCATAAATGAAGGAAGGAACTATGTCTATAAGCAAGAGTCACATCTTGTAAGGGCAGTATGTTTGACTTTCAAACAAAAGTGAAATGGAGCTTTGCTTTTTCTGTGTAATTAGCCCATTGATTTTCCAGGAAATATCATTCATCTAGTTCCATCCTGTTTGTGTCCTCTTAGCCATTAAAATGCTTGTTCCCTCAGGTACTGGTAAAATTAAATGGAACATCGGGTATCACAACACAGGACATTTCCAAAAGCTAGTAAATAACAAAGAGAGGTTAAATCTTTGTAATGCTCTGAATATTATGGGTGAAATTAATTCCTAAGGTACCTGTATGGAAGTCACAGTAACTTACCCCAATTCTGTGGCCTTAGAGAAGGTATAGGACTGTCTAAGTGTTTATGATTTACTGAATTGCAAACCAATGACTGACATTAATATATTTAACTGTAAGAATGCACCATCTGAAATACAGCTACTTAGTCTTTATTGTTATGCTTAACATGTCTCAACAGAAGTGAGGGTTGACAGGAGTACAAATAAAAACAAATAGCATTCATACTATTAAAATTAAGGGAGTCTACATGATGCTGGCAGGGCAAAAAGCTGCCTGAATTCGCATCTTAAATCTTCGGTCAACTGGCAAGAGATGCAGGATCTAAAGCGAATGACACCAAGTTACAGCGAGAGTTTATATAGCTCACGTTCAGCATTGACTGTCAATTTTGTAAGGTCCACGTTTTCTGAAATTCAACTGATATTTCATTTGCAAGACTTTCTCCTTGGAAATTGGGATTTTGTTGCTAAATATTAATGCATTCAGTCTCTCTCAAAGTTTGCAGTCAAGGGCAGGAAGCCTTAATAATATCTTGTAATAAAGTGTGATGTTTGCCGAGAGAAAATTAAAAGCATTTAGTAGATTTCCATCACCTATAATCCATGTCCCTTACATGCTTACCCTGCCTGATATAGGTTCTGAAATGGGGCAGAAAAAGCCAACAGCTTGTTCCACAACATACTGTATTTTTTACATACAAAAAATGTACCTGACAGCTTTAAGGTGTTGTCAGCATTTGTCTCTATTCCTTTCTTACTGCAACCTAAATGATTTTGTGGTTCCCGAACACTAAGTAGAGGTTTTTACTGGAGCAGTGACAATGTCTAACTTCTGGGGAATGCAGGAGGTCCCTGGCTATTTAACTTCGATTAGAACATCCAAGTTTTTGTATTACTGTTTTGGAGCTACTTAAAGTAAATTAGTAAAAAAATGTTACTTTCCAGATGTTACAGCTTTTTCCCACAATTTCTGTCCATTTACTGGTATCTAAGATACAACCTGAATGAAAAAGACTGTTTCAAGTTTTTCTAGACATACAACTATCTTTTGTTTTTTTTTGGTTTTTTTTTTTTGAGAGCTGTTTAAAATTTCTTTTTCACCTTTTGGAAATGGAATAATTGCACAACCATTCAGTTATGAAGAGATAAAAAAATCTTCCAATTAAATACCACTCCAACAGCTCTCCACATAGATTCAGTGTAGTGTCTGTGTCTCACTTTGACTGCGCGCCGAATCACAGCTCACTCACGCCTCTCCCTACAGCTCATTTTTAGTAATATGTTGTTAATATTTGCAACTAGATGCCGGAGTTCATACGTCCGTCTCTTTTCTGGTGCTCTGCCTTCCATTTCATGATTCCTTCCCTCCACTGGTACAAGCTGCTCGCTCATCTAGAGATTAGAAATATTTAACGCTACATCCTTACTGGTTTGCCCAAAGATTTCTGAGACTACTTTTGGTATTGTCATCAGAGGATGTGTTAGATTTGTGCCAATTATGAACTACATGCACACTGCACAGCATTACACGGGTAATATGTTACAATCTGATGCCTCTGGCTGCTTTCTTGTGCGTTCTGCCATCTAAATTTCAATGTATCCAAGAGTAATCACACAGAAATATACCTTTATTCAACATCCAGTCTGCTTCTGGCAGCCTGAAGTAAGAATGTACACAGACTTGACTTATTTGTGCCAATTACAATTAATTCTGCCAAACTAGCCTAAGTCAATCACATCTAAGTTTTGCACATGCAGTGTCGCTGGAGAAGATGAGTAATAAGAATGAATAACAGACAAGGTAAGTATCCTCCTGTTAGCTGCAGGACATCTGTGCAGAATCTGCAGTATTTTGTATGGTACTGCAATACTTTGTAAGTTGTACACAAAATTTGGTATAGAGGCTTTTACAAGTCTAAAAAACCCCAGAATTGGTAACCTGTGTCATTCTTCAAATGAGTTAAAAATACAGCTTTGGGTGCTATATCTGCTCTAAAACCTTTCTGCCACATGAGAAAAACAACTGAGTAACACTATTGGCACTGGCTAACTGTTTTTTATGATATAAAATGAACCATGAAATCCAAAAAATACCTTTACAGAATCTGTCTTTATTTACACTGGTTTTACTAAGATAGGAATTCGTCCCAATTTATCTAATTTAGGAGAAGTCCCTGATTTTATAAGAAGGGTTTAAATGTGATACAAACTGCCTGAATAAGTGACAGGCATCCTTGGACTGCATCCAGGGGCAGCAGGCACAGCTGGAAAGTGGAAGTCAAAGCGTATTAGTTATATTAGAGGATTTTTAAAATAAACTGACTTACAAAGCTAAGTGGATTTTTATTTCAGATTGCTATAAAGAAAAGCAGCAAAATCTTTCAGAACTGTGCATTTCATGTCAAATTCTATCTGGCTGAGATACATTAATCGGGTATTAGTCAATTGAAGAGTACGCACCAGTTTAACCTATTCTCAACAACAGCCAAAGCAGGATTCCTATACTTTGCCAGTGAAAGTGCCTCCTAGGAAATAACTGATAATCTATAAATAATCTATAAATATACTTATTTTCTCTTAGGTATACCTGTATCACGTCCCTTAAAGTACCTACCGTGGACAGAGCAAAACCTTGTCAGGATGGAAGGGTGGAGAGGAGTACAGGTCCAGGGAACCAGCATTCATGTAAAATTTGGTCCCAGTGGTGTCAATGTAAATGCTTTCCTGCTTCTAATGGGATCAATTCATTTCACCCTAGTAAGTTCGCAGGAGTGAGAGCATTACCAATTTCTCCCTTCCTAGCTGCTCAGTCTGACACATCCACATGTGTATTTTTCATTTCAGTAATTTTCAATTACAACACTTTGCTCTTTGTCTTCCGAAACATTTATTTTTCTGAAATCTGATACATAATACACAGCTTGCAGCTACATATTTTTCTATAATAGGATTTGCTAACACAGTTTCCTCAACACAGCTTTTTCATTGCTGTTGCTGAAGGAAGAACATTTTGCCTCAAAAATGCTTTCTTTCTTTGGTCTGCTGTTAGACTGACCACCATATAAAAGAAATCTGAAACTGAAAAAAACTAGAAAGCTTCCAACACAAAGAATATTAAGAAATACAGGTGAATACTTGGATATTCTATGAGCAGGCACATCTTAATGTCAGATTTACATAATCTGTCTGAAGATAAAGGTAAGTAAAAGTCATCTTTTATCTAATCTTTTTATTGACCTTCAAGCAGTGATGTAGAAACAGTAAAAACTCCATGGCACTATTTAAATGAAGGTGAGCTGAATGCATAAAACCTTGTGATAATCAGTTAATGAAAAAAAAATACTCAGTCTCAGGCTTCCTGGTAATGTTTACCTAAACTTTTTCCCCATCTTAGTATATTTAGATTTTGGGGTTGAGTTTGCTGACAGTTGAACACCCTTTTGAATAGGACCTTATTTCTTACTTGATCCTAAATCTCTTCAAGAATTGAGGTAAAGAATTATTCTTGAAGAAACCCAACAAGTAAGTCTGATTTGAACTACTTACTAGTGACATCAGTGAGCTTCGCTGTCCGAGTATCAAGGAACACTGCAGCCTAGCAATAGAGTATTTTGTCACTGCACATGTATACAAAAAGGTTGAACCTGGGAAACTGAGGCACCCTGACTGGAAAACCTCTCTGGCTATAGGCATTCTTCACCATTATTAAAGGTACACGTTACTCTGTAGCATATATGGCCATACATCTGCATAAATCTTACATGTTCCAAGAGAAAAGGAAATCTCCCTAACAAATTTTTCAGCAAGGACAGACTGAAGTTTTGGGAAAGACAAATACGTCTGCTGAATGGAATACAGTTCTTCAAAGTGCAAATTTAAGTTTATTTATATGTCTATAAAACCTGTCCTACAGGGAAATCTGCCCAGCATTAGACTATTACTCTCTTGAAAAAGAACTGTCATAAACATTCAAGAGCATAAGAAGCATCAGCTCTGAGATACCATCCGTACTACTCTAAGAACTAGGAATTATTTTACTATAATCAAAGTACTAGATAAATGAGAATACCAGTGGACTATTATTTTGGGTGGGCAGAACACTGAGAGACTGAGGCTAATGCATTTGACTAAATCAGTACACCCAATGCATATCTGTGTTATGTCAAATCTTCCCTCTTACAAAAATAAAACACACAAAAAGCATATTGTTTTTGTGCTTATAGCAGTACATACAGCAGAGCAGAAACGGCAATCTTATCCTTCTTAGCCTTATCACACTTTTGCTAGTAAAACATCTGCTAAACCTTCAGCATAAAATACATCCATTGATAATGCTTGGTTGAGCTCCTTAAGTTAATAAGCTTATTGTTTATAATTGTCTAAACCAGCGTAAGCCATTAGCTGATCACCAGTGAACACTCTGCAAAACTACTACGGCTCTTCTGATCATATACACGGTCACAGTGAAAATGCCTGGACTAGTCAATATTGAAAGAATATCCTAGTATTACCATTATCACCTAATTCAGAAACCACAGGAGCAGGTTCTCCACGCATGATGGTGATAACACCTACATAGTCTCTTGGGCTGCTCTTACATTCTTATATGATGTAGCATGGATCCCTGATCACCTGGGATGGCATCCATTCAAAGTGACACTTGGGGCCATACTCTCCGGTTTTCTGTGAAAAGCAACCAGGATACAACAGCAACAGGGGCAGGAAGGGACGGCTTGTGCACAGTCTGAATCAGGACACTGCACATCTGGGCTCAGATCAGGGTGAAATAATTTGCAAAATGCTCTGAAATATGCAGTATGAAGGTCTGCAAACTTCTCTTTCTGTCAAGCAAATATCCCCAAACCACATACTTGCTTAACAACAAAAATAATCGCAGAACTATATCCCATAACACACCAATTCATAAGTACTTATGAAGGCAGTACAGGTATGTTAGTTTGACTGGGAAAGTCAGAAAATAAAGCACAAAAATAAAGTAACTTTGATATCCTGTTATCGCTACATTTTATGGATGCTATAGTTATACACATCAATAGACCTGTGTTCTTTCATTAGCTAAACAAAAACCTCTCTCTTAGCTAAATTGTCAGGCATTTGGACTGCACAGTAATACAGTCCAAATACAAATACAGAATCCTTGTTTAATTTCTGATACCTATGGAGGTAAAATAAACAACCAGATGAAAAGAACCCCAGAAACTTATATGATCAAGGTCAAAAACTGCCAGGGTTTATCACATATGCTTATTTTGAGGACTGAAAGGTCTGTGCACCAAGTACAATGGTTGGCTGGCCTTGAATGAAACAGTGTAAACATTCAGCAATTCAGCTGATAAACTAGCTGTGATGATGTTAAAGAAAGCTAAGTAGTTTCTAGCTCTAAAATAATACACACAGAACAAAAGATTAAAAAAAAATTCTATTATTTTTAATGAACCTGTAGCAAAAACTGAAAATGTAAAACTTGAGGTGTGGTTGCATATAAGAGCTGGAGAGACTGGTTCAACTAAAATGAGAAGCATCACAGACAATAAATTACCCATTTCTCTGAAATTTTAAAAATTCAGCTTTAGATGTTTGTTTTCCCTTGTCTGATTTTTCCAAGCAAACTAAAATTTGAAGACAGAAAACTACAAACAAGATCAAAAACCTCAGAACTTTTCTGCTCCATTTGTGACTTCAAGGAGCTACCAGAAAGCTTTTTCCCAGGACATTGCTCATCATTTTCCCATGAATTAAAAGTCTCAAAAGGATAAAATTTGAGATTAAAAAATCCCTTAGTATGTTATCAAGTGCCAAAACCAATGTTGTTATACATATGAAAGTTGACTATTTTTTTAGATCATAACGATAAAGAATGAAGTTTTAATGCTCTACAGTCCAATATCAATTAAGAACAAAACCACCCAAAAATTATAGCTGTGTACAGTTTGTCTCCTTGAAAGGGATGAGGTGGCAGGTGCAATACAAATGCTAATTGTGCTAGCCAGCCTTGGCACTCAGGACAGGGGTATCATGTCAAAGGTAC
>JAVJGJ010000001.1:74044957-74066931 GCA_035590215.1 Microhierax caerulescens
CCCCCCCCCCCCCCCCCCCCCCCCCCCCCCCCCCCCCCCCCCCCCCCCCCCCCCCCCCCCCCCCCCCCCCAAAGCCACACTTTGGTGCATATACCTTGACCACATTTAAACAATTTAGTCAGATGCCTAAGAGTTAGTTGTTTAAATCTAAGCCACTCACACATTCTTTTTAGTCAATGGAAGGATAGAAAAGCTCCATGGGGCTCTTGAGTTCATCTACCTTAAAATCGGATAAATTACCCTTGGAAGTTATCTATCTTTCAATTTACTATAGAAGGGATTAGACATTAACATAATTTAACATAAACCCCTTTTTATCAGCTGGTGAATGGCAACAGTTCCCCCCAGCTGCTGTTACGCGTTTCAGGTAAAGGTGAGTCTGCAAAAACTATCAACGTCAGGTTCATAGCACATACACTTCAACTGCGCAAAGTGCCAGAGCTGCACCAGTGGGCCACTGAAGTTCCCCTTACACTGTTCAACGTTGGGAAGCCTTTTTTCTGGTCCTTTTTATGAAGAAGAATTTCACTTCACAGAAAAAGAGGGAAAAAAAATCCATCAAGAAATGGTGGAACGTGAAATTGTGGATCTGTCAGCCTGTGCCCATGAACCTACAATGTGAGGCTGGGCAGACCAAAAATATAGAAGCTGAAAGTATCCAAACTGTATTGACACTTTTAATTTGATCTGGTGCTGAGAACAGGCTGAAGGGGCTGTGTAATTTCTCATATGAATGGACAGAGAATGAGCAAAATGAGAGGCGTACAGTCTTCAGTATGTTTTTCCTCCTGAGCATGTAAGATGTTGCAGGCCTTGCAGACATTTGGAAATACTCCGCTTAAAATGAATGTAGTAAAGAACACTGATCTTGACCAACTTAGCAGCACTAGGAAAGGGATGAAAGAGCAGCTCAAAATTCACAGGGGAGACAGAAAAAAAAAAACAAAGGCTGAAAGGGTCATTGCGGACAGACTGTAGGTTATAAACCAATCTTTGAAGGTTAAAATGCATCCTAAAGAACGCAACTAGATTATCATTATCTACTCCAGATATTTGCTTCTTATTGAGAAGCTCCATTCCTTGCAGCAATTACTTAATCTTTTCCAGCAGTGTCTCTTCATGCTTTCATTGGCTTTAGTGCGAGCTACTGTACATTATGCATGACTTAAATGGGAAAAAACGTAGCTGAAATGCTCATGGCTACCACTTTTATGGGTTGCTGCCAGCAATATACACATTTTCTTCTGCTTTTTTGTCTTAGGTCTCATTTTAACTTGCTACATTCTAAGCGAACAACCACATGTGACCCCCCGGCTACCAAAAAGGGGAAAAAAAGCCTGATTTTCATTGACTAAATTATGATCTGTTAAGGACATTTAAGTGCATAAGTTTCTTAAGGTGAACTTTTCATAAAAGCTGACAGAGGGCACTTTCTGTTTATATTGTGAAGTGATGCTACTCTGGCAGTGACCTTGCAAACCCACTTTACTAAGAACGTATGCTGGGAAAGGGAATATGCTTGACTAGTTTTTCTTATTTGATTTCTATCATGTTTCTTTTAAACCTGAGTAAGCTATGCACTGCTGCATACATTATTCCCATTTTCCCACTTCCATTTTCCTTGAGATCATAATTTTCAGTAATACCCAGCTCCTTCCTTTTCCTTCAAAGTCAGAGTTGCTGTTTACTGCGTGGGGCAGCAGTAAGGATGACTCCTCAGCATCTCTGTAGGAGAGGTGCTGGCTGCTGTGAGATGCCAGGTAAACCACACGTGCTCCCCCCTGCCTTGCACTCTCCACCTGCACAACGTCAGTAATTCTCTGTACCTGCTTCAAGCGCCACAGAGAGTAAGTTGGTTTTATTGGGGACAGCCTTTTGGCTCCCAGGACAAGTTTACACTGACATTTTGGTTGATTAGGGGACTTTGTTGTACTACTGTAAGCTGCTGTCGAGCATATGCTTTAATATGATTCTAATGTGAAGTTTACCACATTTGCTGTCATTTCATCATTAAGAAGCAAACAGCTTGAGCCACTGCCATCCTCCAGCTTCAAAGAGCAATTTGGCTAGCAGCAGTCCATGGGAAAGAAGGGGCAATATTCTCAAGTATGTTTGAAACAGCTGCCTTTTTAAAAACTTCTCTGAGGGGATGGAGCATATGATTTCTTGACATGTACATGCTCCATGGGTAGAACTAACAGCACAGCCAAGATATTTCTAGATTTAAGTTTTGTTTGAAATGGTAATTCTATGTTTCTCTATTACATGTAAGGACAAGTACATTTTTTACAGAACCTTAATCATGGATTCATTTGTCTTGAGCATAAAAATATTTTAAAATGGCTCTGCCATAGAGTAGTGGTGACATGAAAAAGCATAAGATCAAAAGAAACAGCAAGAAAAAAAAAAAAAAAAAGAGGAAGGAGAAAACCTAAAGAATAAACAACAGATAAACAGCACCACAAAAAGTACATCAGACATGCTTTGTTTCCTAAACAAGAAGAGATAAAAACAGGCCAAAATGAGATAAATTTGTAGGTTCCTCTCAAAAGAAATATATAGTGTTTGGGGTTTTTTAACTGTGTAAGTAAAATTCAGATGGATGTTGCTGATAGGTGATATTATTTCAGAGCATACAGAAAACAAACGACTTCTATCCAAAATAAAACAAAATGTTACTTCTTGACAAAACAGTCACAATGCAGTCTAAAGAAAATCATGCTAATTCATTCTCAGAATGATATGTCAGATTAAAATAGTTACTTTCTGGTATCATTATGATAAGACAGAAATCTAATGTCTCCATCGCACTGTAGAATAGTGATAAGCTTTATTGGCAAAGCTTTCACTGTATTTACTGTAAAATTGTCAGTTTGCTCTTTTCTGGAGATAGCAGGACAGTTAGTGTATGATAAAGACAGACAACCTTTGCCCAATTATTTATTGTATTTGGTTTCGGTGAGTTTTTAAGGGATGGAAAGTGTCATACGTTATCAAGATTTTCTCTTTCCCCTGCAAGACAATCAAAATAGTTTTCAATGTGGAAACAAAACTGATAAAAGTCAAAACATCCTTTTGAATTATATTATCCAGTTACAAACACAATGCAGGGGGAGAAAGGTGTTAAATGCCCCATAATTCACAATTGCATTGATCAAACTGAAATGGCTTAAATTATTGTGCAGAAAGCTATGCTAGCTTGTATCATGATTCCTCAAGCCACAGTATGACTTAAAGTTACAAGAAAAAAGAGCTTCAAGGTATTGTGTGTAGTAATTAATTATATATAATTTTACTTTCCTTGCAAGACTGGCTCTATAAAGTTTGGTTAACGCAGCTATAGCTGTATTTCTTGAGTTAGTTCTTAATAGCCAAACGGACCTCCTACCACTCTGTTACTAAGATTTAGTAGAGCTAATAAATAAGATGACAAGTTCCTTGGAGCAGGACTCACCTTATTATTTCTGTAAAACCTAAGCACAACGAGAACACTACAGTAAGAAAACAATATTATCTATTCATCATGGTCTGTTCCAGTGGCCAGTCAGAACTGTGGTCTTGTGCAGTTTTGTTTTCAAAGCTTCAATTATTCCAAAGGTTCAATATGAACTAAAAAACAACAGCTGTAGCTCTCTGAGGCTGGATGAAATGGGGTTCAGTTATTCATCATGCTACAGAAACAGGACAATGTGCAAATTTCTGGACAGATAACTGGTCTGGGGCTCGGGTGTGGAACAGAGCAATGATGAACAGTTGTGCAGAACTGCTAACTGCAACTTTAAGTGACTTCTTATGTTTACTGATAACCAGGATCACCACCAAACTTATGCATTACCACTGAGCAGCGTAATATGCCTAGATAGTGCTTGACAGTTATGTCAGTACACCTACAAAATACTATGTGAATTTATATATTTTAAACTCTAAGCAGCGAGATGACTTCTGTGATATGAAAATCCAACACACCGTCATAACGTTACTAGGTGCTCCCAAACACCTTTTCTTTTTTGGTCGCAAAGTGTATTAAAAATAACTGTAAGTTTTGAAATGTCACCACTAATCTTTTTAGTATCGTTTAGCAGCAGGGCAACATCCAGTCAGAAACTAAGAGTCAGCATTGGTTTATATAAGGATGATAGCTATATATAGAACATGGCTGAAAATAGCCCATCATCGTAAGGATTTCACCGACAGAGGCATGTACACATGCATACACACATGAAAGGGATCCAAGGAGATCCTGGTGTTCCTCTCTCCAGCTTTCATCAACTTAGAGAATCCACAGTAACGTAAGGGCTGTGTAACACTTCAACAGCTCATGCGAATGTTGGATTTTATGATTTATGCATTAAGAAGCTGCGCAGACAACGCATACAGAGCACAGCAATACTCCCCTGTCTCTCCTTTGCAGGAGGAAAGCTCTTCCTGCACTTCCACACACTGCATAAAAAAAAAAGGAAAGCAGCTCCCCACAACATTGCTCCTGGTAAGAGGTGGGCAAAACCAATGGAAACATGGGGCTACCTGTGCCTGGATCACTCCACACAAAAGGTGATGGAGTGAAGCAGCCACACGGCATCCATTACGCAAAGGGAAGCTCCCTCTATGCAGGTATGTTTAAGAGTTTTACAGTAACCTCAAGCTATATTTAAGTTGGAAGCACTAAAAACCACGTGTATAGCCAGACTTACAGATCTGCTTGCTTCAAAGCTTCTGAAGCTGAATGCTCCAAAAGCACGTCATAAAACCGAGCTGGCCTCACACCATACCCCCACCACCTCTGATGGAAATCTCAGGAAGCAGTGGAGAACCTTGGGCTTCCTCGCTGGGAGTTTTGCCAAGGTCCACCACTTACATTTCAACACAATTCTCCTCCCCAACAGAATGGTGTTAGAGCCTTGCCCTCCTCCAAAACAACTACACTTCAATATTATTAATGGCTCCTTGAGTTAAAAGCAATTTTTCTGAGTATTTGCAATGATTAATAGCTAAAGGGACATAATGTGCATCCTCACAGATTAGCCATTCAATCTTTAAGTTGTCAGGTACGATGTTAGTCTGAAGTGAGATAACACAACATGGGTATTTAAGTGACATTTGAACAAACAAAAGATTAACACGATGTGCCAGTGTTTAAAGCAGCAAGACAAACAGGACACAATTCATTTTTCTTTTCTTTCAAAAATAAAAACATTAAAATGACTTGTGTTTGTATCTGTGTGTATAATTTACAAGAGCACGTAATGATTTGACTGTGGGTTTCTTTTTAACAGTGAGAAGAAATGGAAGTCAATGGAAGCCGGAGATTCTTTGCAACTGGAAGGCAAGCCTTTAATTTTGAAATTATTGCTGTTTGGTTTTGAAAGTCTTTTCTTCTTCCCGCACTCTCACCAATTCTGTTTTCCTCTATTTTCCTACTTTACAGAGGAGACTACTTTGAGGCCACTTATGCACATGGACTGCAAGAAGCTGCTCAGAGCTCCTGCTGTGAGGGGACTCAAATGAAGAGTCAGTTTAATCTGTGCATACAAAATCGGCCAGTGCTATTTACAGTGACAAATTTAGGCCTTGATTCTGTAAAAGAATTATGCATATGCCTAACTTGACACACAAGAATAGTTCCTTTTCTTGAGTTTATTGTAAGGCAGAACAGTTTTCAATGGCTTAGGGGTTTAATTTCCATTTTCAAGTTTATCTTACACACCTATAAGACTCCATGGTTTTGAGAATGGAACTTAGCCTTGATTGTCATTTCAGTGCTTTTTTTTTTTATACTAACTGAATATAAGTTGTACAGTACCTTCAATTCATTTTTCTTATCTACCAACGTAAAGGAATGAATTTTTAATACAGCACCTCTTTGGAAAGGGACTGCCTCCTGCAATAAATAACAGCTAAAATCAATGACAGCTGTACGTTGCTTAAAAATGAGTTCTGCTTTTTTTGTCATCTCTGTTCAGAATTTTCAGGCTTTGGACATGTGGTTAGAAAAAACTTGGGGGTTGCCTGACAGATGAGGCTATATACTCAGGTTCGTTATTAATATGACAATTAAACTAAACACATTGTACAAGTCCCAGAATTTAATATCCAAGAAGTAGGTGAGTTAAATTGGGGGAAGCGGGGAAACAGAAATGCATATATGTATAAAACCAAACTGTTGAATACATCATATTAGCAAAGATCTAGGATGTCTCAGGCACTCCTATGCCCAGTAAAGAAAAGAAGCTTAACAATTATATGTACATGAATACAATTTCAGTTCTCCACGGCATTTTTACTGCAGACTATATGTTTACAGATGAAATACATAAGATAATGCAAACATTTAGGAACACCTGTAATGGCTTCGACCAAAGGTCCATTTACTTGATGTGTTGACTGTGACATGCAAAGATGCAAGATACCAGAACACTGATACCTCCCCTGCAGCATACCCCTTTGCTTTGGAAATCAAAGATTTAGAGATATCAAGAGCAAACATCATGGAAGTCATCTACACTTAGAGAGTTAAAAAATTTCACATGATAGACAAAAGACAATGGGCCAGATTCTGCAGCATTTATTCAAACATGTCTTTATCTCAATAAATTCTTATGATGCCCCCTAGTATTTTGTAGTACATCAGATTTCAATTGCATGCTAGCTTAAATATATATATTAGTAGTGGCTAACACCTCATTTAACTTGATTATGACATACAGAATTGATTGGTTTTGCAAAAAATAATGTCATAGAAAGTGTCTAATACTGTGAGAAAATTGCACTTGTGGACCCTATCAACCTCTTGCATTTTCAGCTGACAAAACACATACTTTTTCCTCCTTTGCAAAGCACAACACTTGACCTGAGCCTCCCAAAGAGTCACTGAGATGAAAATGATGATGGGTTTATTAGCAGGTGGGTCACTGCTTCACCATGCCAATGGGGCCCTTCAGCAGGCATGAGATGCCTGTGTATGGCGGAGTCCTGCACTGCCCACCCCCACAGCTACCAGCCACTATAGGCTGGTGAACTCCCAAACACAAAGTATAATATTCTCCCTTTTTAATTTTTGGTTGTTAATGAAGTGCTTTCTTACCCTAATGTCCATTCCAGGGCCCATGGACATCACACTTCTCCCACTCTTGCTTGTGATGGACAAGGAAAAGGAGCTACCAAGCTGGTCATTGAGACAATTCCCTACTGATTTTTGCAATGTAAACAGCTGGGTAGACAACTGCAGGTTTTTTTCCTTTAAACATGTTTCATGTGCTTGATCATTCACAGTGAAATCTGTGTGAATTTTGCAATTCCAGAAATTCTGGAAATTTATTTTACTGAATTTAATGGCATTAAACTATTCAAAAACTTGAAAAAGCACCAGAAACTTGATAATACCGACTCCCAGACTGCATATGCATTTTCGCACCCCTCATGCTAGAAGAAATGATTTTAAAGGGCTTATACCATGAAGAGATGATACCATTTTGTTACACGCAAGATTAGCAATGGTACCTCTTTCTCACTTACCAAGAATTAAATTCAGTTTAAAATGAATTATCAAGAACAGCGATGCTGCCATAGTGAGTCAAATTTTCCTTTCACTGGAAATTCTTTTCAACTTCAGTTGTCATTTTGCTGCATTATGAAGGTCAAAGCGTCTTCAGTGCTGCAGCAAACCAGACTGTAAAAATGACAATGTGAAGGCTAAAACGTATCAAGCATTTTCCATGTCAACATGTCCCCAGTGAAAACCCCTTCCAGTTCATGAACTGGACAAGCTCTATGCTTCATTAAGTCACAGACAGCAAACTCATTAAAGATCAATGGCATCTTCCAAACACATTTTGGTTTTCTTTAGTCCGAACATATGGTCATAATAATCATCTAACAGTAAGCTTGGGCACTGATTTTTAATGGAAAATAATGTTCAGACTGGCCCAAGTAATTTGCTTTTATGTTTCTGACCTTGTTCTGAAATGAATCCCCATAGTTCCAAAACATTCTCATTCCAGGTTCTCAGTTCTCTTGCCAAGAAAGGCAGATGTCATGTTTGTAACTTACAATATCTCTGTTTCAATCATACCCCTTCCTATAACGCTGGTACTTGTTTTCCCCTCCCATGCACACATCAACTCCCAAAGAAGAAAAAAGAGGTCCAAAGCATTTACCTGTAAACTAATGCTAGCGAGAGCAGTGCAGATATCCCTCATAGAGGAATGCCGTGCTTCTTTCTAGCATGAGAAACGTTGTCACTTCAAACATACATCAGCCTATTTTACCATCTGTGTAGGAGCTCATGAGCCCAGAAAAGATCACAGTGAAGTGTGATCAAAGGTCTGGCAACTATAGCGACATATTTCATTTCTGAATGGGAGGGAAAAAAAAAAAAAAAGTCCCACTGCATTTGCTACTGAGGCACTTTCATACATTGTGGTCTTATTTCAAACATAATGGCCTAAAAGCACAAATTCTCAGCTTACACTGTCACTTTTGTTTCCATCACATTGCTAATTACATATGCAGGCACTATCAATCCTTTCTTCACTCATTGTCTTTTCTGGCATCCACTTGACGGTGAGTGCTAATGTGTGCAATTGAAGTAGGAGTGATACAGCTGCAAGACCTCAAGTCTTCAAGACAAAAGGCAGGTCCTGCTTGACAAACCTGATCTCCTCCTATGACAAGGTGACCACTTAGGGCCACTGAGGGAAAGGCTGTGGATGTTGTCTACCTGGACCTCAGTAAGGCCTTGGACACCATCTCCAACAGCACTTTCCTTGGACTTGCTCCTCCAATACAAGGACTAGGACCCAATGCTTTGGATAGTCCTACAGTAAAGAGGACACTTCAGTCACTGATATCCTGTGCTCTGATACTAACTATAATTCTGTATTTAATCATAGTCCATTGGCCACACTTCAGAACCCAAATAACGTTTCTCAATCTGCTTTCATAACCATCTTCATCTTATGTGACTATTACATGACTATTTTAATTATTTTCTTTCCATAACCCTAATTCAGGCTTAACAAAATGGCAATGAACTAAAATGCCAACCAAATTAAGAGCTGTTTCTTCTGACATTTGTGTTATTCTCTGAGACCATGCAAAAACCTGCAATAAGCTGAGGTTTTTGATCTTTTAATGCCAAAACCTGACCTCTGGCTTTAACCAGTCAATCCAATTAGCAGCAGGTAGACTTATAGGTCTTCTTTTGTTACATGGTTGACAGTACCTTTTAAGTTCTTATTTTCCAACCCCCTTTAACTAGAAATTCGAACCAGAGCAATGCTTTATACTTTCCTTACATAGTGAAAGCAGAAGTCATCTATTGCTACTCCTCATACCAGCACTCATCCAAAATCTGGTGCACTGGCACACCACGGAGGAATACAGTGCTTCCTACCCGTGGTTGCTGGATTCTTACTCCTAACTGCAGCCCTAACCCTAGTTTTTATCATAGCTGAAAGGTTCTTCACTTTACAAAAGCACATACTGAACAGCTAACCATTTCATCAGTAGTGTTCACCTGGTATGAAAAATAACATTAGTTCTGTAAGCCTAAAGAAAACTAATAACCACGGGTCTTCAGCAGCTCCTTTCTCAAGCCAGCCCTAACCTTTGTTTTAATTATAGTCCAATGATGCATGCGAACATGTGAACCAAGGCATCCTTCAGACGCTAACGACCATCTAAATCCTAGTAGGTTTACAGGACTTCAATAAAGACCCCTGTTCAGAATCTGAATTGCCAACTCCAGATTCTAATCCTAGATTTAAGCATAGCTTAATGACCCATAACTTCACTGATACAAGCATTAAAAAAGCCCCAGCAGTCCTTTGCAGAAGGGCATATCTCTGTCCTGTTGATTTTCAAAATATATTAATGACAGGTGGAATGTGCAAAAAGCTGAGAGGTGACTCTGTCATTCTTTTTCCAAATAGACTTCTAAGAGTCCTTTCATAACAAGATGTCCCTAAGAAAAGTGTTTAAAAAAAAATATAAAACCAGGATTAAACCTGCTGCAAATTTCCACATGATTTTGATTAGTTAAATGACTTTTCTTTTGTTCCTGATATTTGTCCTACAAGGTACCTGTCTATATTTAACTTTTTTATTACACATCATTAACATTCAAAACTGGAAACGAAGTTTGTGTCAAAGTCAAATTTATTAACAGTAATTCAAGGAAGAAAAATGTTCAATTAAAGTCCAATACTCATTTTTACAGTTTAATTTCAGGCTTACATGTCACAATAGTGCAAAACAGACTAGACATATTCCATCACTTAATGATGAAGTAATATTTGCACAGAAAAATCCTTCAGCAATATGTTTATCTCCAAACTCAGACTGTTTGGACTGTCTGGAATTCACATACGGGAAACGGCTCAGATGTTTTGCTCAAGTTTCAGTTTGGTTCAAAAACTATTTGTCTCTTTTTTTCTAACCACGTCTTAGAAAGCTACCACTTTTCATGTGTGGATTTTTTTTAGCAGTGTCGGCATTAGTTTGCAAAGCACTTCAGAACAGGGGGGCTGGAAGGCACTACGCATATCTAAGTTGTTATTATCACATTCTGTAAAATTTATTCTTGACAAGGGTTCTTTTGTGGTTTTAGCATCTTATTTTTCTGCTTTCCCTGAATTTGTAGTCTCTTCCCTAATCCTTCAGCTGTCTAGAGGGTTTTCAAAGTGGTTGCAGCAACTGGGTATTTTGACATTTCTTTACATTTTCCTACAGCTAGTGCTTGGCTTCACTCACTTTGTTGCTCATAGAATTTTGTTAGGCTTGTTCAAAGATGCACTTGTTTTAGAGCTTAGAGTGTCTACCTGCTGAGTTAACAGTTATTATTACTTGTAAGGACAAAATGTATTTTGAAAGAAATGAAAAACATGCATTAATGGAGAAGCTTTTCTATCAGCAATTAAATAACTTATCTGAATTACAGCGACAGATTTGCAACTCAACTAAAATGTCACTTAAAAATGACACCTATGAGAGCATCAATGTGGCACAATTACTTAACTGCTATAAAGGAATATAATTCCTCTAGGAATGAACAATATTGTAGCAATCTAAAGTCCACATACTTGATTATTTTAGTAGAGCTGAAAAGAAACATTTCCCCCTCACTTTTTCATATCCATTTAACAAAAGACATACTTTGTAAATGTAAATGTGTTTCTTTATCAGCCATTGGGTAAGACCTTGGTGAAGCCAGCCATGAAGGCAATTCTACGGTTTAACAAAAGGAAACACAACAGATCAAAAAAAAGCAAAGACGACTATTAATGGAACATCCTCATTTTCAGAGACAAAATTTTTTAAGGGGTGTGTCTTTGATTAGTTTGCAAAGAACTGGAAGAACTAACACCCACAACTCCCCTGATGGCAGCTGGTTATCAGTGAGATTACTGCTGCACACCAGATACCAAGCACTGGCTGCAAACCACTGGTACTGACATACCCAAATCCAGTGCAATTTTTCAGTCCTAATTACATTAACTTCACAGAAACTATTTAAGCACTTCAAGTTAAGCACAGAGTAATAATTTGTGAACTGTTCTGTACCCTCTCAGGTTTAAAGACACAGCCTAATTGTAAAATATACTAATACCAGTGGTAAAAAAGTATTTTTGATTTATTCGCATATTGCATAAATAGCATATGAATAATTTCACTGCAATCAATGGAAATCACAGATTTCCATATCACATGCTAAATGCTGAGGCTGATTACCATTATATTTAATTTATACTAATCAGTGTGAGCCAAGTGAGGCTTTAACATCATATGGAGATTTATAGCAATTATCTTTTTCTCTTTTTTCTCTCCTTTTTTTTTTTTTCTTAAGGGAAAAAAGGAAATATGCATAGAAGAAATGTACATAGGGCCAGAAATGGATATTCATATAGAATGCAAACAATAGGTGCTTAGAAAAAGATAATATGTATTTGAAATCGTTTTGAATGTTGCCATTTGAAAATATTTCGATACAAATCTTTATCTTTCATCCCGGAGATTTCTCCTGAGAAACAACAAAAGAATTCAGTAACCTTTTTAACCCTCTTTACTCCTAAAGATGTCTAGAAATAGTTCTTATTTTTCTCAGAATTCAACAGAAATAAAAGAAACTTCTACATATTTTTTATATTGGAGGAAATTACAGATTAAAATAATACCAGCATATGTCAGCATATTACCTCAACATAGATTGCTTTGTTTTATATAGTGACAGTCCTAAGGCTTGTGTTGCATCTTATATTGCATGACCGTAAGAGAAAAAAAACAAATGGAGCGAAATAAAAATATTTTTTACCATACTAGAACAAGACTTATGATCTTTCAAGTGGTGCAGCTGAAAGAAAGGAAATTTTAACTGACATGACAATGCCAAATCTGATTCTCAAAATGCCATCAAACAACTGACATCTCTTACACAATTGAGGTAACCCCTGGAAGTGATCACCAAAAATACAGAATCCATCAGCACTGGCTTTTAATATTTTATAATCTGTTTGGTTGGAGGTTTTTTTGTTTACTCATTTGGGTTTTGGGGGGAATGGTGGGAGATTCTACTAAATGTGTAGGGAGGACATTGAAACAATCAGTGTATTTAACCTTCCATGCTATCTACTACCTCTACAGGAAAATAAAGAGGCTGGTTTTCCTCTTTGTCTTCTGTTTCAAAATGAAGCGTTAGCTCTAATGCCATACTAAACGGAACATAACAACATGTCTCTCTCTTAATACATCTGGATTTTCCTTTTTGTTGAACCAATTCCTATTTATGGCAATAACGTTACAGAAAAGAAAAAATCAGGTCCTCTTTTTTTACACAAGCTTAAAACCTGCTCCCGTACAAAATAAGGTGAAGTCAACTGAATTTGATCATCTCTTGAATCACAGCTATTAAACATTAATGCTGAAACTTCAATGGTTTAAGAAGCTGGAGAGTACTAGTGAAGTAGCACAGACCAGAGCTGGAAGGCCAATCAAAAATAGCAAGACTGGAGAACAAACTTCAAGCCAAGGAAGCTTACACGGCACATAAGATGATATAGTCCATTTCAAGCCTGTGAGGCAACATGACAAACAAATCAATGGGCAACCGGTGGAGAAAGCAAACCAAGGCCACAGACATAGTGCCCACAGTCGACAGTATAAAATGTGTTTGATGTATGGGAAAAATAAAAGCTCGCTCACTTAAATCAGAGAGTCTAAGGATAACAATTCTGAATTGAAGCCTTTGAAAGAAACTCAAAAGAAAGATATGGTATCTTCTCGCCATGAGAACCTGACAACCTATACTTGGATCATGAAAAATCATAGTATGCATTCATATCTTTCTACTGAAGCCAAAATGACTACTTATTTCTTCACAACTGACTTGCAGAAATTATGTTAGACTAAAGACATATGAGATCAGGATTTCCTAATTATCTTTTTGAAATTGAACTATTACAAAACTCTGAATTTAGATCCAGAGCTCTGGATTAATTCTAACTTTCAAATTATTACTTCTTGAAATACTCACCTAATTTAATACTAGCAACAGATTAATTTAAAAAAAAAAAAAAAAAAGACCAGAGAACGTTAGCAAGAAATACTATTCAAAGTTATTTCAGAAACTCTTTTGCTTTGACAAAAGTGAAATAAAAATCCTTTGATTAGGCTACCTGAACATTTCAACTACTTGAATTGTAATATCAAATGAAAAAGAAAAAAAAATAATAAAATTAGGCAGCCTTTTTTGGGGACTTTTTTTTTTTCTTCCCCAAATCAAGACTCAAAAGCTAACTTCATGTGAATTAATTCATGTTATTCTGATTTACGGATAAAGGGCAGAGACAAAGAAAAAGACATCTGTCACAGAAAAGGGGGAACTCTGATAAATCCACAAGCATTTCCTTCAAGAGGGAACTCACAAGGCAAAGGCAGAAATAGCAGTTAAGGCATGATGAAAGTCAGAAACACCTTCTGAAAAAAGATTTGCTTCATTAAACATGATCCTCAAACTCATCCATTTCAATTTAAAATGCCAAACCACCACAGTTTGTCACAGCTTCTACACTCTGTCATGTCAGATTTTCCAGACCTAATAGGCTGCAGAAGGCATTACCGAAGCAACATGTTTTCCATAAGGAAATACTATTTCATAGTAAACAAAGAGCAAGGTACTGCAAGATAGTCCCCCAATCCTCATCCCCCTGAACCACTTGGGATGGGGCAGCAGGTAGAGGAGTCAAGGATCAGGTATTGAATTTGAATCTGGGAAAGAGGGGAGGTGTTGTGTTAAATTTGGTTTTGTTTATCACTGACCATGTCTATCTTAATTGGTAATAAATTAAATCTGTTTTCTCCAAGTTGAGTCTCTTTTTACCTGACAGTAACGGGTAAGCAGTCTCCTTGTCTTTATCTCAACCCACAAGCTTTTCCATCTTCCCCTTGTGTTTTCTCCTTCATTTTCTCCCCCTGTCCGGCCAAGAAGGGGGAGGGAGAGAGCAGCTTGGTGGGCATCTGGTAACTGGCCACGGTCAATGCAGCACAGTTATTACAGAGGCTGTAGTAACAGGGACATGTGAAGAGCACTCAGTAACAAAATATTCAGGGTGTACCTTAATGTGTTATCCTAAAATTACAGCTCACAGGAAAATGTGGTATGACGACAGAAAAAGGTGCCTACATTTTTAACGTCACCCCCTATCCTCAGGTTACCTGGAAGCTGAAGTGACTTTGAATGTCAGAAGGCATCACCACATCATAGCATGTGGTTAGTGTTGAAGGACTGAGCAATGGTAATTTCTGCTTAACATTAACAGCTGCATAGATGTGGTTGGATCAGGTTTGCAGGTCTACATATACCTACACTGGAGCACGCTGTTCTAAGAGTTCCTACGTGAAATTTCTATTTCTGTTATTGAGAAAGACATTGATTTCCTTAGAAGATTCAGCTTCTATCATCACAGACTACAAGCTGAAAAGCATAAAAAAGGACCAATATGTAATTGGTTAGGTCATTATTCAGAGTTTTAAAATTATATTGAGGAATGCTGTACTCTTTTTAAGGGCGATATATCATATATACCTATATTTTATAACAAAGTAATAAATTAAAAGTATATTTGTGATCATATGAACTAATTAATTAGGAAGGGTAGATTTTGTCTAGTCCCTTTTACATTTATCAAGGTTTAAATGAATGCATAACATTCATTGGACTTTGCAATACCAAGCACAATTCCAGATCAGCTCTTTCCTCAGAGTATTGTTACACTGTATTGCCATAAAAACTGTTTTCTTATAATATGGCTTTTCTTCTTTTTGTCACTGCTAGAAATTAAAGACAGAATTACCTTTCTGAAACGCCTTACAAGAGACTGAATCCAATTATCCTTCAGCCAGTGAGGTCTGAAACTTAAGCTCTTGCCAAGAAAACAGCTTTTTGGAGTTCAGGTGCACTGAATACGCATGAAATCAGAATTATTTCACTATTATCAGCTTCTCACTACACTCTAGGTAAGACTAACCAAAGATTCACAGACATGTGTTTCAAAGATCAAGGAGAAAAAGGGTAGAGAAGGGAAGAGGTTTGGCCTGGGTAGGCTGTAAGAGAATTCCAGACACTTACTTTTAGGATGGGCATCGTATTCATCACCTCAGAAGTTAAGCATCCAATTCTTACTCTCACTGGAACAAGTCAGAGAAATTGAGGATCTTGGCTTAGATTCTGTCCAATGGAAATGATGCATATTGAGAAGAAACACAAAGCTGTCTTCCCAAGATGGAAAAACAGAGTAGTTTTACTGCTAAAATTAACTCAGTCTCAACAGGAACCAGCATCAACACCAGTTGGTCCTACTTGTGTCTGTCTGAATAGTTTGTTGATTTTGAAGGCAAATGTAAAAGAAAAGCAGTAATTAAGATTTATAACAGCATTCTTTGTTGCTGCATCTGGCTGGATATTTGTCTTGAAGTTTACCTTTACTGATTTTATTTCAATCTCCAAGAATTAATAAAGGCAACAACTAACGCACAAACTATGAAGACTCAAAAGCGTGCAGAGAAAATTCTATGCTCAAAATTATTACCAATTTCAGAAATCAGTGACTAGAATGACTAAAGTAGAAGTGAGGCCAGAATTTATCCAGTTGCTTTGAAAATTAATTCATAGACATAAACTATATTAGCAGTTCCATATAACACTAAATTTCCTTCCCCTCCATTATTTAATCTTACATTCTTTTCTTCTTAAAAATGTGCTTCACAATTCTGTTTAACCAACAGGAAATTCAACTTGTGTTCTAATACTGAATATTGACAACAAATTCTAATTATTACACTGCCCTGTTGTATAGTCTCAGCACTTTTCATAGTGAGTTACAATATCTAAAAATAAACCTCAATTTTTGTTTTGAAATTTGTCATCCAAATTACAGCAATAATATCACAAACAGAAGAAGACAGAAAAAAAATAGATTATAATGGTTATAAATACACAAATGTGGCAGAGGCTGGGCAAAACTTGTCCAGAGCTTTCATCTGATTCTGAGACATCAAAATTGTCACTGAAAGTACACATGCAGGAAGGGCAACAGTGATGCTCTTCAATAGTATCAGAGAATCAGAGAGAATATAAGAATATGAGGAAAGTCAAGAGCATAGTGCCTGCAGAAGTGTTTCCTCATGGTTACTCAAATATGTTATTTGAGATAACTTGTGTTCAAATGCTTTTTGAGTCCAACAGCCAAACCATGGACTCAGTATAAGACCAGAGACAGGAAGATCACACATGCCTTGTCCAAATCATGCAGAAAAAGCAGGCCAAAATTCCCACTGAATCTGTCTCCATGCATATAACTGGAGGACAGCAGTGACAACACAGAAGATGCAGCCTGTTCTAAACAAATGACAAATGCAGTTTGCCTAGAAGTTGTTAGCCACGTGCATCCCGTTCAAGAAATCTCCAGAAATCTAGCACACAACAGTCAATGATAGCTTGCAGAGTTAGACGTTTTCCTGTTTCCATTGGTATAGTATCACTGTAAAAATCTTATATTCCTCGGCATATTCTTATTGCTTTAAACACTACAGGCAAGGGGGAAGAGAATAACAATATATATATACACACACACAATAAACTGGTTCTCAGCCAAATCCTATTACTTGGAAACATAAATTTACATGCTGAGCATGGTTCTTTTTCTTTCTTATCTCCACTTTTTCATTTTGAAGCACTAAAAGTAGCTTTAGGGTGCTTTAATATTTAATTCCATTGAGAATCTTCAATGCCTACATCTAGCTTTGTAAACTTAAAAAAAAAAATTAAATTTTGCAAATAACATTGGTAGCACTTCAACATCTAGAAAGACCAAAAGGGAGAACACATGCATTAATACATCATCCAATATGGGTTTTTTGATCCTAATAGTTATCTGAAAAAAGATTGCCACTCACAGTATTGTAGCGATTCATGTTACATATAACTGGCACAAGACAACAAATCTGCACAGACGAGAATCAGGTCACACGACAGAGCAATTGGAATGCAATTGTATTTATATCACTTCTTTTTTTTTAATTATTTTTATTGCCATAAGAGATTTTGAAGAGCCCAAGAATGTTCTCCAATCTAGAGAAATTCCACAGGACACTTCCAGATTGGAACTGAAAGTTTATCCTCAGAAACTTATTGGCGCTCTGATTCAGGTAACACCAAGGAATCTTTCCAGTGAACGTCGATTTCTTAGGGTGAGCATCATTCATAGTTGAAAAAGTTGGGGAACATTTGGCTGGGAAAGTTGCTGGGAATAACAACTTTAAATAGAAAACTTTATGCTTAATTGATCTCAGCTAAGAAAAAAACATTCTGTGGTTATGCTGAAATGACAAAGATAAAAAAATGACTCAATGTACTCTTTTAAAGGAAAGCGTTGCATAAAACATATACACCAATTATGTCAGCAGTTCTCAAAATATTTGGCTGTGGAACTGTTTTATCTTCTTCAAAATAAATTTAGACTATGCATTAGGTTCTCTACAATTTTATATATATATATATATATATAAATACACACACATATATATAAAGTGTATCACACTTTTGTATCCTAAACCGTGAAATTAGTTTTAAAATAGCAATTCTGTAATGTACTCCTTTTTCAACAGATTTTATGGAGTTGAATGCCTTTCAGCCTACCACTCTTTTCTTTTTTCCTTTGCCTTCCAGACAGAATGAAAGCTTTCACATTTTCCTTTAGAAAAGCAGGCAGAAACTTTGCAAAAAAAAAAAAAAGCAAGAGAAAAAATTTTAATCTACCTTGTTTTGAAAGTTTTCAGTCAGGGAAAATACCTGATCCATTTATATATAAAATAAATAAAGTGCATCACACCTCACCTTCCTCCTTTGCTGTGCCATTGAAGAATTGTACTAATGTTCATCATTAAATATTCTTTAAGTTTTACTAAGCTCCTGAATACATTTACTGAACAAATTTCCCAATAAGTCAAAGACTTAAGACATCAGAAATCATATTGACTGAAGTAACAAATACCACATGCAATGCACTTGTCTCTGAAGTCAAGAGTAAGACTAGTGTTTTGTACATCGTTTTGTCCTTAAAGGTAGTATCTTTATTTCCCCCCACTCCGCCCCCAATCAAAGTAAAGACAAGCAAACTGCAATCGTATTCCATGAATTAATTCAGTAGCTGATTTCAGTATTGACAGCATTAGAAGGGAACTTTCTATTTAGGTCTGGTTCAAAGAAGTTGTAATCACAGTAAATTTCTTTTCCTTGAGCTGGGGCTGAAAAGGTTCACTTTCTCAAACATATTTATGAAAATACAACATATTTCTGTCTAGAAGGAAAAATTAATTCTTTTTCAACACTTGATTCTACTCAAAAGTACCTTCTGAATTTGTAGGTATCAGTTCAGTCTGCAGGCCTCACTAGAAAAACTTTTCCACAACAGATAAGTAACCTTTATTTGGCATCTCTATTGACTGTCTTTTTCTGAATTTTAAAATAATTAACTTTAGGGTTTTGTCTTCTCTGTCTTGACAACATATTAGATCAATTTTACTATGACTGAAGGTGCAACCATCAGCTGAGAAAACAGGTCAACAAACATATTCAGCAGCCTGAGGGCAAAACATTTCGAATAAAACAAAAATAAAGCTTGATAATATACAGACAAGCATTATACATGGTCCCCGATGAGCCTTCTCCAGCATTTTTCACAGAGACAGATTAGAAATGCTATGGAAAATTTATGCTCAAACAATCTCACTAACTTTTAATTAATTTCAAAGTACTGAAACAATTTGTTGTCTTACAATGTGAAACAACCTCACTGAGGACAGTGCTAAAGCTCATCAGAAAAATGTTTCCCTTTAAATCAGAGCAAAGACAGATAAAGTCTAGCAAAGATATATATGGCATAGAAAAAGCTTGTAAGCTTCAGATGTCGAGAAAGGTGAACATAAGAAAGAACTGACAATTTAAGCATCATAAATTTCATGTCTTCATCACAGACCTCAAACTGCTTATTAATTTGGCAATCTAAAGGTTGTATGCAACATAACAGATATGAAATAACGTTTGCCTTTAATGCCAAATCATGTAAGACTTTGTAGTTTTAAATGTGGTTCATTTTTCAAATGTGAATGTCAAAGCAAAGCTGAGTTGGTTTGAAAGAAGAAATGCAATAAATGAATATAATTCAAACATTAACCTTAAAGATGAAATTTGAGCAACATTTCTAAGAGTGTATACAATGTTATTAACTGGTATAATTTATGTATTCATTCCTTTTCCCACTCGGTAGCAAAGCAATGGTAAGATTAGAGCACTATGTTCATACAATATTTGGAAGTATAAAAATTATTTTACAATGGAGGTTATGTATCTCATAAACTATTTCTTCCAAGTCATAGATGCAATTTTTCTCATTAAATATGTTAGCACAGCAAAGTTTTTAACATAAGATAGATACTGTTAATAACTAGAACTGGAATGGGCCCACTATATAGCACTTCAGGCATGGCATGGGCAGATGTCTGGAGATATGGCTATGAGATACTTCCACTTCTGTCTCTCCAATAGACTTAATCCTACTTGAAAAATCTTACCCACAATTATCAAGGTAATGACCAGCTTTTTAAACTCCCAAGTATTTTACAGATAGGAAAGAACGGCATCAATGAAAAGTGACCTGAAGCCATTTTTTCTATCACATGGTTTTTCTTTACCAGGAAGGAAGGAGGGGCAAAAGAGGAGGAGCAAAAAGGACAGACAACATGGAATTTATCAAGATCTATGTTTGCTTAAGTGTTAAAATCACCAGCTGAGGATGCCAGTCTTGCAAAAAACCCTTCACCTGAGATGACAATACCGGGAACTGCCCCAAGCACAGACTCCAAAAGCCAGGCCTGAGCTAGCACAGGAAGGCCTAACTATGCAAGGCACATGAACCTATGGAAAACAAATCACCAGTCAGCCACCGGCCCACACAGAGTATCTCGTGGGTGGCACTTTAATGCTGGAAGAAACAAAAGCAGAGCAGCAAGGTGCTGTTTCTGCAGCTGAGCTTCCTGTCTGTGCCATGGATCCCACTGAGCTGCACTGAGTACGGACCAAAGTGCATTTAAATGCCAAACTCTGCTGAGCTTTCAGTCCCATTTGCAGGGCCCCAGGGGACCGGGGCTCCTAACCAAACTGCACCTCGGGAAAATGCTCACTTCCATCAGCACTCCCTGACTAATAAGAGAAAGGGATCTGTCTACTCTGAGTACACCCAGAGTCAGGCGGCTGCTCCCCTGGGATGCTTTTTCACAGCACCTTGAGTGGTCCTGTTATTTCATGCCGGGATTCCTACAGTATCCCTGTTGTCTAAAAACATCTCCCTTCCATATACTGGCAAGAAGGAACATGAAAGAGATGTAGAATAGCATGAGCAAAGATAATAAGAACGTGAAATTGTTCCTCCTTTCACCATTTCTCCAAGTGTGATTCTTACCCTCTTTACCACTACCTCGCATGTTCTTAGATGACCTCCCTATTCCAGGATTTGAAGAGGATACCAAATTGACAGCAGATAATGGAATGAGGATCAGTATTTCAGCTTCCTTGGGAAGCTCATATTCTGATTTCTAGAAACATGATACCATGTAGATGAGCTCCTAAATACATGCTTAGCTGCCAAAAGAATAGGTCTGCCTTGCCCATACAGAGTGACTTAACCCATGAGCTGTTCAATGTTCAATTCTTTTCAATGTCAGCCTATATGCTTAAATATTTTTCTTTTAAGATCTCAGTCCAGCTATGTGCTCTGCCATCACTCCTCACAAAAACCCACAGGATAAAGACCACAGCTGTAATTTGTTATTGACCAAACACCAACAGGTCCACCAGGTTTGTTTCCAGATTTCCATTCACCCAAGGAGTCCATATGGGAGAAGGAAAGGTTGTGACCATGTCTCAGATTTCTTTCCTGGATAGTTAGAGAACATTTGGGGCTGGGTTTGTCTTGAAATCAGCAATGGAAAAAGCCATCTTGGGTTCAAAATTACGGGCAGAATCAGAGAAAGAAAATATATTTCAAAGCTAACTGAAGTCATTAGAGGTACTTTGAAGAAAATAAACTGTATTTAGCCAGATTTTAAAAAGTATTAATTAAACGGTCAACACACTGACTTCCCCAGTTGTTTAATGTCTGTTTATTAAACAAGAAGTTATCACTTGCCATGAAAAATGAACTTTTCTGTCGCAGCACTCTCCAAACTATTAAGCTGCAACAAGGCCTTTTACCATCTCATCCCAGAATACTCTTCATACCAGTCCCTCTGCTGCCTTCTCCTCATCCTGCCTATCCAGGGTGTATGTTCTGTCTCTTCTGCTTCTTCCCTTCTCTCCTCCTCAGCTGCTCCCTCCTCAGCTGCTCCCTCCTCACTGGCTCTCAACCCCTTCACTTAACCAGCCACAG
>JAVJGJ010000001.1:74067031-74127004 GCA_035590215.1 Microhierax caerulescens
TGCCTAGCGCAGTTACAGTCGTGGGCCCTCGCCATCCCTGAAGCAAGCATTACCCTGGTGTGGCTGAGCAGTGGAGCTTTGCAAGATGCAAGCCAGCAGACTCCTGGACGTTTTGATTTCTGACTGCTCTCAGTAGAGCAAAGCTGGTTTTGTCACTGAAAGGCTGCATTGAGTGTGGACTGTTTCTCAGTGTTTCAACTAGAGCCTGATTCACCTGTAACAAAATACTTGGCTCCTAGCCCCAGAGTATCATTCCAGGCACAATAATTTCTTCCCAAGTGAGAATTAAAAGTACTGAGGTAACAAAAATCAAAACTAGTGCCTCAAAGTCATCTGGTAGCATCAACTATGGCTCTTGGAAACTGTAGCGTGTGTGTATGTATGTGTGTGCGTTTGTGCACACATGTAGAATTTGCTATTTGCTGCAGGGTTTTTCATGCAGCAACAACTGGCTATTCTTTGAGGGTCTTTATCCCCTTCATAATTTCCTCTTGAGGGTCTGCTGGAGGCTGCCTTCGAAGACAGATTGGTTAATGTCTCTGGCACTGTGCTTTGAAAATATGAAGCACCATGGGAGTGTTGTCATTATGATTGTTCTGTATCAGCCAGAGACTTTCTGTAGAGTGTGAACCAGACCCTTCCCACGGATGTGGCCAGGCTGCCTTGGCTCTGCGATCCACCTGATGTGGGTCAGAGGTGGCTTCTGAGGGTTGCGCTCAGGCACGAGCGGGATGCTGGCTCTGGTACTTCATTCTGGCTATTCAGGTTTCTCCTCTTACACTATTAGCCCACCATACGGACCAGTGTGTGGGCTGGGTTTGCCTATCAGGCACACAGAAGACTCTTTAAATACTCTTTGATGTTTAACCTCAAGATGCTGTTGTGTCAGCATTTACAGCATTCACCTGCGGTAGCTGTCAGCTCTGCAGCTACTGGTTCACCCAGATAAACGTTTTATTTCCTTTATTTTATTTCCTTCAGAGCTGGCATGTTGTAATTCTGTAATCTGTGGGAGCAGTGCTTTCCCTTGAGATGAGAAATTCTTCCCCCTCTGTTTCCTGGGAATTCTAGACCTTGCCCTCACTGCATCTGCTACCAGAACTGTGGTTCTTCTGTGCCTGAGCATCTCAGTCATGTGGGCAGTCTCCCATCTTCTTGTTTTCCTCTTCCATTCCTTTTCCTTCTTCCACTTCTACTTCCTTTTTTTTCCTTTTTCCTCTTTCTCATTTTTGTCTGAAAAACATTGCTGCTCTATGTGCAATAACATGTTCCAAACTTCATTTCAGCCCTATTAAAACAATAAATTCTGATAGCTCCATAGAAGCTGTTTAAGATCTGTTGGGCCAAAAAAAAAATCCATTTTAACAAAAAAAGTCCCTGAATACAGATTTACAAAATATGTTTCAGAACCATTATGGTCTTCTGGGTAAATAATGTTCATTTTAAAAAATGTCTTTATAACACATATTTTAAAAGTGTTTTAAATATGATTTTTTTTTTATAGTAGACTATGATGGGTTCTAAAAAGCCATTATGGTTTATCAGGGAAATCATATACTTCTTTCAAAAATTGTCTTTTAAATACTCATTCTGGAATTGTTGCAACTGTGATGCATTTCTAGCACAGGGGACTTTTTTCTGGGCTATTTTCCCCCCCAACTAACATAAAAGAAATGAACATTTCCACATGCCTGTCTCTTTCTAAAACAGAATGTGATAGTCTGTCTTAAATGATTCACAGATTGGAAACTCCACCTTTAGGGTGCAATATGCTTTTCTAAAATCGTCCATTTTAAAGGGCAGCTGATGTATAACTCTTTCCTGAGACAGCCTGTCACAATGCATGATATTACCTTCCTTGCAAGGGCTTGGTTCAGCGGGCGACATGATAGGCAACATCTCGTTACTTGTGGCATTCACCGAGAGGAAGAGGCTGAGCAGGGGCTTCTCTGCAGTGACAAGTTACTCCCTCGTAAGGCAGGGTGTGAAGAAGGCCAAAAGAGCCGCCACAGCTTTTCCAGAGTTCAGATGTTCACCTGGGGGCTCTTCCAGCCAGTTTCTTGGCATATGCAGAACAAGTTATTCTTGTACTCTGAAAGTCGGGAAGGTTCAGGGAATGACTTTTCTCCAGCAGCCTGTGGTAAAGACCAAAGCAGGGATGGATACGTCCTCTGACTGAAGCCTGGTTCACCAGAAAATTTGAATTCACCAGAAAATGATCTGAATGCAGATTCTGGGTGTTGCTGTCATTGGGGTCGACACGTCAGAGGGACTGGGCTGAGCTGAGGGAAAACGCTCACAGGCAGGGGGAGAGGAGAAAGTTCCTGTCAAAGACTGTGTGAGATGTCCTCGATTATACAGACGCCTCCAGGGCAGTCCCAGTACTTCCTGCTTCCCTCCCAGTACTCCCTGCTCCTCCATGGAGCACTACGGTTTATACAGGGCTTTCCAGAGAGTCAGACCTAAAGCCTTGTGTAACCTTTTTCTTTCCTCTGTCAGTTGACTGAGGCAACTGAGTTGGCTCAGAGGTAACAGAGTCCCTCGTCACCCCTCTTCAACCTGTGTCACACCTCTGTTACCTCCTTCTGAGAGGAAACGAAGGGAAAGGATAAAGCAAGTGTCAGTTTGGAAAGAGGCCTTGCAGAGCTGGAGAGGAGGGGTTGTAACGCTTCCAAATTTTGCTGGAATGAAGTGGCATTGCAAAGAGGTTGGAGAAAGTGAAATATTTGCACTGTGGTCACACCTGGGACCCCAGATGAGCACCGAGGCCCCGGTGTGCCCGAAGCTGTACAAGCAGAGGGCAGGTGCAGCAGGTGTCCTGGCACTGGTGGTTGCTGTACCTTCTAGTGGTGTCATAAAGGCGACTGCGAAGTGTAAGATCGAGACGCACACAAAATACAGAAAACCCATGATCTGTACACATAACAACTCATGGGAAACCCACATTATCTTAGTTTACAAGCAGCTATCTGTGAAATGAGTTAATTGCCCATTATGTAATAGATCTGTGCAATAAAGCTAAGGTACATGCATTTGAACAGTTAATAAATGGACTTATTGCAGATTGAGATGTTGTCAGCATAATAGATAACTGGGTTAAAGGAAAGTTGTTCTGAGAAGTAAGCTAGTTTTTTTTCAAGGACATTGGTAAGATTATTCTTCCCAAATGCAAATGTTAGCAAGACTGAAAAGAACTCATCAACTAAGGATGTGTTAAGGACAGAATACAAAGCTTTATTTAACAATTAGATATATTTCTGTAATCTGTGTATAAGTGATCACAAAACAACAGAAAATCGATGTAACAGCAGCATGTATGTATGTTACCCGGAACTAACTGCAGTAAACTTCAAAAGGACCTGTTTGTGGCAATTTAGGAAACAAAGTGTGACAATGATGCAGG
Organism: Microhierax caerulescens; assembly: GCA_035590215.1. NCBI lineage: Eukaryota > Metazoa > Chordata > Aves > Falconiformes > Falconidae > Microhierax > Microhierax caerulescens. The sequence goes on from JAVJGJ010000001.1 coordinate 74,070,435, forward strand.
ATCTGAGCTTTCGATGGAATCGGTAAGGAGTTTCCGAAAGTCCTGTAAAGTTGTAGACATGCCGAACAGTGCAAGGCTGGGAACAGTCATCTCTTGTTTAAAAAGCTAAACTGAACTGTTGTGCAGCACAGTGAGTAACTTTGAAATAATTGGTTGCTGGGACTGGATTTCCAGGTGAATTGACAGCAGATAATCTACAGTTCATGAACGGCTTATTTCAGTAGTTCCCTTTGACATGTCAGGTCAAGAATGCAGAGCTCAAGCATTGACTTTCATATTGGTCAGCTGAAAAATCAGTATATGTTGCAAAGGTGTTTAATCTGGAGAGAAGATGAAGCTTCAGAGGATCCAAAACATCAGCACGTGATGCTCTCCTGATGCAGTATGCCTTGAAAGGTTTCATCGCAGGCGTTAGTTTGTGAGCTTGTCAATAGACAGCTGCTTTCATGGTAACATCTAATGATTCCTTGGGGATCCTGGGAGAGCTGTGGAGCTACAGAGTGCTTGCACTAACTTGTGTGTATGAGTGTGAGCATTCCTGTGCATAAGCACACAGGAAAACTTGAAGGGAACGTACAGCGTGGTTACGAACGCTCCAAGGGGACTCTCACGGTACGTGGGCATGTAAAGGGAAAGCAGCTGGCAAATTTCCTATAGTAGTAGCCACAGCATTTGGTCTGTGGCCCAGCACCCTGACCTCATCTTGGCATCAACCCAATGCCAACCAGATCGAGCAGGATGCTGTCGGGCCTGGCTCTTGACCCACAGAGCTCAAACGAAGCCTGATAGCCCGTTATGGGCAGTGGAGGGGCAGAAGCTGCGTATGCCAGCAGGTTTCCTCTGCAGAAGCACTGATCGAACAGTGCTCCCCACTGAACCTCGGGAAACCTGGTTATGTTGAGTGGGGCTTGTTTCAGCCCGTGCCAGCTCTGTTCCCTGGAGCTGTGGGAGTCATTTAAACTGGTACCAGGGGGAGTAAAGGGAGGGAGCATGGCATCGCTGTGGGGTTGTAGGATCATTAGCAGCAGAACTTCTCACGGTACGTTCTTGGACCCCAAATCGCTTTCCGCCAGGGATGAGCAACCTAGATTTCACTGGCTGAATTCTGCCTTCCTCCAGGACCTCCCTAAGGGAGGTAACAGTCAAACCTTGGAGCTTTTTATGTACCTTGCAGAGTTTCCATCGTGCCAGCCCATATGGGAAATGCTCATGAAAGTGACTTCCTAAAACACTGTGCACGTCACAGGCAGTGACCATGGCAGCTGAAATGCAATACAACTGCACTCTGAAGGATTTTTTTTTTTTTATGAGCCACCCCCGCCTTTGCAGACTAAACTATCACAATAAAATGTAAGACAGGTAATTAATAATTGTGCCAGTGACCTTGAAAATTAATATTGTTTGTTATTCCTGTAAACAAACTGAGTTTCCTTTCCTTATTATATTTTGTATGGTAATTTGGCATAAACACTCCTTTTCACATAATTTCCCCAGTTGACTTTTGTCTCCTTGGTAATTTCCGGCTTTAATAAAGAAAACCTAATTAAGAAGGAGCTGTTGATTAGTTTGCTAGTGTAATTAACACAGGTGATGCTAATGAGTTTCAATGAAACCAATGGTTTATAGGGAAAAATAAACAGAGTTGTGCTGCATATGGTGTGAGTGATATCTGCACTTTGGGAAGATATTATTGTGATTTTCAAGCCTCATGTGAGTGGTTTGTGAACATGGGCAGAGGAGATAAAATGTTTTATAAGATTCATTAGTGGTGTTAGACCAAGTTGAATAAGCTTCACGGTTTGGGTATATTAAAAATCGTGTTTTTTCTGACCCCTTTAATAGCATGTAAAGTTTTATCTTCCTGAGGGAAGGAAGAAATGTTAACTTTTTTCCTGTTTTGCCTGTGTCAAACCTGCAGTACGACTAATCCACTGTGCGGTTGGGTCCTGGCTCTGTGGGGCTGAGTAGGTCACCAGCCCCACTGAGTTGTGGGGGGTGTGAGGGGGAGCCACACTGCCCTTGTTATCTCCCTACATGAAACAGAAAAAGCTGGGGATAAGGCTGCACAAGGAGCTCTTGCTTTTTGTGATTTCCTTGTCACCTCAAGCAGTTCTCTCAATCTTTTTTTTTTTTCTCCCCCCCCCTTCCTGTCTATGAGAGCAGGATTTTACCTTGTGTATTTAAGTGAAAGCAAAATGTGAAATCTTTGTTAGTGTGGGCAAGTGCAATAGGATATTCTGAATTTCTGCTAGAGATACAAATGCTGTAACAATGTGCTGCTACTGGTTTTGTGTGGCAGTTTCTTTAGGAGGAGCTGCTTACTTTTGTAATAACATTGACAACATTTTATAGTTGGTCTATATTTCTAAGAGGCATTTGTTGATTCCTGATTTGCATAGCTTTTGTTCTGCAAGGTGAAATAGTTATGTTTTATATTTCAAAGGTATGGTCTTTTGTTCATTCCTGTCCTGCCTTTACATCTCCCTTTTATTTGGGTTTTTTTTTCTCTCTTTTTCTTTTCATTTTCATCTCATTTTTCATGATGATGTAGTTAATTCTTTTTTTCAGCTCATGCTACACTTTGTCTTGTCTATTGCTATGTGACAGAAAAGCCAGAGACATTCCATGTCTGGCAGTACACCTCCAGGGACATCTTTTGAACTCTCATAATTTGTATTTATTGCCACCCACTTTGTAAGTTCACAGTTTAATTTGCCAGCAGTGGCAGTGTTAGGCCGACACAGTAAAACAAGATAACGTTAAAATGTCAGAACGAGAGGGGGCATGAATGATGCATTACTCACTGCTAGAACTTGCACTTGTCATGCCTTTCCACCAAAGTGATGTTAACTACCTTTTGAGAGCCTTATCTGACTGGTATTACTCAGGAATAGGATCATTAGTTCACTGCTCTGATTAGAAGGTTGCTATGGTTGATTAACTCTTCTGGAACTGGGATCACAGTGGGAACATAACATGAATCACACTGGATTATGCATCTAGAACTAATTTTATAATTATTTTTTGCATTTATTTATAGTTGTTTACATATGTATTTCCTTAATTCACTCCTGGGTTGACAGAACTGAGGTAGAGGGGAAAAATTGAGCATATTTTAATGGAAACATTCAAGGTAGATTTCAGTTGAGCTGTTTCTCCTTCAGCACAGTGTGTTAACGGTGACCTATTATGCAAATTGCTATAAAATCAGGAAAAACTGCAATTTGATGTGGTTTCTAGAGTTGCACAGATAGTGTTCGTTAAAGACTCAGCAAAGAGTGACAGCCAAACTCAGACTCTCGTGTCAGGTGCAGAAGCATGCGTTGCTTACCAGTATTGGGGGTGGCAGAAAAGCCAGCCAGGGTGAGTGTAAGGGGGTCCCTCTAAGAGGAACATTGCAGGGACCATCTGATGGTTAATGATGTTTTTCCTAAGTGCTTCTAAAATGCTGCCTTGTGAATGATTTCCCGAATTTGCAAAATGAGCAGAAATTAATGCACTGCATTTTTATTTTTTTTTTAAATAATAATAATAAAAAAATTTTGCTACAGCAATATTCCCATAACCAGTGCAGGAATTTATTTCTGAATGTTGTTCCTTTGGCTTCTTCACTGTAGGGATTCCTTGCCCATTATGACTCCAGGTACCATAATGGACAACTAACATTAGTGTTATGCTAAAAAAAAAAAAATCCTTGTGATGTGGACATTAGCAAAGGTGCATTAGCAAGAATAATGTCTCCTAGCCCAGCAAGTGCATGTGCACAAAACGGCTCTTTATAATTTCAGTGCTTCCTTCTGTATGCAAACAATTTTCCGTATCGGCCTATCTGATGCAGGCAATTTCAGATTGAGTTCAGGCAGCACACCTGAAGACCTGACTGAAATACCTAATCCTCTACCAACCTCATGCAAAATGGCTCTGATCCAGTTGTCTTTGTAGTCAAGGAGAGCTGGATCAGATCCTAAAAGATGAAGGGCCAAGATGGATACAATTTAATTGAGTGAGTAGCATGACTGATTCCTACAGTTACATATCTGAGTAAAATGAGGCGGCTTTGGATAAAAATTAGCTGGAAAATGCAGTTTGAAAAATACAATCGCACTGTTGACAGTGACTTTGGAGAGCAGATTTTGGCTGCTGAAGAAGAGATTGTGCTTTAACAATAAGAAATAAAGATTCCTCTGGACCAGAAACGTGTTTTAATGAAGGTGAGAAATCTCGAGACAGAATTTAGAGTTGCCTTCTGCCATAGGTTGTGTACGTGCATTAGAGATAAGCCCAAATTTTATATTCCTTGCTCAGTTCTTCCTCAGACAGTGATGAAAGAATTAACTCAGACTTTGGTCATGACTTCATGGGGACTGTTCATGAGAGGATGGACCTCAGATCTGGATTGTGGTTTATAGTTGGCTTTTTCATAGATAAGTATCCACCACTGTCCTTTTCTTGCTGGGTTTAAAAGGCAACCTGCAGATGAATTGACGGTTGCAGGTTGTTTGGTTTTTTTTTTGGCTACGTCAAAATCAACCACAGTGTAAATCAATGTTGCGTGTCTGCAAAGGAGCTGGTGTTCTGCAAGGCTTGTCTTACTAAGGCAAGCTCAAGGGATGGAAAAGCAGATGTTTCTACCTGTTGCTAAAAGAAGCCTCATGAGTGCAAAGACACAACTAAGGAGTGGTGCAGCACGTAAGACTTAACTGTCACACTGAGAGTAGGGACGGAGTATGGTCCCAACATTGTAATTCTGGTGCTTCTAGTTTTGAGGATGGTATTACTGTAGGAGCCTTTTCATGGATTGCATTTGAATGGGAGTATCCATACCAAGTTTTTGCACAGAATGGAGCCCATATAATGTAGCTTGGAAGCCTTCCTGCCACCTCCTCCTGTTTTTTAATAAATATAATAGGTTCTTTTTGGCTTTAAGAATATCCAGGCTGTCCTTTGGAAATGGCAAAGTTGGGCATGACTGAAAAGACCTCTGTTTTTATTAAAATTAAATGAATCTCTGAATGACAGTCTTACATTTTGGATGTGTTTTTAAGTAAGTGTTGAGAAAAGGCTGTAAGGGCAGAGCTGATGTGTTAGGCTGACAAGACAGACCTGATTTTTTTCCTCCTCCTGGCAGAAGGTTTTTCAGGGACCAGAGGATCTCTCTGTCCTTGCAAACAATTATTGCACCTGAATTATCGAGCTGCTCAGCAGCCCCTCTCTCCAAGCTGCCTTCTTGCTGCACTTTCTGCATTGCCCAAGTATTCACATGTCTTGTGTCATATAGAAAAAAGAAAGAACAAAAAAGAAAGTATCACCAGTTTTTGCCTACCTTTTTTTGCTGTGAGCCAAGGCTTTTGCAGCACCATTAGGATGTAGATTATCATATTTAAAACCTGTGATGACACCATTGTACCCATCTGAATGATTAATCTGCTCATTAAAAGAGTGCCGATGGGCTAGTCTAATTGGAACATGGATCTTCTTAAAGGACGTTGCAGGGTCGGGAATAGGAAATATTACTCATAACATAAAGTAGGGATTAATTATGCTACTAAATACTACTGTGTGAAATTTACATATGGGTCTGGTCATTGGTGAGGGGTTAGGAAAAGTGTAAGCATCCCATTTTTATAACCTTAAAAATGTAGGTGGTACATTCATGGCAAATCTTAACCCCTTGTTATTTCAAAGGTAAGATCTGCTCAGATGCCATAGGAGGGGCAGGAACACAGCTTCATATCAATTAATCACTACTGATTAAATTGAAATGCTTTTCAATGTGCGGATCGCAGCAATACATCTAGTGCCAGCAGTGGTTTCTAACCATGGATTCCTGTGAAATGCAGCCCTTCATCTGCACTGTCAGAGGGCATGGCGGTGGGGTGAAGGGGGCAGTGAAGCACAGTGGTCGCTGCACAGAGTCCCTTAGATTGCTCTCAGAATTGCACCGGCCATGTGAGTGCTTTGGCTGCAGTTTTAGCTTGGAAGTGGGACTAATAATTTAATTTCAGGAAATAGACATTGTTGCTCCAGCCTGTGATGGTAAATTTTGCCTGTTCTCAAGTAGTTCTTGGCAACGGTGTCAGGCAGCTTTATTCAGTTACCCGGACAGCTTTCACTGTGTCTGTCTCCCTATAGTTGCTTCTAGGAGGTTGCTTTAGCCATGGATTGGCAAACGCAGCTGTGGAGCTCTGCTTTTCCTGAATGATCTTGGGCCAATACACCAATTTCGTATGGCAGTGGTAGTCTGTATGCTCTTTCTGAATTAACTGATGTCTTTATCCTATAGTTGTGCTGTTGACAGGCTGCAAGTTGGGAAAAGAAAAAATGAGAGTATTGTGGATGAAACGCCTGTTCTTTCAGCCTTAATGTAAAGTCTACCTGAAATATTTTAATGGATGTTGTCCCCTCTGAAGTAGTGACGTGTTATTTTATTTAGATTTTGCAAGTGAGATGAAACCAATTCTCCAAAGAAGTCTTAATATTTAAGCTGGGATCCTTTTCTACTATCCTAAATCCCTGGGCACTTCCCTATCCACTAGATCTTCCTCTCTGAATATTAATCAACACTGCAGCCAGTGCTTTGGAAATCAATTTTTTTCCAAGTTATTATTTCTTAAATCACACAGGATCACTCTCCTGCTAATATGTGAATATATAATAAAGACTACTTATGCATCTGAAAAAGGGAGCCAAACCAGTATGGTCTGTTTCCTTTGTGAAAAGTCCCTTGAATTGACTTGAAAGGACTAATTCCCCTAAAGTTAGCTTTGAACCACATCACAGTATCCGAAGCATTGACAGAATTTGAGGATTGCCTGTTAGAGAATGATGATAGAATTATCTTGTTTCTTTCTTTTTTTTTTTTTTTTTTTTTTTAAAGCCAGTTTTCACCATGATATCTCAATGTCCCATAAGAGTTATCCCCCATCAAACCTTTACTTAGAGGGGAAATGTCAATGAAATTCAAAGGGCTTTACCTGGTGGGTGAAGGCTGGTCTTCATTTGAGGAAGAGTCTGGATGTATGTAGTTAAATGTATAAGCATCTCTGTGTAATTAATTACTCCAGTATCTGGTCACTGGATAAACATCCAATATATAAGACAGTATTCACAATGATGAAACTGAGGATGGCTTTCCCAGTTTTACAGCTGGAGTAAATGAAGCAGGGCAGGGCTCAAGTCACTTTGTCCGGGGCAGAGCTGTGAAAAGTGAACCTGGCTGTCAAGCACCTGTGCGTATTTGGTGAGCTGCCGTCTCTCCCTAGAGCTACATGAGCATTTAAGTGTTTTGTTGGATGGTGGCCTAGATGCTTTTAGGGTTTGTTTTGAGAGCTGTTGTTTATTTTAAAGCATTTTCACCCACTAATTTACAGGTTTCTTCTTGAGGTGTGCTCTGGAAGGTCCTACCTTACAGAAAGGGCTTCTGTATGTCCTAAGACACTGAAAGACCTTTGGGATCCACTTTCTGCTAAAAACTCTTGAGGATGGAGCAAAGGGATGGGTCACTTGTCAATCAGCACAGGCAGACTGTCCCCTGAAATGGTTCTTGCCCATACCCAGATACACCAGGGGCTGGTTCTGCCCAAAGATGTAGATCGGAGAGGCAGGGATCCAGCCAGCTAACCAGATGGCCAGGATTCACTGAGCACGCTTGTGTTGCAGAGCCCCCAAAGACTCTGGCAGCCCGCCAGTGGATATATATAGCAATTTGCTTGGGGGATGGAGACGGGGGAATACCAAGCTGCTTATTGGCCATCAGAGTGGGAGCCGTTAAAAAATATTGGCTCCATAATTGCATTTGGACTCCCCAGTGGCCGTGGCTGCAATCCCTGTGGAAGCTATTTTCAGGGTTTGTTTTTTTGTTTTTTTCTTTTTGATAGAAGAGCCATTAGAAGAAAAATATGAGAGTTTTTCTTTAAAAATAGAGTCTGCTGGGATGTTGTAAGTGATGGTTGGCAAAGTGATCCTTGTATGCCAGGATTCTTCTGTAAGTAGTGAGATCACTTGGATCAGCATGGGAAAATGGTATAATCCACTTCTACAGTAAGTAGAAAGCTCTGATACAAAGCATGAGTGAGCTTGTGAAGTATGTCACTGTATGCTTAACCTCTATGTTTATAATAACCTTGTACTTGCTTCCTAATGGTTGTAAAGAATACAGTAATGCTAAAAACAAGTGTTCCTGACACACTTGTCAGTGTTTCAGTGAACCTTGATGCTATATGTCGTTGATTTGTGGCTATGGACAAAGAAACTTTTTTTCCCTTTTTCTCTGTCTTCCTTTCTGGTTTTCAATATTATTATTTTTTTATTATTTTAATAATGACTGTGTGTGAGAGGCTGCCTTTATTGATGGGCTGTGTTGTTGACAATGCTGTTTACATATTTGGAATGACGCCGCCCCTCAAGCTGCTACAAGCTTATCAAATCACTTTAACTCCCATGCTACCATCAGCATTAGTCCAAATCTGTCACAACTGGCAACCTTCAGCGTTTGTTTGAAAAGATGGTTAACAGGTTTGAGTGTCGTCAGAATTACAAGGCATAAGCAAACAATTATTGTGCAGAGGCTATTGTTAGATGCATTAAATGGATGGATCACATAGGCCATGTATTAAATTCTTTGAATGTTTTATTAATAATGACACTCCCGTGTACTTCTTGGTTTTCAGGAAAATGGTTTTCAAGTTTTGTCTTCAGTAACTTTCTGAATGGATAGATATGCATGTATATGTGAATAATAGAAACAGCTAACACGTTTTTCATTATTAATGAAAATCTCCACTTCTTCAGCACTATGAAGACAAGAGTCTTACAGGAGAAAAGGGATAAAACTAGGGACAAAATAAGTTAGGCTAGGGTTAAATAAAAAATAGTGTATCCTTGACAAGCACCCAATTTAAAGCAAAAAAAGTTTAACTCCCATACTGCACTAAACCCAGACAAAATAGCTTCCGTGGCCTTTGTGTGACGTGGAAGGTGAACATAGAGCATCTTCTGTGATATTGCCCTCTTTGGCTTACAAAGTGTATTAAGTTACGTGAATGGAGAAAGTTTTGAAACAGGCCTTAGAGTTTGACATAATATCTCTCAGTTGGAACCGGTGCTTATTACAGTGAATACCGTTTTTTTTCTTTCTTTTTTTTTTTCTTTTTTTTTTTTTTTTTTTTTCATGTCCATAAAAGCGATTGGGTGACTGTTAGCGAAGCAGTGATATTGGCAGTCTGTGCCTTGACCTGGGATCTGATACTCTTCCCAGGGGTTCTTGCTTAGGAATGCTTACGGCAGCAATGCTGCTAATCACAAATGAAGAGAGAAAACACCGCTGGCTTTTGTCTCGATGTTAATCAAAAAGTAGTCTGGAGGGCTACATGGACTGCCTTGTCCCAGAATGGTGGGGAAGTCATCTGTCATGGCATTAAAAATATTGGTAACATGAAGGTGATCTGAACTCTGTGTGATGTAGGCATCATCCCGGAGCTGATCTCTGAATTTAAAGGTGTGGCAAAGCAATCGGTGCCACAAATTAGAGTCATCCGATTTGCATAGATTAACGAGGGAAGGTCGTAGCCTGGTGACAGGTCAGGGGTGCCCCTAGGGATTTGAAGAAAAACTTTGATTCTTCCTTTTTTTCCCTTCCATGAAGTAATCGTGCTGTTCTATTGTAAAAGGAGCTCTGTTACTTATAAAGGAAAGCTTGTCATTTAAATTCATCCAAGTTAGGACACCACTGAGCACTGTCAGATGTCAATCACAATACAGCAGGGAAATGTTTTTCAACAGATTTCTACCTTCATTTTTCCATAACACAGAGCGGTGGCATAAAGGGGGTCTCTGAATGTACTTCTTAAGGTTAGATTTTATTTCTTTTCATCTGCAAAGGACTGTTTTTGAAGGTGTGTAGTAAAGAATCGTGGTCATTTCTGTGACAGGGAGGGAGGAGAGTGAGGTGAATGTTTATAATATCTTTTCCATTTGGGAGATGTTAGTGGAAGGTTTTTTGTGTGTGCTGAAAGCGACATTCTTTCTCACTGGAATTGTTGATTGTGTCTCCTCAGCAGAAGTTGCTTTGAAATATTTTGGCTGGAGACTTGGGGTCTGTTCTTTTCACCAAACCTCTTTCACCTCTGTGCTGCTGTCCTACATTTTTGTCCAAGCCTTGTGGAGATTGAATGTTCGCCCTACCAGACATCTGCTCAGGAATGAGATTTTGTACTCTGGCCAGTTCTGGCAGAAGCATCAATTTGATGCCCTTGTCATCAGTTTCATAGGGAAGCTGGGGACTGCACGATTTTTAGCACTGAGCTCCGGTGACTTGCCAAGCTTAACTGTTGGTGTATGGGGCTGGTGGATTTGGGAGTACTCAACTGGCAAAGGATTTAGGGGATGGGAACAGGGTGACTCCCTTTTTTTTGTGCTCTTTATTTTTGCATATCCTCAGTAAGTTTGTTTCGATTCTGACTTTTCTCAGTATCTAATAACGATACAAAAATCACAGCAACACTTACTGAGAAAAATCTCTCTTTAGGCTTGCCACATGGTCTAAAAATTAGTATTGTAGCTTGCTAAGCCTGCTGTTCTTGAAGATCCTAGTTAGTCTGACGGCCACTGTGTAGGTCAGGGCTATTTCTCTTGGAAGTGACATAAGACCACGCTGGCATCTGCCCCTAGGAATGAGAGAGGAGGACTGTGTCCATACGGCTCCCAGTCATGTTAAGCAAAGAACAGATGCTGGACTTGTGAGCAGCTTGGTGGCTGAAGACCAACTACAGGGGAGCTTCTGGCAGCTACTGGGGCCGACAGTGCCAGTAGGCGTCACTGCTGTCAGTCAATGGCGATTTCTGCAGAGCACCGTCATTCACTGGTGGGCACTTTTTGCTCCAAGAGTCACTAAGTGAAATGCCTTCCTGGTAATAGGTAAATAAAGAGATACACAGAAACGTAACCTGTTGTTTAAAATATTATTGCAAACGTGTGTGGGTTTTTTGTTTTTTTGTTTTTTTTTTTTTTATTAGCATGATTTTTTTTTTTTACCCAGCTGATTCTTTCCAGATTCTGCCTAAGTCCCTTTTTTGGCCTTAAGTAAACCTATGTGTTTGTTTAGATATGAAAGGATTTTAGGCTTGCAAGACTTGGGATCAACCATGCATTGATCTAAGCGTTTACTGAGTAGCAGGCAGTTGGACACAGAATACCCTGAGAAAATGATGTTAAATCATGTGGAAAATTTTGCTATTTGCATCAGCACAATGATACATAGATAAGTGTGCTTTCAGTTCCTCAAACAAAATAAATGCTGTAACTAAATGCTTTATGAACTTGAACATCATATTGTACACAACTTCACTGTAAAGCCATTAGAAAAAAACACTGTGAAAATCCCCTATTATGCAAAAAGGTGCATGCAATATTTCCTGAGTAAAATGAGATACAGTAAGAGGTATAACTTTATGGCTCATTTTTTTTTTTTCTCCATTAGCTTTTTGTTTACAGAAATTAGGTGAAGTACCCAAGCATAAATCTGCTTGGAAATGAAACAGCACTTGGAATCAGCAGTACATGTAAGCGCATATCTTAGGTTTAAACAGGTGAGTAGTCTCCTCGACTCACAGGCTTGAAGACAGGCATATCTTAATAATTGTACTGCATCTTGCTTGAATGAGTGTCCAAAATTACAGTTCTAGCCCCCTGCTACCCAGTCCAGTGGAATCCAAGCTCTTCCACAACTTTTTGTGGTGGGCTGAGGACTCTTAATGTATTTTATTTCAGGGACCAACTTCTAAAAGAAAAGTTTATGAAAATGTTCATATTTGCATGCTGTAATGGTAGCTTGGGAACACCGTGAAGAGATTTGTTTTCCCAGAATATCTTTGTAGGGACAAATTCTGCTCCATGGAGAAAACCTGCTTTGACACTGTCAGAGAAAAGTGCTGTCTCTATTTAAAATAATAGTGTTGAATCAGTGTTAGGAAGAGTAGTATTGAGTCATAAAAACTAATTATCGCTGTTCAAAACATTCTCAAATACACTTAAGTGGAGGTTTGTTGCATAAACATACAATTAAAGAAAGAATTTGTGATGGATGCAGGATTACGCAGCTCACAGACTTACTGTTTACTGGTGCAGTTAACAGATGGGTAGGCCAACTGATTCACAGATGTGCAGCTTATAAATATAAACTAACGTCTTACTAGTGCTGTATATCTGCAAGTGGCAACAAATTACTTTCTCTTTACTCTTGGCTGTATAGTGGGGTAGATTTTAATAATACAGTAACTGTCATTAGAGCTGGTGATGAATGATTAACAAAAATATACTGCACTGGCCCAGTCTTAGGGTACGCTGCTGCAAAGTACTGGTAGGACTAGTCCAACATATTTTAGGTTTGTTTGTTGGTTTTGGTTTTTTTTTCAGGAAATGTATACTTCTTTTATTCTGAAGCACATCTCGGATATTTTTAACTGAGGAATTCCTAGCTGATGCTAACAAGGACCACATCACTTATTGTCCTTGGGTTCCTTTGAGGGGATGAGAGGAGTGGAACAGGAAGGGAAACTGAGATCTTTCCATGTTCTAAAAAATAATTTTCCTTTTAGTTAATAAACCCCTATTCATCTATAAACCAATGCTCTGATGAAAACACAGACTTAAAGGGGGGGGGGGGGGGAGCGGAAGTCCATCGTTATATTTGCTCTTTAAATAATTCAGTTGCAAAAAAATCTGAAGGCTGTTTTAGCAGTAATTAATTATTCATTAATGACATGCTAATTGCATGGTACCTTTGAATATTTAACAAAATGCAAAAACAAGCACTGTAGTTATGTTTTTCATGTAGGAAGAGATTTTTTTACTATATTACCTCTTTTGTGGAAAAAGTAGACCTCTTTTTCGATGGACTAGTGAAAGTCATAGTAGTGGCCTACTTTCTATTCACTATCTTCAGTCACTCTTTGTACAGTGGAATATAATGTCCTTATCTAGACTTAACAATTGACAGGGTGGCAATCCCTTGACTTTTGTCCAAATGATTTCTCAACAAAAATGGGTTAATTATCGCTCTCCGTAGCTTTTTGAATAACAAAAGGACACGGTTCCTTTTCTTCTTTTCTTTCCTATTTACTGTATGGAAGCCTTTGAAATGCGATAGTTTAATCGGTGACACCTTCTAACCGGGGATTTCTGAGTGCTGGAGCTCTCTGCAATGAGCTCATATTGCTATGTGTGAACATTACCATGATTAGGAGATATGACCTTTATTATGCCAAAGCCACCCTGGACTTTAAGGGTGAAAATAAAACCTCTCCAAACCTCTCCATGCACTGAAGTAGGTTTGGATTGTTTCACCTCACAGAAGCCAACCAGTGTGCTAACAATGCCCTTTTAATACACAGGCTCACTGAGCAGCAGACTCTCTTGATCAGCTAGTTAAAATATTAATTGTTAGCTATACCTTGCAACCATTCTTTGAGTGTGTTTAAGTGAGCCAGATGAGAACTTTCCAAATCTTTCTCTCTGTTTGAGAATTAGTTTGGAGCTTTTGCTATTATACAATACACTTTAATGACTTGGCTAGCGATTTCCCTTCAAATATTTTGTTTTGTTGTGGGTTCACGGGTGCAAAATGTATGGCAAATAGTCAGCAGAATTTAGAGTCACTGTCCTTGATTTTGCTCTACTCTGTAATTCCTCAGTGGGAAGGTAAGTGACATGGCACTATTCTAATTTGCATCCTATAGCCTAGATTTTGTTCTCCTTTCTAATTAGTAACTCCCATTAACGTTAATAGTACTTACAAATATGCATCAGTGAGAGAATAGATCCCAGTAAATCTGAGCATTATTAGGGCAATACAAAATTAGCATGTAGTATACTTCAAGCTCATGCTGGATTTTATAGCTTGGCTGGCTATAAAGGAATAGAAACACATTCAGTGACAAGATGAGGGAAAAACACAAGTACTTAACTAGAAGAAATAAGAATGGTCAAGCATCCTGCATGCGATTGTGTTCCCAAATACTCCTTCAACTGAAGTAATATAATTGTTTCGGAGCTGGCTCAGGTGTCTCTTCCTCTCTGTTCTTCTGTTTGGAGGATTCATCTGGCATCTGTAACAAAACTCATTGTACCTGCAGACAAGCTGGGCTTAGACTGCATAGATCAGACTCTGAACTTGCTTTCTGTACTCAGGCTATGGAGAATAAGAGGCTGGGCAGGCTCTTCTGCTCTTAGATGTTCCTTTTACATTTATGAGATTAAATCCAGTGGCAGAGAAGGCTAGAAGTAATACAATTTATTACTTAGGTATTCTTTACTCAGTCTTTTGGGAGAAGCATTTGCCCTGTGCATGCCTGAAAGCATATGGATTAAGAAGTCAGGAAATATATGGCAATGAGCTGGGAAGGAAAGTTCAGTTGTGCTCAGGAACTTTGACAGATACCATCAGTACCACCTGCAGCATCTGCTCTCCAGGTGGGGTAACAGGATTCGATGAAATATTAACCTGAGTGCTAAACTTGTAAGATGTCTTAGCAATTCCACAGCTACTGATGACTGCTGTGAAGAACTGGCTCCCTTATTTCAGAGCACAATAGAGCATTTGCAACACATTGGACCCCAAACCACTGCCCATTAAATAGAAGCAAGGCACAGAGCCTGACTTTGAAAACAGCTGAAAATTTACCTGGCTGTGAAGTTCTTTGTGCAAAAGTGGCAGAGGAAGGGTAGCTGACCACACTGAGATTTGCTCATTGCAAGACATGAGCCATTCATTCATGGAGCAGTAAGTACAATCAGGCCTCTGGTTCTCGGCCTGGGATGGGACACAGATCCACTTGAAGGGACAGATGTGTTCTGGGGCATAGTTTCCTGCTCTTTATTTTTTAAAGGTACCTATTTTGGGCTGCACAAAACCAGCTCCTATGTTACATTTCTTCACCCTGTGGTTAGTGGTCAAAATGTTAGCCTAATGCATATAAAACATGTGGAAATTTATGCAGATGAATTAGGGTCATGGTAGAGAGAGCAATGATGCATTATCCTAGACAAAGTATTCCCAGTCTGCCCTATTGTTATTATTTATTATTTGACATCACCAAAGATACAATTTTTATGCTGTTTGGGCACTTCACAATGCAGATAAAAAGATACGATCCCTGCTTGAAATGGAGGGTAACAAATTAATTTCAGACATGACAAAGCAAGGAAAGGAAGGGTGTAAGATGGGGAGAGGAATAAGTGTTAAGAGGAGTCTGAAGCCTGTGTATTGCATGAAGGAGCAGTGTTTTTTAAACAAGGAATGCTGTACAGGGTAGAAACAAGTCTTGCTAGGGATAGTGTGCTGTGGAGGGTATTGATGGTCTTCAGGGCCAGACAAGGAAGGATGGTCCATGTTACTAATATGCAGTGGCAGAAGGAGCAGAGAGGTGGACTAATGTCATGCACTGGTTAGAGTCACTGGTATAAAAAGCACCATAACGATGACCACAGCCAAACCCAGGCTTTGTGGCAAGAGCACAATTCCCTCAGTCCTTGCACTCAGCCCTGATGCTGAGTCAGGCCTCATGCTGACCGAGTGTCAGCAAGTTATTTTGGATGTAAATGGAGGTGGTACCCCTTTTTTGCAAGGACTGAGTGCAATGCCACTAAGCACTGCATCTGAGTGAATTGCCCTCATGTTGTGCTGACACTGTGTGTCAGCCCAGTGCAAAGTGGGCTATTTTACCACTTCCACCCAGTTGCTTCTGGTTTCAGAATGAATTACACCTGGTGCGTAACTTACAATGGTGTGTCTGTTACAGAGCTACTCCTGTCACTCAGTAGCACATTTCCATCACTGTCTGGAAGGTTTAAGGCCAAGAGATGCTTTGGATGCATAGATGCAAAGAAAAGGGAACTTCGTCAACCTTACCCTGTAAGAACACTTTTGTTGCAAATGTGACTTTTAATACCTAATGGCAATTAAATGTGAGGTTTGGGTTCCTGACTGCAATTAAGTGTTTGGATTATGAATTCATATTTGAGAGATTTCGTGGCATTAAATATAATAAATTAAGTGAGGGGAAGGAGAAGGAAATGAGGGGAAAAAAGGTCCTGTTGAAACATATTCAGACATGACATTTCCTTATGTCGATAACCATCAAGGGCTTTGCTTCTCCATCCATAAAGACAAGAATGCCATCTGTCAATCAAAGGGAGAGTCACAACAATAGATCAGGAAAGAAAGAAACAAAAAAAGTGTTCCTTTGGAAAAGCATTGGCTGCTCTTTTTTTTTTGCTGCTGATAATATTTATAATGCCCGCATGCAAGCACAAGGTGTATATATAGGTGGTATGCAGCTTATATTGCAATGCTTCATTTCCTTTTAAAATTGTATTCACCCAGTGGGAGAAATTATATAAATAAGGCATTTCAAGCCACTGAAGCATGACCTATGTTTGTAAGAATTATTTTTAAATGCTAGGTTCTTCTTTTGGTGCTCTCAGTTGCAGAGAGCACCTTTTATCAGTATTGAATGTTCAGTTTAAAATAAAGCCTACTTTTTGCTAAACTACAAAGAAGTTGTTTGACTGCGGTGTTACGATCCTTATTTATAAAAGGGAGTTTCTAGTCCTTATAGTTCAGGAAAAAATACACCTTGGAGATCATGTTATTTAATCAGAAAAGTATTCTGCAAGCTTTCTCTGTTAACGTTCCATGATTTTTAAACCCACCTCATTATGGACAAGTGCTGTTTGCATACAGCACATCTGGAGTCTGAGGTATGGGGACTGGCAACACAGCTGCATTAGTAGATAATCGATAGAACATATTAACTATTTTTTTTTCCTTTGTCTAGCCTGTAGTAAGGTTAATGTGAGTGGAAATTGTGGCATGGTTACAGTGTAAGTGCAGCACATCTTAAAGTTTGAAAAAATTAATACAGAAGAAAAAAATATGGATACTGAATACATTGTAATATATGTTTCATGTTTGAAAACTTATCCCATCTAGAGTGATTTGAATTCCTTCATGTTGCCATCCTTTGATATGCCAATTAAACTCTACATTCCTGGTCTATGGACTAGCTTTTCCCAGAGGGAGACCAAGTGCAAGAGAAGGCCAAACAGCGTCTTGTAGAATAAGCTTCAACTTTTGAGTATCAGCCCAGTGCTGATACAGTTAAAATAATGTCAGACAATGTAACTTCTACAGTTCAGTAAAAGTCTCCTTGTAGTTTGTGAATGCAAATCGCATCCTGTCTTTTGCAAGCTGAGAACACATGACAGGAAGTTGAGAGAAAATAAAACTTGAAGATGAGGGACAGGAAATTAAGACATGAAGCAATGAGATGGGAGCCAGCCATGCATTTGGCTGGCCTAGGTCTAGATCGTGACAATCTTTTGATGGGTGGGTCTGAACTTCCAAAAAGACTTGCCATTCATGCCTGGTACCATATTCTTTTAAGAGCTGTGCATTTTTGAGCATATGTCTCATTCTGTATGCTTCTGGGAGTGGATTTATAAGAGTATCAACAGAAATTGAGGAACTGTTGGTTCCGGAGGTCCTTGTAAAGGCTGGACCCAACTATGCAAGTTCAGTAGTGGTGACTGAAAGCCAAGAATTCCAGTCTGCAAAAATTTGAAGGTTTTCCATTTAATTTTCTACTTCAGGTGGAAAAGAAGCTTTCAATAAGCACATGCTTTTTTTTTTTTTTTTTTGTTAAATGAGAAAATAATTTGAAGAATAGATAGTTTTTTTGTGGTAGCAATCTGTTGTGGTGCACAGATCAGCATGGTTCTAGTCTTTGCTATGCCTAAGTTCAAGGATTTGAGTCCAGGTTTTAAACATTTTGGACTAGAATCCTTCATCCAGTAGCTCTTTTAGGCAAAATGTCCTCTTTTTGTTTTAAAGGTCTACTTTGGGTCTAAGGTGCATGAAAAATTTGCAAGAAGTGATGCCTCTGAGAAACTTCCGTTTGTCGGTGTAAAACGTGCAACCAAAAACCTAGCACCGATTATTTTAGAATCTGTCCCTGACCTGTGTTTTGAATATCTGGAGCATGTTGAACGGCCATTGGCAGTCACGCTTACTTTAGTAGGACTATGTCTCTAGTGTGAGGCAATTCTGCCCTGCTTGGGTCTCGGGGTCCGTAGTACAGATATGTTCTGTGTGCATGTCAGCATAAAGCCTCAACACTTCTTGATTTTCTGTTTACAAGGGGAGGAGGAGCAGCAGCAGCAAGCTCCTACAGGTCTTTAATCCTGATGACTGGGGGACAAAGAGTGTAGACTACATCTTCCCACCACTGGAATGTAGCCATAGTGTGCAGCCTGAGATCGGGCTGCAGCATGTGTCAGCTCTGCAGTGCTGCATAACCATTGAACTGCAGCCAGGGATGATAAGGATAAACATATTACAGTCTTTCTCTGAGAACTCTTCTTAGCAGCTCCAACATTGTTTAAGAGTTCACATATTGATGCCTCCATTCTCATGAAACTGAAACTTTTATAGTTGTGTTTTATTTTTTTAATTGTAAAAGAAGCCTACACATTCAATTAGTATCACCAGAAAATAAATGAATGGCTATGAGTCTGCAGCTTATCTGGTAATTTACTTTATCTATTTTTCCCTTGAATATCATTGAAATTTTTTCTCACTTTTCTCTTATCTCCCTTTAATTTGCCAGTATTTCTTGTCTAATCTTGCTGTCCGCAGGAGAACAATTTTCAAGAGGGTACAGGGATGGATTGGCACAGAATGAGCACTGAGAATTTGTATTAGTCCTCTTCCCATGGTTGTTGTCATCTCTTGTGTTACGGTACATGATGTAAGCTTGCATAGGAGAGGGCTGTGTGTCAAATGTAAGCTAAGGAAAGAACAGAACCAGAATTGGCTGCTTCTGTCTGATTTTTGCCACAGAGGTGGATCCACTCACATGAGCACAGCAATGTGCTAGAAGTCAGCTATAAATGACTAAACTTCTGCCTCTTTAAAGATGTGGTTTGGACACCCCAGTGACGCTGCCTCCAATGGTGCTTTCCTCCCTGCAGTGACCAAACAGAGCGTCATTTTTCTCAGAGAATCTGAATGTGCCTATAATCACATGGGAAAAAAAAAAAAAAACCAAAAACCAGTGGGGCATTTTCTTGGTCGACATCTCATGTTTGCATTCAGGCTGAAATCCTGCCTCCTCCATGACCCATGGTTAGTCTGTGTGTGGGCGAAGAGCTAACCGCAGTGAATATACCTCTGTGCTGCATTGCTTTCTCCCTTTCTCAGTAGTGAGGTGAAGGCAGCAGGCAGAGGTGGGACTGGAGGGGAGCCAGATGATGGCTAGAGGGCACTTAGCCCTTCAGAGGCAGTGAAGCTGCCTTGAGTGTCTGGGGACACCAACTACACTTTGCTCCACCAGGTTGTGTGTCTTGTGAGAGAGGGATCCCTTCCCTTCTCCAGACTACCTGAGAGGTTGAGCACATGACTTTAATACGCACATTTGTCATGGGTTTTTAAAAACACTTTAGTGATTTGGAGATGCCCTTGAAATGCATCTGTAATGTAGCACTGTTCTCATTGCTTTTACCAGCACCATCCTGAAATGGAGCAGCTGAGCACCCATTATGAGCAAGGGCATGGTTTGGACCGGTTAGAGCAGGCACCAAAGAATTTGCCTGAAATATTTAATCTTATCTTCTATTCAAGAGTCTGGATCTGTCCCCTTTGCAAAGGTGTTTTACCTTGAAGCCTAGGCTCATCAACATTATTTATGTGCAGGGAGGTCACACACATTTGGAGGAAAGTTGCTAAGAGCCATAAGGGTGCTGATCAGTGACTTGAGAGACTTCTCTTCAAAGTCCTGCTTTGCCAGGGTACCTTCCTTTATGCAGCTTCCTTGGCCCTCAGTTTCTTATCAGTAAAATGGGAAGAGTAGTCCTTCCTTACTAGATGCAGTCTACTGAAAATGGCAGTGACAGTACTGATAAGCAGGGCTGGTGAGAAAATTTTAAGTGTCATGAGAAAAGCAGGTGGGTACATCCTCCAGCTTTCAAGATAAATGTGTCAGAGCTCAGATATCAAGGTGTTTGGCCCCATGAGGACAACTGCAAGTTGCAGAGGACAGATAAGGGGTAGGGTGGGATGTCCTTTTCCACCTGGAAGGCAGACACCAGGATGAGCCCCTTAAGAAGACCATAGAACGACACAGCTCCAAGCTTTGATTACAGACTAGGAAATAGCATTTTGTGAATTTGGTAGAAACCTGCTGGAGATGCAAACTGTTACCTTCTACGTGCAGTTCCTCTCCGGCATTTTGTACTAGCTGGGATAAAGTTTTGTGTATTTTTTTATATATTTCTAGAGAAATAGGGTTTTTGGATAAGAAGGTGCCTGTGATTTCAGACAAAATATAGATGCTGAAGTGGCTAATCTGCAGAAAGAAACTAATGTGTGTTTCAAAAATGTACAATTTAGGCAACCCAACCTATTGACCTTCTAACTTTGGACTGCCAAGACTGCTTGCTCAGTACATCTGTTTTTCTATGTTTTTGCCTGTAATTATGTTGTCCTCTGCAGTTACGATAGTGGTTTATCCTGCTTTAGAAATGTTATGTTTTGAGGTTAACTTTCCCAGGGGGTATGTTTCTTTCTTTCTTTTTCCCCTTTCTTCTTTTTGTCAAAGCAAACAAAACATAAAATCTCACTCGGGAAACAGAAGCCAGGAAGAAACCTATTAGAAAGAGTTAAAGCACCTTACGCTGAGGGGACACGTCTGTCAATGGGAAATACTGTATAATGGGGTTACTTGAAAATGGCAAATAGTCCTGCATCTTATTGAATGAAAAAGGACAAATGTCACAGAGCTTGATGGAAAAATAAAGATAAGGTTAGGGGTCATGTGACCCAGACGTGTCCCCTGCTGTCCACATGAAGGGCGGCTTTCCCTGCATCTTGCTGCGATTCCTGCTTTTTGCTCTGTGTGGACAAAATGATGATTTATGGCTCCTGCCGTGGGGGTGGGTGGGTGAGTTTGAAGGTAATTTCTAATTCCCTGCTCCTGACTGTAAAGCAAAAATTCTTTTCATGTCTTACAAGCTGTGATGGTTGGATGGGGCCACTGTAAATATTTGTAAAAATCACTTTGGGGGCTGTTTATTCCTCATTAAAGGTCCAGTCCTGCTCCACTGAAATTGATAGGAGTTTTGCCATTAACTTCCAGGAGGAAGGATGAGACTCTTTCATCTCCAGTACATTCTGATGTGTCACACCACAGTGTTAGGAAACGCAAATGGTAATAACTGTGGGAAGTGAGTGGCTTTGCGCTGTCAGGCACAGATGATATTCCTGGGATGAAGCATCCCTCTGCAACATTGTGTCAGGGAATGCTGTTCTCTTTGGGTTGTCCAGAGGCTGCACACAGACTGACAGATGCCAAGGGCCCTGGCCATCTTTGTCACCCTACAGGGAAGGGCCAAAGGACGAGGTGAATTTGGTGGCTTTGCACTCATTAAGTTTGAGAGCATTCTCCCTTCAGCCAGATGGAAAGCAATACAGTACGGGCCAGGTGTTTAAAATGGGATCTGACTAGAGACCAAAGCTTTGAATGGCAGCTCTGAATTTGGATTGTAAGTAAAGATTTCCAGTATTAAGACTGCATATGCCATGTTGTATTTGACTTAGCAACTGAGCAGTGCCCAAATGGTATTTATTGGAAACACTGGTCTTTTGCCACTGAAAAATATTTGTGGTGCTTTGGCTTTCTGAATTATTTGAAGTTTGTTTGGTTTTGCTGCATCTGGCTTAAAAATAAATAAATTCTTGGAAACAAATGGAATTTTTAAAAATTAATTTGATTTAAACAAAAACAAATTATTGCCTCCATTCTTCAGGGAAGAAAAGGGAAATCTTCCCCCTAAAACTAATTTCTCTAGTTTTCGAGTTTCAAGTTATTCTAAATAAGGAAAACTTCATAATCTTAGAACTCTAGTAGTTTTAAAAGAACATATTCAGTGAAAATATGAGATATTTTTACTGGCCTTAATAGTAACATGTACCTAGTTCCTTATTTTTTAGCATACAAGAGCAGAAAAGTAACATTTTGACCTTCTTAATCATATGAGTGAAATTTTGGCATTGAAGCGGGTTGCCAGGAAGTACTGTGGTCTAGATTGTTCTGAGTAAAGCTGAATGTCTGTGTCTTTAACATACTGCAAGGCTTTGGGACAGATAAAGCCATTTAAGTCTGCTTACTGCTCCATTACTGTGTTGAGATTGCTACTTAAGAGTCAGCTGCTGTTTTGAACATAATTCTGCAAAATGAATTTAGGATTAGGGTTTTTTTTTGTTTGTTTTACATTCTGAAATGTATATGTCAAGGAATCAAACAATTTGAAGATTGATCAGACCAGATGTTACATTGTTGAATAGATAATGTTTATATCAAGGCCTGTCTACACCAAAGGAAGATCTAGAACCCTCTGTGAATTTTAGCCCCTGCTTATGCCAAATGGTATAGGACCGAGTATGCCTATTCATTAGCTCTGCTTGCAGGATTAGTATTTTTTGTAGGAACCATATCTCAAAGAACATTTCTAAGTTTTTTTCCTGGGCAAATGTGGGGTCAGATAAAGAATATTTCTACATGTGCAAACCCCCAGCAAGGAAGAGAGAGCAGCAGAGACTCATAACCGTGACTGGTTCAGAACTGAAGAAGAGCGTGTTGTTTCTTCCATCTAGTTCAGTTGGCCTAACAGATTACCACTTCTTACAAAGCATGCCTCGCCTTGCTATATCCGTAGCCTATGATGATCACAGTTCTGTAACTACTCCTTGATTTGCATAATCATAGTATTAGTTGTACCACTAGTTTACAGTTCTTTTGCAAGCTGGAAAGGATTCATTCAGACAGTTTCATTAGGACTTGCAAAATAGGCTACAATCAGAGAATTTCGTTTCATTTCATTTGTGAATGGGTTAGCAGCCAGAAAAGCAGGGCTACAATCATCATAACCAAGTAGGTTACTGAAAGCCAGCTATTTCTAAACAAAACCCTCCTCACAACTACAGCTGATGCTACATTTCCTTTTTAAGGGATAGTTCTAGATGCAAATTCATTTACAGAGGTAGATGAGATGAAATGTGCGACGGACACACCTGACTAACTCGCATTTTGTATCTCTAACACTCAAAAGTACAATGCTTATGGTAATGAATTTTATCTATTACAAGGGAAAACAATCACCTTTGATGACATTATAGAATAAACACATTTAACAGCATGCTGAATTGCTGAAGTATCATTTTCAACGACCTCATTAGTGTCACTTAATTAAAACTTCCTGCTCTTGACTTTGATGCTGGTGCAGGCAAAAACACAGAGGGAATTGAACAAACAACAAAAAAGGGAGGGGTATATTCTAGTGATAAATAGCAGTAGTTGCTAATGAAACCAAATTATGTACCTTTTTCCTGCAACTCCGATAAAATAATATGAAACACACAGCAACTTTGCATCAAACAAATTAATCAGCCGTCAGCAGATTCGCCTGATAATAATCTCCTGCCCTTATTGATAATTTAAGAAAAAAAACTTGTTTTTTTCTGTACACAATCATTAGGTTGGTGATAATTAAAGCTTCAGCTTCAGAAATGCCATAATAACCGTTAATTAGCAAGATGCTATTTTCAACATAATTTGCTAATTAGGGAGGGAGCTTATATAGTGTACGTTCCTAATTATGAAAGGGTCTTGTGCTGTAGACTCATGTGACTGGAGTGTAAATGACACCATTAGGGGGGTCCTGGGAAATTTTAATTATTTATTTTTAAAGTATACTTTATTCAGAAATATTTCGGCAGTTTAAGCATGCCGAGTAACTGCTTTCCCTCAAATTCCCTTTCCCTGCACTGGCACATTTTACCCATCAAATGAGAGATGCCAAGTATTTTGTTGGATAAAGTCCACTAATTTCTATAAAATTAAGCTGGCAGAAAATTTAGCTCAATATATTTCCTTCATGTGGTTAGAAGACAGAGGCCAAATATTGCATCGATTGCTGTGTTCTGATGTTCTAATTTCAGGGCAGAAATTGTGTACCTGCTGCTTCAGTAGGATAAATTTCTGTTTTTCTCTCAAGTCCAGTTTTTAGTACAGGACACAAAAAACCCTCACCCTTTCTGTCCCATTTAACTAAGGTGCTTGAGTATCAGGTATATGCACTTTTTTTTTTTCCTTTTTAAGAAATAAAACACATTTTCTGAAATAGAATTTAATTAAATACATTCTTTGAGAGGGAAGTGCTAGAGTATGAAAAAAGGTGCTAAGATAACAGGCATATATAGCCTTAAAATTAAGCATATGTTCAGTTGCAGAATCTAGGCTCATAAATTTATTAGATACATGTAATCTGTACCTACATTTATAATTAGATACATTTCCAGATCTGTATGCATATGCATACATATATATACCTAAGTCATATACATATATGCATTTATCTTACAAGTATATATATAATTTTTTAATTTACCTTTATGCCAATGTAAAAACAAAATGCCCCTGTCATCCACAGATACATATTCTTGCTTCCTGAATTGTAATAGTTGATTTCTTTGAACTGTTTTACCTTGTTTCAAATAAAACTGTATTTCTCTTTCCCTTTAAAAGAAATGAAAACTTAATTCAATAATAAATGAGCTCCAGCTCGGCGTAAGAGTCACTTAACTTAAATCTTTTTGTAGAGGTTCCCACTTAAGCAGCTTGAAAGACAGTAAATCACATTGGGGAACGGACATCCCAGCTTCATTGCCACACTGTGGAGCGCTGAATTAATGGCCACCTCTTTAGAATGTATGGATGTGCCTCCCAGCTGCTGGGCCTGACAGTGTTATAGCTCAATTAATGTGATTTTGATGTAATTGCAGATAGGGAACATAGCGCCTAAAAATTATATTTTGCCATAAGAATTATATTTTATCATCCAGATGTGAGGATGAATATGTTAAGTAATGGGGCTTTCATCTATTTTTATTTTCCAGTAACTTATTTAACAGAGAATTATGTGGTTTGGTTGCTGCCAGTTGCAAATGCTTAAAGGTCTGCATGGGAGGCAAAACATTGGTATGGTTTCTTAGCCAGCTTGTGGCTAGTATGTCAACCGATTTTGTTGTCTTATGAAGCAGTGCTCGTGAGACCCTGTGGGAATGGTTTCCTTGGCTTAGAGCAAGCAGGTAGCTGTTGGAGGTGGTTTTGCCTTAGATGCAAACATCCGTTACTGTGATTCTGCTGCATTCACTTGTTGACCATGAAAAGTCTTTGCTTCCCTTTGAATCAATAAAAAGGTAGGGGAAGCATTTCAGATTATTTCTTAAAGCATGCATGGCAAAGAGATTGAGAAGGAAGATGCAGAAAGGGTTACTGCAGTAACGTTATATGGGACAAAACATTTTAGACTTTGAGCCTTCTGGGGCAGAGGTTATCTTTTCTGTGCCCAGACAGGAAGGTTACAGGAAGTGACAAGGTTAAGTGACAGTTGATTCCTGGATTTCCCTATTGCTCTGGAGGTAGCGAAAAGGTAAATTCATATTTACAAAAATCTGTAATTTCACACTTACTCATGTATTTTATTTTTAAAAAAACAAACCACCAACAAACATAAACACATTCATTTGCATTAAGGACATGGAAAAGAGCATGTACAGAATAAACACAGGAACAGGTAAAAGCTGTACCCAAGCTGCTAGACTGAACCAGCAGGCATTGTAACAGATTTACAAAAGTAAATGATAATAAAATTCAGGCTTCTCCCCTCAGGTGAGCTCTGAGCTGATCAGTAATGCTCCTGCTGCTTGGTTATGAAGGCTGTTCAAGATGCATGTCACCCTCTCTGACCTCAGTAAAATAACTACAAAGGTCTCTTTATCCTTTCATTACAAAGTGAAATAACATGGACTCAGACGTGAAAAATAATGGAAGCTGACCTGTTTGGTGTTTACCCCTTTTTAATAGTTTTTCTGCTATTTGGCTGGTTTACTTGGTGTAATTTCAGTCAGTCTCATTAGCATTGTACTTCAGGGCAGTCCTAGTACTTTGCTTGTCTGTCAGCTACAGTTTGCTAGTCAGAGCATGGGGTTTTGCAGAGCACCTACAATGCGTTGTCAGTAACTGTTGTGACTGTAAATCCCTGTGCTCTGATCAGCCACTATGGTGTCTCAGCTCCTATAGGCTCCAGGACTTTGATTTCTTGTGATGTCTACAGCAAATATCTTGAAAGGGCTGGCTTCTCATCCACTTCAGCAAAAACAAATCCCCTGATATACCCTTGCAACACAATTTTCAAGGTACTTAACCACCTAGTACTTTCAGAATGTTTCATTTTAGATAGGTTCTCTGTTTTAATACAATTAAAGCCTTATACAGTGTCTGATATTACACAGAGCGTTCATGGGAGATGGACCAAGGCTTCATGTTTTGCTGTTTCTTGGTACACTTCTTACAGTGGGAACAGAGGAGAAAAGGATTGGGGTGGGGGGGACACACAAGAACATAATTGTGAAACCTCAACAGGTGGCAGGGAGTCAAACTAAATCCCAAAGCCTCATTTCGTATGTGTACTTCTAAGCTGACTGGATTGCGTCCTGACTAGATCCTTTTGCGATCTGAATAGGCCACAGTAAATTAACATGGAGAAATCTTGTTTGCTAATATTCCAACCCCTGGGCAGCTATTAATGGATGGTGCCCAGTTTCCAACGCATTTATTAAGAGATTAACAATAATGTGGCAATATTTTACCTCATATTAATGCCATTACCTCACGTTACCAGCCCTTGGCCTCTCGCACTGTGAGGTCCCCTGAGGCCTCGGGCTGAATGTAGGAGAGGAAGCCCTTGAGTGAGTCGATGTGTGCCCACACAACACACGTTTATAGTCTTTTCTCCTGTCCAGAAATAGAGCATGACAGTATAGCCACCTCCAACCCTCGCCATCGTGGACGTCTGGCACTGGAGGGATGACAAGAACGAGCTGCTTTTTGTGGAGACGCGGCGGGCGCCTGTGAGGGACGCGGTTCCCGCCAGACGAGCGGTCGAGCGCAGTGCACAGCGGTGGCCGCCAGGTGGCAGCGCAGCGCGGCCTCGCGCCGCGGCTGCCCTATTGGCCACGGGGACCGGAACCTTCGCCGGGCCTGGCTGAGGCGCCATGTTGTGGCAGCCCGCTCGGCGGTTGCCAGCACCTTTCTGCCCCTAACTCATGACCCCTTTCATGAGTTTTGCGGTGTACGCCCCCCACACACACCCCTGTTTTACTGCGGTTTAGTCTGCTGAAAGCAGAAATGCTCCCTACCCCCGAGAAAGTGGGCTTGCTTGTTGCAAGATCCTGAGCTCCATGCAGGAGGTGGCAGTGTCATGGCGGAGCTGTGGGGACAGTGAGGCGTTACCATGAAAGGAAGGAGATGTGCAGAAAGGCTGGGCACAGCCTCTGCACATGCAAGGCAGGGGTGAAGGAAGATGTGTGGCACAGATAAAAGCAAGGGCACGCAGCCAGCACACTCCAGTGCACTGTCACCTGTTCTGGGTGGATGTGTGCAAAAGTTAATTCATAAAATTCATCAGTTGGGTGAGCACAGCTGATGCAGATGGGAGGTATCAGGTATAAACCACAACAGTGGTGCGTTGCTGTCATTGAGTTTCAGGAGCTGGCTGTTAAAAGAAAGGAGCTTGTTAAAAAAAAGAAATAAATAAATCCTGAGAGCTTACACAGCTGGTGTAAAATACATTAAATTGTCCTTGGCTGCTATGGGCTGTCCTGGCAAATGGGGATGGGTAACCAGGTAGACATGCACTTGCCAAGGTGCTATTGTCACCTGAGAGTTCCCAGCTGGCCAGATCCATGGGCATGGTATTTTGGGGCATGTTTGTTTTGGCTGAGCACATGAAGTTGTCATTGCAAGTTGGATCCAGCATGAGCTCTTTCGCTGTGACTTTTACTCACTACTGCACTCCCCACAGCAGTAGAGAGATTTCAGATTACGCTAATGCTTTGAGTAAAGAGATTGATATTACTAGAGTACAGTAGTGCTAGCCATGGCCATAAATCAGACTGGGGCTTACAGCTTCAAGTTTGATAGCCAGACAGACCATGTTGTCCTCTTGCCTTCCTGTTTTTTAAATATAAAAAAGGTGATGTAAGGATTTTTGTGATTTCACTTAGTTTAGCTTGGTAAGGTAGCGCAAAGAGGCAAGCAGTGCGTGAGGACTAAATTTTATGAAGTGTGAGTTTGAGGATTAACTTGTGCAGTCATTGCTGTGACAACAGCAGCAACAACAACAAAATCATTGTGTAATTGCCATTCTTTCTACCACAGACTTTTTAAAATTCCAGGCCTGCTCAAATCTGGTTATATTTTCTTCAACCAGTTCTTTGGAGTGAGAAAAAAGCATGACATGTTTTAACCCAAGGCTGTTTTGGGACAGTTGTAACTCACTGAAAACACAGTTTTGCATGAGTGCTGCTTAAGCCTAGATTACACACAGTGCTTCCAGTTATATTTTGGGCTATGTCAGATGAAATATTTAAACTGACAAAAGCCATAAATGGTCATTTCAAAAGTTTTCATTTCTTAGCTATTAGCAATTTGCATAGGATGACAGGAAAAAAAATGATACCTATCATGAAAACAAAACTAGATTCTCTCCAGAGACTTTGATACATTTCATGATTTACTCAGCTGCAGGTTTTCATTTTTCCCCCACCACTTTCCATAGGAACATGCAACCAAACCACATATCTCAACCTTCTGCTCTGATCAGTTGTTGGACCTAGTGCAATATATGTATGGAAATCTTTTTAGAGCTTTAGTAATTTTCACAGCTTCTTCAACCCCTTATTGTTTCAAGAGCAATTTTTTAGCCTGACACTTTCATTAAGGGACACTGAAGGTCCTATTTGTTGTTTGATAATATTGGTCATTATTATACCTTTTGTGTAGTATATACCTAGAAGGCCAAACTGTGGGCTATGTGCAGGTTTCCATAATACACTGAAGAGGTGATCCATTTTCTGTAGAAGTGGTTTGAAGTGTTTTTTTGACAGGAAACTGGATAAGAACTTGTTTTTTGGGGGAATTCCAGCAAAGAGTTGATTGTGACCTCTGATGCTCTGTAATGTCAAGGACAGATGGGAAGATGGTATGAATCAATATATGTCAACCGCACAGATGGTACAGTCATGCCGTGTCCATATCCTGATCTCCTATCCCTTTGAAACAAAAATTAATAATCCCTTCATTATAGGCAATAGCTGCCAACCAGCTGAAAGATCAGACTGTGACTTAGGGTGAAATTCTCTGCAAGGTTTCTTTGCAACAAGGAAGCTTGACTGAATCATTGATTTTATAAAGTGGGCTTGGGTTTGGCATTGACCTATCTTTGGGCACAAAAGGACCCTAAATGCAGAGGGGCTGCAGGGCAGGCTGCTGCGAGGAATGTAGGGAACACAGAGCCAGCCACAGAACATCAGTGCAGGGGGAGATTGGGGGCATGGAGATGTGTGGGGTGACAGAGCAGCCCCACCTCTGCCCCTGCTGAGATCATCAGGCCTGAGGAGAGTGGCTTTGCCCTGTGTTAAGCTGCTGGAGGCATTAGCTTGTTTTCAGTGCCCTGTACAAGATGATAGTAACATATAGCTTTTGGAAATAAAATGTGGGGAACTTGTAACATTTATCTGATAACCAGATCCTTGCCAGAAGATGCTAGTGCTGCTGTTGCAATTTCATCGTGCTTTTGCAAAAGGCCTTGCTTTTGTAGACACATAGTCACTTGAGAATTGCAGTTAATTACCATTTATGCCTGTCTGTTTTTAAAGCTCATAATCCCCACAGCTATGGAGAAAACCAACCAGCCAACCTAACAAAAAAAACCAACCAACCAAACAAAAAAATATCAGAACTACTCTTTAGGCTCAGAAGTGCAGAGGGCAGCTAGGACAGCCCAGTTTCTAAAGTGTCATCTAGTCTACTGACTTGAGTGCAATGCAACAATGGTGTCAGTTATGGGAGTACTGGATGACAGTATCTGTGAAGTAGACGCCAAATGAATGGGCTGGGGTGGCTTCTTGCACGGTCAGGGAACTCCTGATGTAAGTTTTCTATGTGGCACTGTTCAGTGGGAAAGTACTGGTTTGTCCTTGCCTTTGTTTTTAGCAGCAAACAAGGCCTGATATTAAAGGCCACAGTTTGAAGGAGAGTATGTAATATAATCAGCTACTGCAACCCATCAAAACGAGTATTGGCACGCCTCCACAGGTTTCACTGGTAATGATGAATTCAGTATTCACCACATGGACTAATTAATGCACTATAACATCTCCCAGTGCAATTTGCAAGTCACAGATTGCATTAGGTGATACAAATGACTCATTTGTGAACCTGAAGGATGACCTTTGGCAGGACTAACTTCTGACCTCAGAAATATTAAAGAAAGGTTATTTCACCTTGCCATTGTCTCCAAATGCCAAAATAGCCCAATTAAAAACCTTGACATGGAACCATAGGAGCAGATGCGAGTCCTAAAGGGCATTAATTATTTTCAGTGTCAGCTGGTTGTATAACTGAGGCCAAATGAGAGTTTGGAAAGCTATTAAGCCCCTGTCTTACATGGATTGGGTCTAAGGTTTGAATTGAAAATAGTGTGTGGTTTTCATTTGGTTAAGATACACTGCGTATAAGGGCAGGTTGTCCAAGTGAGAGATGTGAGCTACTTTTCTATAAAATAACTGTTAGATGATCTTTAAAAATGTACCCCTTCAGTAATAATAATCCATCACAGCTTCAATATTTATGAAATAATCATTAGTCACCATGCTGCGAGGTCGAAATCCTGTGCATATGTTCAGCATTGTTTCCTTGTGTGTTGTTCTCACCCTCCCTCCCTGGCCACTGATCTTGTTGTGTGTGTGCTTTTTTCCAAATGCGGTGACAGATGAAGATATTGCACCAAAACTAAGTTCCCATATGGCTAATTTCTACATTTGTTTTAACAACACACAGATTTAAAACAAATGAAAACACAAAGACTTGAGTAATCTTGGCGTTCTTTCCAGTGCTCTGTAATTTCTTCCTCCAGGTGGGCTTTTATTGACACATACTGAAATGCCTTGATGTGTCTTAAAAAAGAAACTAGTCAGACCATAATTCACTCAAAGACTTTCATTTGTTTGGGGCAAAGCCTTGTACAACACTTACCCTATTTCAACCTTCCCTTCCCAACCTTAACAGCTTGAAAATTATTCATTTTCTAGCTCAGCAAGCAATGAAAAAAAAAATATTTAAGGAGCATGAATAAGTTTGTTATTTACATCCGTATCCAGAAGGGTTTATGCCACTAAAATCTTCATTGGAGTTGTTTTGGTTTTTTTTATTATTATTTTCTATTTCCTCTTGCCATGGTTGTTTCAGCATTAGTCACCAAGAAGAGCAAATGATAATGGTTCTTGGATGCTGTGATAATAAGAATGGATAGGTCCTATTTGATAGAATGGTTACTGATATCACCCAAGGGAAAAACTTCCAAACTTCAGTTATTCTCCCAACACGTTTTTTCTTATTTGCTGGGGATTGCTCTTTGCCATCATAATTCTGAAGCTCTACCAGGAGAATATAATATTTATGCTTCCTATTTATGTAACAGAGGCATTTTTCTGTCCCATGTGTTGGTACGTGTTTCAGCTATGTCTCTGATATTGTTGCTAATTGTTTAGTGGATGGTTCAGTCTTACCCCACTACAGAACTTAGAACTGTATTAAATGAAACTCCCTTATGTTGTGTGAATGAGCAAAGTAAGAGATTGCACTAGGAACTTTTAGCTGTGCTTTAGCTGAAGTGTTTCCTCATTAAGATGGGTCTTTATTGCTTTTATGAAATCATAAGGAACTCACCTTCATTATATGTAGTAAAGGTACTGCGAACTCAATGGAAGATCTTCCCACTTATTTTGTGTGGTTTTGTTTAGGCTAGTACTTACTTATTCAGATTATTGTGGTTCAACCCTCAAGTATCCAAGTGGGTAGTGCTTGTTGATCTCCTGCTTTTAGAACAGTAGATTTCTAGGGGAAGTGTGGTCTTGTGATCTAGTCACAGGACTTCTTAACTTCACTTTTTGCATCGTATTATTAGTCTTGCTGTAGTCACATGGTGAATTGAAGGCATCTTACTGCCTCATTTATCTTGTTCCTAAATTGGGGTAATAATGCTCCCTTAGACTTCCTAAAGTGGTTGATGGATTCTTAAAGGACATCTCTTCTTAAGAAGATTGGGGCAAGTGTTTATGAAAGTTGGAAGACAGTGAAAAGGGACATGATGGAGTTGCACATAATTTCCACATCCCATTAAGGAGTGAAGTCAGTGACATAAGTGTAACCTTCCTTATGTTTACGTGCATGACTGATATTTTAGTGTTTTCTTATGCAAGTGTGCTGGTGTCTTGCTGCTTCCAAAGGATGCTTTTCCATAGCCATAGTGAAATCAGCATGAAAAAGAGACAGACATTTCAAAGGGCAATAAAGGGAAGGTAGGAACAGATATAAAAAAAGAGTATAGCTTTGTTGAATTAAGAGTTTGTTCCATGAACAGTGGAACTAACGAAACTAAATTCATTTTTTCTACAATTATATTGTTTCCTGTGCTCCTCTATGACAATAACTCCATTTATCATGTCTGCTTGTCACCATAATGCTCTTTGATCACTGACATAACCTTTAGAGCCCTCCCTCCAATATTCCTACTGCTTTCCTATGAACCTAAGTTCTGCTGCAGACATCCAGTCCTCTCCTGCCTTCCTTTATAACTGTCCCTTAAATGGGCTCCTCATATTCTGTGCTCCCTTCCACTTGGGCTGTGCAAGGATGCACTTGCTGCTTGTCCAGTTGAGTTGTACCTGCTTTTCTTTCAATGGGAGAACTTGCTTCTTTTTCTGCTAAGGCATGCATTTTCATGAAAATATCAAAACTTTACTTGTTTGAGATGTACGCAGAGAATGGACAAAGGGGTTAAGACTACTAGGGGGAGGGACTGTGAGCAGACAATGTGATCTCACAGATCCATGTTTCCTTAGGAAATGAGACTAAAAAAAAAAAAAAAAAAGACCTGATTGCCTCAGGGGAAGAAGACAGGAAACTGGCCCACTGACCAATTATGGCATTGTTTTCTTTGTAATGTGGTTTATTTGTCATACTGATGAGCACTGTACCAAGATCTGAGCACAGAAGTGTTTGGGTATGTCTGGTTCCGCTCAATGCTGTACTGTCTTTTCATGTTGAAACAGGCTAAAATGGCTACTTGGGAATATAGGTCGGGGTTAGTAAAATGAACTCATTTCTAGCTTTGCGAATTTTAATAATGTCTACCTATAACAGCACCTGTGGTTTGGAGCATTTAAGTTCCAAAAAGCCTTTTCCAGATGCTCGTACTTTTGACAAATGTTACCTCCTGTGTTTAAATGTTCTGCATTAGGCAAGTTCTGAACATTATCAGAGTTTGATTAAAAAATGGAGTATTGTTCTTGAGTACATGAACACATACATTTTTGTCAGAAATGTGGCCTTCCTGTAGGTAGTGCTGGTGGATTGGTTATTAGTGTGTATGAATCTGAAATTTAGCAGAGATTTAGTCCCTAGGTCACAGAAGTGTCTTTCAGTGATTTGTTGAAAATCTGTTTTGAGTTTTCAGTGTTGTAATGGTTTAAAAACGTACCTTGCTCATGCACACTGCCTTTTGCTATACAATAGCAGGCTTTTACAAACTATCTCCCAGAATCCACTGGCACAGTGCCTGTGCTTAGATGAAGGGTAGTCTCTTTCAGCGTGCAATTTCACCATTTTCAACTTGTGTTGTTTGCGAAATATAAAAGGATTTTATTGGATTCCATTTATACTGTGTGGGTGTATCCAGGATGTGCTCTATCAGGATGTTTGGAAAGAGATCTCACTCTGAAGTTGCATTCAGAATTGTTCCATTGGCTGCGTGAGGGTGATGTGGAATAATTACATACAATAAATGCTGTATGTAATATATAAAATATGACATAGTTCCACAAGAGAGGTGGATGATGCATATGGAGTCAAACATGTTTTTAGAAGAACATCTTTTTTAAGAAGATAGACTGAGGGCAAAAGAAAAAGTATCCTGATTTCACCATAAACATTTTGTGGCAGGATAGAATCTCCAGCTGAACTTTTCATTCAAAACCAAAACTGAATTGGGAAACAGTATCCTCAGACATTGCCACGAATTTGATATTTTTACTAAGGTTCACCTATATTAATCACATTTGGGCTCATTAGGTAGATTATCAGAATTACAGCCTGTCTGTGCTGATGGGTGTACTGATTTAAAATGCCATTATGGACAACTTTTGCATTGGATTACATCCTCCCTGACCCCCAAAGTTAATGGAATTACAGAGGGAGTGGTGTATCAGCCCAGAGTTTTGGCCTACAGTCGTCTTTCCCATTTGTGGCGGAACGGCACTGATGTCAGTGAACACGTGGGTTGAGGGAGATGATGGCCTCAGAGTTGGGTTTTTTTTCTTGGGTGTGTAGTGGCTGGTTTTTTAAATTGCTTTTCTTATAAAACTGAAACTGATACCATTACATTCTCCTGCTTTCAATTAGCAAAAGCACATTTAAAAAAAATATTGCTGGCCAGTTGCATGGTAGATGATAGGAAGAAGGATGGAAAGCCAGGCGTAGTGAGTGCTGGTTTTTAACCAATGGAAATAGAACATAAAATAGTGTCTGTGGTACATTATATAAACTGTGTTCCACCTGGCTTGCATTGTCCCTTTCTTACATTTATGGTGTGAACATTTTTTCCCTCTCTCCTCCTCAGCTGCTCCCTCCTCAGCTGCTCCCTCCTCACTGGCTCTCAACCCCTTCACTTAACCAGCCACAGCTGCACCTTATCTACATCGACCAACCCGCAGCCCCTGAAACCAGCCCACAGTTGTATAGTATCAATGCTAATTACCCAGCTACATTCCACTACACTTTTCCAGAACAGCACACTTTAACTGAAAAATTATTTTTCTGTTTAACATCATCTACTGCATTTACTATTCATTACACATTTTCAGTAGTAAATTCCTAATTGTACCAATTCTGTTACAGGTTATACAGATTTTAAGTGGAATTAGATAAATTAATATAGCTTCACTACTGAGTGCACCTGTGCTCAGTATCATTCCTAATATCTACTTCTGTGAGCTAAAAATATGTTTCACTGGAGTTTCACTGGAGCATGCATTGTCTTTTTTTTTTTTTTTTTTTTTGTAAATAGTTTCCATGCATAGGTAGGGGATAAAAAGATGAAGTATAAGAAACCCCTGTTCCAAAAGCTGTATTTAGTGTCTTTCACTAGTCTGTGAATCTTTTGTAAATATTTTCATACAGACAAAGAATTTGCACTGACTGATGTAATGGATTAATTTGCTTCAGCAACTGTGTGGTTCCAGACACAATCCATCTAAAACATAATTAAAATACATTTGGTAGATTTGAGGCTAAGCTTTTGGAGAACAACAGATTACATTAGAAAGATTTTAATGAGGACAGGGCTGATTAAATCCTTGCTTCCTTTTTTGGATAGGAACTGGGGAATCCTCTGAATGAGGTTAACATACCATTTACCAACTACAAGTATATAGAAAATAAGAAGAAAAGAAGGACTGAAATAATCATGGGGTGTTTTGAATTTTTAGTAGCATAAAATAAACATGTTTAGCTTGTATTCACTTCACTAGAAGAAAGGAAAGTGTCTGTTATGTATCGCTGTCACCAAAGCACTATTATCTCTGTATTATTCCTGTATCACTTCCACAAAATAGTGCTGTTTTCATATTATGTCAGGTATGTTTTAGCATGCATCATCCTCCACAGCCGAACTAAATGCTAAGTACTCAGTGAAATAAAAACTGTTTGGGTAGAAATGTGCCACACTTGTGAAGTAATTTACATTAATTAGAATTTGCATTAGCAATGTTAAATACCCTCTGATACCTCTAGATGAAAAGAAAAGTGTTGAGCCTTCTGTGGGATGACAAGATCCTTTTAAAATTTTCAAAACTTATTGAGGAAGACAGAGGTAAGGTGCTCCCCAGAACCCAGCCTTGTCACATATTTTCTATTTCTTTCACTTGAGATAAATCACAGAGAATTTCTCTACTGTCTTTGACAGAGTTGGGAATGTAGCAATGCTCAGTATTTATTCCTTGTCTGCACACTGGATGTATTTATTTATTACTACCATGCTGCCTGGATGCATTCATTAGCATTTGGGAGACAACCAGCTGCTAGGGTGGCAGAGATCATATTAATAATATCAGTGTTAATGATCTAACTCTTATAAACATCAAAACAATCACCTGAACAAATGTCCAGAGGTTCAAAAGGATTTACCACCTCAGGGTTCCTGTTATAGACATCTTGCCGGCCTGTCCATCCCCCCAGTACTAGAAACAGAGGCCATTGAATTTGGCCTCTATGAATTCAGGAGATCATGTTATTTTTTTTTCTCAGATCCTATCCTAAGCCATCTACATTTGCCAGAAAGAACAGGTGAAATAGAATATCTAGAATAGAAGACTGCCCTCTGTTATCTTCTTTCAAAACCCACAGGAAAAGTGCAGTCACAAGCAGTGAGCTGGGACTTCACAGATTCAGAGATGTTTCAACAGTGTCACCGGTTATCACACAATAAATCTTGGCTGGTTCACTATAAGAGCTGGATTCCCTATTAGGATACCCATATAGCAAGATCAATGTTGCCCAGTGTTCATCTGACCATTTGAACTTCCACAGTGTCATCACTCACAGGTCTTTGAAACCTGCAGCTACTACAGCCTCTTCAGTATATAATCATAGATTTGTAAGATATGACAGAATTACTACCTAATGTCGCATCTAGTTACTATGTTATTTTTAAATTTTATTGCAAAAAATAGCTTTTGTATATCACTTAGGAAATTGTCTAATGTTATGCACAAAAAGCTTAATACTGTGTTCCATCTTAAACATTCACACCGTGACTCTGTTGTAAATCACCACAATGATACGTTCACTTTGCATTTTAAAATTGAAGCAATCTTTCCAACAGTAAAATTCAGATGAACGTGCAGACAATAGCTCTTCTGGCTGACTGAAAGATGAAATGTTTATTACGATGGTTAAAAAATACTGCTAAAAAAAGACTACTGAGCTTATCTGCAAGCAGATCATAAGCAAGGGAATGTATTTCTCAATGTTAATTTGTTAGATCACTGAAATTAGGCATAGCTGAACTACCAGACACACACATACTGCAGAAGAAGGAATAAGCTTATACACAGGACCCAGTTAGAACTGGTATCTTTTAACAGTATATTGCTGACTAGAGCTAAAATATCTCACGATACTGTGAATGTATTCTGCTAGTATGAAGATTTAACTACTAGCAACGCTTAGCAATGTCTCAAGAAATGAGATGATTTTTCAACCATACAGTTGAAAGAAATTTAAAAAACTCAACAGACTACAACAGCTTGGAATAGCAAAGGTCTTCAAATACAAAGATACGTTCTAACAACCGTATGTGTACACTTAACACCAGTTGTAAAAAATCCAAGTAAGAGTTTATGATGTGCATGCAGACTCAGTGTCAGTGAACCCATAATCACTCAACAGAAAACTAAAGGCAAAGGAGCAAATTCAGAGCAACCCAGCTTATGACAGTCACACACACACACACAAAAAAAAAAAAAAAAAAAAAAAAAGGCTGTTTTTCAGAGAGGTACATGCTTTCCCTGGGTGCACTCACATTGAACAAAGGAGTGAGACTGCTGGGAGCAAAACCTGAGCCCAAGGAAATAATCTGTTCAAAGAGATGGGGTATTTTAGCCCAGGTGGAAGAGGATGGTGCTCACTGCATTCACACAGCCTGGGGGTAGCTCAGAGCACAGGCTGTGGGACCTCAGCATCTCTCTGCACAAAGCTGTGCTAGCATGGACACCGGTAAAGAGGTGTCATAGAAAGAACTGAGTGAAACAAGGGAGCAACGCACAGGTCAGCGTGAAAGGGGGAAGGCCAAGAGAAAACAAACTCATGACCTGGAACTCCATCAGCAAACTATCATGGACATCCTTTGCTTTTCTACCATGAGCTTCTAAATTTCTTGATTCAACAGCCTACAACCTTAAAACACGCCTTGGTTTTAGGCATGCCATCCTATACAGAATTATCTCTATTTTTAAAACCTGCAAGAACAACTACTACAATGAGCATTTTCTCATTAAATATTAAAGCTTTTTCTTTGCTATAAATATTTTATATTTTAAAATCTTGCATTTTAGTAGTGAAATTCCACAGCCACCAAGACATAAAGTTATATTGTAAACCTAGAGGACTCTTACAATCCAAGTTGGTCAGAGAAATTCTGCTTATCCTCTTTCATTTAATTAGTGATTCAAGTACTAAACTCGTTTATTTTACTTCTGGGGAATCTCATGTGCAAAAAGTTTCTAATTCTGTAGAACTGTATTAAAATACAATAACAAAAGGCAGGTCATCTTTTATTGGGATGAGTATGTCTTTGGACAAAGCTAAGCCAGTCAAATGCATATGATTTAATGGCTTAACATGGTACATAATTGATTCAAAAGCCATGCATCCTCCAATTTTCACTTCATTAGGCTATTTACATTTCATAATGCCTTTCCTTTTTATATTTTAATTAACTGACGTCCAAACTTGTTTTGATCTCTGATAGCTCTTCATGAATTGCAGGACACGGACTGTGACTGACTTACTCTGTCCTGCAAGAGTAAAACATGAAAAACTTGTCCTTCGATTCCACTGATCCATTGTGTCCTTGTGCAAACCAAATCAAAACCACGCTGGCCCTTAATTTCAGTCTTTCATAGCAACATGAGCATTTTATATTGGGGTCACTCAGAGTCTTCATTCTCAATATAGCGAGTATGACACCTTTTTGAATGTGCAAAATTTTGAAAGTGGAACATTAAAATAAAGCAATATATAGTAATGTGAGCTATAAAAAGTAAAATGTCAGAGAAAAACTGGCACATGTGCATAGTCCAGTGACGTTACAAAAATAGCACTCACTTCCACTTCATTTTCAATACCTGTTTTCCCCTTTGTTTTGTTTGTTTTCTCTGAGAATATATGCTGTGACATATACTTACTTCATTCCCAAGCTCTCTAATCAGTTTGAACTACATACTTGTACTTTCAGTGAGGCACTCATGAAGAACCGAGCATTTTTTATTTCAGGAACTTCCAAAGATCTTTTGTTTCAGTATACAAAGGTCAAAATACACAATTACACAATAAGAGATGTGCAGATTTCTGACATAAACCAGCACTTGCTTCTTTACATTTCACCTCAGGGACACATTCATACGTGACACGTTCTCCTGTGCAAATTATGTGAGGGAGAAAGCCCAGCCTACACAGAGGAAAAGTAAAAAAAAAATAAAAAATAAAAAAAAAATTTGCTGTGATTATTTCCATGACTACCAATTAATATTACCACTATTTTTAGTAGCGGTCTGAGTTAAGGTAAGTATGTGCCATTCAGGGTACCTCTGACTATGGCCACCTACACTAGCACTAGTTATTAGTGGTATTTAGATCCAAATTATGGTGTGGGATTTTTTAAAAAATCATATTGCTAACATGGCATATATACAGTGCAAGTGGAAAAGGGAGTGAAGCAAGGCACCCACCCTTTAGCAAATCTGATCTCTACAAAAGAAAGTGTTCCAAGCACTTTTCTAGAAATTGTACATAATATTTCAAGTTTATGTCCTTTAAAAGGAGAGAACTATGTTTTTCAATTTCTGCTAATAATAGAAATAGATAAAGGAGAACTATATGGAACTGTTCATAGAATTAAGTTATTCATAAATAAGCCCTCAGCTCGCTATGCAGCTGAACTTTCCTACAAAGTCTGAAAGGTCATTATAGCCCTTCCTCTGGACACTGTGAGAAGGTTCAAGAAAGCTACACAGGGTGTTACTCTCTATTCAGCTTCAGAGATGTTCTGAATTGTTTCTTTAGACCCTGTTTTTTATATATGTATATAAATAGATTTATAAATCTAATATATCGGATAGTCTTTTTATCCCTTGGAATTATTTGATGGAAAAATCTTAGTCTTTGAGACTGTTACTATCTGTATGGAGTTATTTTGACACGAACAGTTCTTCAGTGTAAAGCCTCTTTGCTGATAAATAAGGTTTAGCAGTTTGGGGTGATGAGTTGAGTCCCACTACACCTGTGCTGTGAGAAGTTCCACTGCACAGCACAAAAGCTAAAATGCTATGGAAGTTCCCATGCATGCATGAAGTTTGTTTTTTGAAGGTTTTTATTATTATTATTATTATTGAAAAAAGCAAAAAAAGCAAAGCCATACTGCTAAGCAGAACTGCCAATCACCCCACACTTGCCTGGAATATCCCAAGCCAAGGTCCTGAAGAGTGGAGTTTTAAACCTATGTCTCCTTCCACAGAGGACAGTGCCCTAGCTGCTGCAGCGCTGCAGGGATAGACTTTTTCCTCTGCCTGGCATTATTACAAATAATTAGACATTACTTAATGTCACTCACCTACAGCACAAGACAGCAAGCTGGAACTCCAGATCTAACGAGTAGTTAATTACTAATACAACATGGCATACTTACAAATGAGAAGATTTCAAAGAACACAAAGCAGGAATGTGGCATATTCAAGATAGGGTTTCAATTAGGTAGGGTGGGAATCTGCAGTCTGGCTTTTTCTATCTCTGCTTTTTAGTCTTTTCTTTTGATAAGAAGCCTTAACACTGCCAAAACTGGTGGGAGTATTCCTGAAGAAAGTTTTGGTTTGACAAACCTGTCTGATCTCAGAAGCATAAGTAACAACTTTTCTTTTATCAAACTTATTCCA
This sequence comes from Microhierax caerulescens, assembly GCA_035590215.1. NCBI lineage: Eukaryota > Metazoa > Chordata > Aves > Falconiformes > Falconidae > Microhierax > Microhierax caerulescens. Next base: position 74,111,374 of record JAVJGJ010000001.1, read on the forward strand.
AATGTTGTGGGGAATTTGAACCGCAAGAATTAGATACTTTCTGGGCTGTCTGACAGCAAGGAGATAGACACTTCAGATTGCCACAAACAACACCAGCATGCCTAAATAATTTAAAGAGGAAATAAATTGTACTGGGAAGGAGCTCTAATCTCAAATGAACACAGAGCAAGTCCCATTCCCAGATCACACAAGCAATAAAGCAGGTCTAGCCTGGACACCAGAGAAATGGCATCTCTCCAGAGAACGCAAAAGATTTGAGAAGCATATAAGCAAGAGGAGGGGGTGCTCCCGACTGGCAGGAACTGCAGTTTAGTCAGCAGGCAACAACCAGATCTTACCAGTATTGACCTGGTATCTAATGGAAAGTAAAATATAAAGACAAAAAACCACATACGTGGCGCCAACATAAGGTTTTGTATTTAAGGCTTTGGAAGCCACATCAAGCCTAGCACACAAGTCCACTGCTATGGCTCTGGTGCTGATGGTACAGGGCAGGACATTTCTGTGACTTTAATTTTTTTTTTAATACTTGCTTTTCACTAAGTTTTTTGAAAGACCAGACTGTAATCCCACATTCTCATGTAATAAATACAGCCTGGTTCATTTCCTCCCCACTTTGCTACTCATTCTTTATTAATAATTATACAATGTAGACTTTCAATAATAATCGAGAAGGAAAAGAATTCACAGCCATTGCTTTTGCTGATAAATACCCATGTTATCTTAGAAGACACTATCATCTAATACACATTAGATTTGCTGTGTTGAGAGAGGATGGATCTTTGAATTGTGCAGTGCATATATTTGATACCTGATAAACTGATTCCTAATAATTTAAAAAAATAATACATTTAGAGCATTCAGCTGTTTTTGTAGAAGAGTCTGCTTCTTTCCATTGCATAATCTCTGTGCACACATTTAAGATTTTTACAATATGAAAGGAATACGTTCTGTCACTTTAAAAATCAATTATTGGGAAATGGGTAATTTAAGAACATGATAGACAAGCAGTGTGGTGTAATGGAATAAGCAATTCCCAGAGAATGTGCTACTCTGAATTCCTCAGCACTTTGCTAGCATCAATTCACAAGAGCTTCTTTTGCCCTGCATGAATCAAGGCCTCTGACACAGACTCTGCAGAGTGTACTGATAATAACAATAATAATAATAATAAAAAAAGGTTTGGTACTTGTCCTATGTTTGCTCTTGTACTTCTGTGACAGATATGACACACTCTGCTTCCCATGATGGTGGGGTTAAATAGCCAACAACAGATGCAAAATCCAATGCACTGCTAGAACTGTTCCACTGTAAAATAAACACTGCTTAGCATGTTTTAAATAAATACTAAAGAATTAGAAAGCACGTGGTATAAACATTAATCTCATAATCCTCCTAGCATGTCTGCTGTTTATGTGAACACAGGCAGGTGGTTCGGGCTGGGGCTGCCATCAGCTCCAGCCTTCAAATATACGCAGGTCCTAAATTTTAAAAAAATAATGAATAATCACATTCTGCCTGAAGCTGTTGGATCTGGCCTGGTTGCTCAGGACAGCCTGCTAACTGATGAAGGTGAGATGTACGTAAGCCCAGCCTGGATACGTAGCAAATAAAAGATGCAGTTCCTGTGCCCAGAATCTCTTATAGAGAGAATAAGCATCTTCTTGCTTTCCGTTTGGAAAAAGTGCAAAATACACAACTCACAGGTATATCCAGATTTCAGCCTGTAAAGCCTATCACACAGCAGGACTTGATTAATCATTAATTTTTGCAATCCACCAATGCTGCTGTTTGGCACCTTTTTCTGGAGGACATAAACAGCTATTTGGTATGACACACCAAAACCGCCAATGTGTCCCTAAAACATGACATGCAGTAGCTAAAGAAAACTGGTTTTCCCCAAATCAAAATCAACATGTCACAAAGCAAATGTATCATTTTTTTTTCTTTGAATATGATATTCATGACACAGTTTGATTTTCTTTCATTCTAAATAAAGGTAAACTATGAAAGCAACGCAGATCAGATTTCTGTTGAGATTTAAAAGCCTTTTGAGGTCTTTTCTGATCCATTAGCTGTTGCCTATCAGAATACTGCATGTGCAGTGCACAAATGCATGCAGGAGGTAAAACTGCAACTGATTTATGCTTTTATTACTTGACACTAGCAGCTCAGGAAACACAGCCTCTAAAATTACTTAGGTCTGGATGATTTTATGTCATTAACATATTATAACCAGAGCTCAGAGGTGATCTTTGAACTGTATTATTTCCAATTTAATGGAAACTGGCATCCATTAGTCTTGAAAATAAATTAAGTCCTTCAATAAGGAATCTAATTCCACTTCTAACTGTAAACTCCACAATATCTGGTTTCTCACAATTGGCAGCGAGATTTCTACAGTACAACTAGTTGATATTTCTTAGAACTAATAAAACCCCCCACTTTTTTAAAAAAAAAAAAAAATAAAAATTGCCCAGATTAGATGCTAAGACATTGTGGAAAGATTGTTACATATGCTAGCTCATTTTGGCAGCTGGTTTCTACAAGCTACTGCAAATGATGGTAAGAGCCTCTCAGAAGCAAAGTAAATAGTAAGAATGGGATCAGAATTGGTCCTACTCTACTACCAAGGAAACTCTTGGTCACCATCAAATCCAGGAGGCAATTTAAAATTAAACCCTTAAAATTTGTTATTGTTATTTAGAAGGAAAATTATTTCCTTACTCTTACACAACTCCACTTATACTATTCATTATCAGGGCTTCACTTAATTTACAAGTTTCAGACATCATGACTCATTCCTCTAATCCCTCTCTGCTTTGTTTCGTTTCTCTTTCTCTCTCTTTTTTTTTTTTTTTCTTTCTTTATTTTTTAACTAATAGCACAGGAAGAAAACAGAAGTAGAAAGAAGGAAAAGAAACAGAGGACAACTTGTACAGGGTTCTTTTAAAAACCTGAGTTTTAGGGTATCTGTGGATGAGGAGAGAGCAGAGCGACCAGTGATAGCAGGCGAAGAGGTAGGAATCAAGGAGTTGTCAGTGTAACAGTTCTCCTTTAAATGATGAAGTCCGTGATCTTTTCTCTTCTCTACTAAACCTAGCAAGGCTTGCTCTTTCCATCAATACTGTTCTTTCAAATCCACACTGTCTCTCCTTCAACATGATTTCGCTCAAACCTTTCACTGTCTGGAAAATTTGGGTCAAGCTTTGCATTGCTTTGCAATTTTTAAAAATCATGCAGCTTTCTCCATTCCTTGCCAACTCCCCAAAAGCACAGGGAAAGAAGAAAAAATATTAAATTGTATGTTATCTTGCAGAGGCAATGAGCTCCATTTCGCATACCAAGAAAATAAGTAATAAGGTGTTAACAGCAAAATTCTAAACCAGTTGTAAAATCTTTTTTTTTTTTTTTCCTCTTTACTGTTCTTTCATCACCAGAAAGTTCTATATGGGGAATAATTATGATCTTTACAATGAAGTTTTTTTCCAGTGACAGTAAGATTTTAATATGATATGCATAACAGATAGGTTACTTTCAAGTTAATAACACAGCAGAAAACCAAAACATTAACCAAGTTCTTAAGGACTCAATAATATTCTTTATCATTCCTTTATTTTGATAAAAGTAACTGTTGCAGCATGAATTGTAGAATCAAATAGTGCATGAGCTCAGTAATGGGTGAATTTGGTCATACAAGTATACTGAAGTTAACTGCTTCCATCCAGGAAAAAGCAAAATACATACTCCAAGAGAGTCTCTCATTTTCCACCTTCTTTAAAATTCATTAAGTGACTTTGTTTACTTTTTACAAAGCCTTCGATGTTTCAATGGGATTTTCTAAAAGACCTACATGACATGGGAGCACAACTTTCATTGATTTTTCCAGGAAACCGGTTCTAGATTACTTGTACGCTTCTGAAAATCCAATCTCCCATGCTTAACCCTCCATTCTGTTCCTGTCAAATACATACAAAAGCTTCTGTGCTGCAAATGCAGTACGTGCTGCCTAGGGTGAGCAGTGATCAAAGAGAAGGGGAAGGACGAACCACGCTAGAGGCACCCCCAGAACTGAGAATCTGAGAAGTGCATCTCAGAGGTGAAGGCTTTTCACGACTGAAGTGTTTAATTGCAAAGACCACCAGCACAGTTCCTGCATTCTTTTCCAAAAGGCTACTTTGCAACAAGAAATGCCCAAGAGATTCAAATAAGCCTTCCCAAACATCATACACCTAAAATGAATCATGCCCTGGTCTCTCCAAGGCCTCTTTGGCTGAAGTGACTGACTTCTCCAGAAATACTGGGAACAGTATTTCGGCTGGCAAAAACGGGCTGAAATTTTATTGATGTGGCAATTCAGTAAACACATACGTGAGCGCATCTTGGTTTCTAGTTCGGGATCTGTGACTCTCAGTACTGCTTTGAACCAAATTCTCATTTCTGCAATCTGAAAATGTCTGGAAAGGCTGGGTATTACCCTATCTCCTATTTCTTAAATGCACCCTGAGGGACTCTGGAATAGTCTGAACGAAATTCACTGCTGCAAATTTAGCTACCAAACACTGTAACGTATAGAAAAGTAAATTTCAAAGGAAGTGAGCTTCATGCACATTTACGTGTAAGCCCTCACTAACTAATACAGAGCTCAGAATATTTCCTAAATAAGTCATATCTTTCTCCTCATTTAAGATTCAGTTTTACTGGTCTAATAGAAAAATGTGGACTTAAAGAACTATTTCAGGAAGATGGAAGGAAGATGAGAGAAGATGTGGCTGATGTGGCAGTAGCAACACAGTTGATCTAGTGAAGTCCATACTGTTGCTCAGCCTGAAACCACAGATTATTTCAGCTCCAGTATTAGGGGAAAAAAAGAAAACTGCAGGCCACCTGCTTCTACATTGCATAAGGTGAGCACAGTTTTGCTCTCAAAATAGAGCAATCCCTGACCCCTTGGCTGAAGTATGACTATGGACTGCATTAAAGACTAGATGCCAGCAATTAGCACAAACGAGTCCAATTAATTACATTATTTTTTAAACAATTATGGTTACCACTATAATGGAACGAATGAACGGGGATGAAAACACTAAATAATTTAGATAACGCGCTGGAATAAATAATTTTCTTGTGTTTTTGTCAGCCGTATTCCAAACAGAAATTTTATATATTGAAATGCTCTTTGCTGTATGTGTGGAAGTGAGTTTAAGTCCTATACATGGGTATAGTTTCAAATCCATACCTCTTCACTACAATAATGACAAATGTAACAGCTGAATTTTCATATGATCTACTGTTACAACTAGACTTGAAATAGAAATGCAGCTTCATACTACCAAAAATCATACTGCAAGCACAGTAGCATAGGTATTTTAATAATGTGAAGCTGTTCCACTGGTACAGGAAATGTAAATATAAATCACTAAGATAAAATACGATAGTTTATTTTACAAGTACATGGAGATAAGATTTCCTTCCCTTTCAATTTGCTTTTTGCAGATGTAAGTTCTTAGGCTTCATTTATACAAACACCAAAGAAAAAAAGCGGGGTGGGGGAAGAGAAGGAGGAATGATGCCCTTCCTATGATGCCCTTCAGTGAAGCAAAGGTTAGCTTTTGGGAAATGCATGCATTGCACTGTGTGTAAGAACAGACTGAAAAGGGGGAGGCATAAAATGGGCAGATGATAGACAAGTGGGATTCATGTGTTCACAAGAGGAAGTGAGCAAGTGTCAGTCTAGTTTTTTTCTGTCTATCTACAGTTCTGACTCCAGATAACGGCTAATTCTCCTTCATGGGAGTTTTAAAAAGAACCCTGTGTTCCCAAGCCACACGAAATCAAATTCTACCAAAAGTGCTCCTACTTGCCTAGTAAAAAACATTAAGAGCTTGGGAATTCAACATTAATTTTCAAACACCAAAAGAACAAAACTTCATGCTTTTAAACCCACACAATTTTGTGCATCTCTAAACACACACATACGCGCTGTTCTCATTAAATCATTAAATCAAATCTGAGCCCATTTGTGGAGCTTGCAATGGCACCACAAACAAAGTGAAAGGTATTACAGAAAGTTCATTAATAATTTAGGAGAAACAGAACAAGTTGGTTTTAGTGCTGCCAAAATGCAATGACGTTAATTTTGAAACTGGAAAAAATATTTAAAACATTATTAACTAACTATAGCACGAGCCACACTGCCATCCAGAAGCTAGATTTATAGGTGTTTCTGTCTGTGTGTTTATAACAAGGTATTCTAAAGACCTGAATCCAGGAATTTGTCTTACCATCAGATGTAATTACAGATAACACTTGCTACAACACTTCTGCATTATCTTCCCATAAAAAGAGAAAGGATCCACCTCTTTTTCATCATTACTGTAAGACATTTTCAAAGGTGCCTTTTTCACACCGTGGGGCTAAAGCAGTGGCTTTTGCAATGTGCTCAGTTCTTTGGAAAAAAAAACAACAATAACAATTGAAAATCACAAGTGGCCTTTGATAAAATTTACTTAATAAAATATTTCATCAGATTATAAATAAGAAGAAGGGCTCTGCATTTCAAATATTCATTACCCAGGTAGAGATTTAAGGTCAACCACAAGTACCACATGAGGGCCTAGACAGTTTAATTTTCCCCTCATGTATGTTTTTGTTACCAGTTACTGTTTCCTCAGTTTTACTTCCTGCACGGTCTAGTATTTTTCTATTTCTTATATCATATTTGCTCCATCTTAATAAGACCTTTCATAACAGAGTAATCCAATCTATTTAGCCAGGTTGACCAAAACCTGTGGTTACATTTGACTGCTATGTGGTGACCCACCCTCTCTCACTTACTCAGTAACCACACCACCCACCTCCACCAACACACCTAGCTACGCACAGAAGCTTTTTTACACATCTTTTTTATGCCAGACAGCCTGCGTGTGATTATATACAGCTTTCTATTTCAACACAACTACTTTAAGGCCACTGGGTTTTCCATGATTAGGCCAGTTATCTGTATCTTCTCAGCTTTATTTGCGCTAATGTTTGGCAGAATATGATATTTAGAAAAGATATTAGGAACCTTTCAATGAATGGCAAAGAATTTAGATGCAAGATAAAAAAATAAATAATAGGATGACTGTAAAGACCACCAATAACTTTCCTGTAACTCACTTAGTATCATCAATTCCTATAAATAAATAAAAAGAAATTATGATTATTATAACTGGCATTTAATACTTGTGAAAGAATAAACCCTGTTTCAGATCAGAAAAAGTCTGACAAATGGCTTAATTCTTTGTTTTGGAAATGAAGGAAGAAGTTCTTAATTGCAATGAATCTGTAAGAGTCCCAAATTGCCTAAGAGTGAAAGAAGTCAGTCAAGCTTCATATTCCTGAACCTTCCCAGACCAAGGTGTTAAGTTTTTGGGACTAAGCAGTTACATCTGAAAGAATTAAGAGCCTAAGACCTAAATCTCAGGGATTCAAGAAATAAAATAATGAAAGACAATAGCAAGTGGCCTGAGACCAAAATCTTAAACTGAAGCTAGAAGTCCAAAAGAGGTAATTTTTGTGTTCCCTCATACCCCTGAACTGAATTTATCTTGGAAGTATCTTCTTCCAAGGTGGCGGGGGAGGGCAGCTCATTCTTTTAATCCATAAAGTACTGTGGCAAGTGTAATGCTCAGCCAGACAGCAACAAAACTGCTCCATGAGGACGCATAAAACAAGGCCACAGTTTGCAGGACAACAAAGACAAAATAGTGATATTAGCTCTGGCTTTATGTGTCATATCAGCAGTTCCAAACAGTTACAACTACTCATACTGACTGAAAATAACAGGACTGCACAGGTGTAAGCTGAGGGTAATTATACAATGAAAAATATCATTTAAGCACACAACATCATTAAAGTTGCAGCACAACCTGATTTACAGCTCCCAGAAGTACTATATAGTACTGGCTGTTTAGAAAACACATATTGTTACTTGTAAATTGAGGCTACTTTATATGAAAATCACTGAAATACAGAAGTGAAATTCTAAAATGTCATGCTTTCGGATCAACTTCTTGGTTTTGGACTTTCACCCTCTGGAATACAGTACTGATTGAAAGAAAGGCTTGCATGCAGGGGTGCAAGAAAAGAAGAGAACAGAAGGTTTCTAACACAGAAAAGGTGCTTAAACTTTGACCAGACTCAAGAGGTTTTGAGCTAATTTAACATTTCTTCCTACATGTTTTCCAAGCATGTGGGAACATCAGAAAGGCAAGTCCTCCCAGCAGTGCTGGTGAACCGAGTGTGCCTTCCCCATACATCTTCAAAGCCAATATAAGCTATATTAAAACTGGTTTCTTCTGTGACAGGAAGAAACCTGAGAACAATAGCAGTGGCGGATCATAAAACACTAAGATAAGTTAAGCATAATCAGTATTACAGTTTTTGTCATTCTTTAATACCTCTCCAAAGATTGTGGAAGAAGGCAAAGCTACCAGAAAGCAAAAGCAAAAACAATACTGAGGATAAATTAAATTCCAAATTTATTGCTAGGCATAACCGTGAAGCATTAACAATGTACAAAATTTCATCTGAAGTTATTAAAAACATGACCAATCTCCAGTGTTTTTTAAAGAAATTAAGCAATAATTTTATTCTAAGTGAATGTTCCAGAGGGTAAATGACTTCTGCAGTGCAATAAATGGTACAGCAAATTGAGGAGTATATTTTAAAAGCAGGAGCAATTTTCCTTCCATAACCTTCACTTGAAAGAACATTATTGCTATTTTATTAAATGGACTAAATGAAAAATAAATTAGAAGGTATTTTATGGGGTTTAAATACACTTAATATCACAGTAAGATATGTGGATTTAAATGTCAACTTTCTAAATTATACCACATTGACAGCACAGAATATACAGAACATTTCAAAGAAATCAAGCAACATGATGCGACATTCACTATTGTTTCCTAGAGGACCCCTGAATGGTATTAAAGATCTATTCCATCTCTGCTTATGCAACTTATTATTCAAAATTTTGCTTCATATAAACCCAAGATTTTGGCAGTTTATTTCTCCTCTGCTCAAAAAAAAAAAAAAAAAACCCAGCAAAATCTAGTATCTTCAAGACATACAGTCTGTACAACGTATGTATGGGGGAAACTGTCTTTCACGACAGTCTGATGCCTTTCCCAACCAAGAGAAAGAACATATCGCTGATATGCCAAAAAAGTTGCTGAGCAGGATTATTTTCTTAATACTAGGAGAGGGATTCAGTTCTCAGAAAATATGGAAGGGGGTTTTGATGTTACAAGATGTTCTACAACACAGCACAAAATAATTAAGAAAATAGGTCTTGCACTGAAGCTGCACAACACAACAGTAACTCATGACTTTTTGCCAAGTTGCCTGGTGGGAATGTCAAAATTAAAGACTTCTTGTTTCATTGCAAGAACAACATCTGTCATCTTTACCTAACTTGTGGGTAACTAGGGTATTCATGTTTCCAATGATTTAGTTCATTTTCATAATGTAGTTAAACTGGATAAAAAGTATAGGGCTCTCCAGTGAATCTAACCCTAAAAGGAAGTTATTGTCGTATGCAGAAAGAGAAAAGCTACTGGGAAAAGAAAATAAATAACAAAACATTGCCACTGCACAGTATTTTTTCATTGTCCTGTACTTGAGTCCCTGAGGATTTTCCAAGCTGTTACACGACTGCAAGTTGACCCTAGAACCGTTGCTGAGGTTGATGGCAAAGCTAAGAGCCAGGGTGAGGAACGGCAGAGCCAGGCACAGTTTGCCTTTAGCATGTGCCAACACAGGCTGCAGTGTCATGGTGTTTAACTTTCTCACATAACACTCATCGCATTTCTTTACAAATCTACACCAAAATGTATTCTGCTGCTTTTTTTATATGCTGGCAGTTTGAGACTGCTTCTTTGCTTCTGTTTTGTGTATTTTTTTGGCTGAAAGTTTTCGTATGATACTTCATGAAGTTGCATAAATATGAATATTTATTACTTGAGCTGCACAGGGTAAAAAGGCATATGCATAGCCATGTGTGGAAGTACTCATTGCTGATTAGAAGTCTGTAACTCCAACTATTCCTAATATTCTTCCATGATGGTGTTATCTGTTAGTTCTCATCAGGATATTCAGTCTACTTTTGGAACAATACCAGTTTTGCAACGGGGTGCAGATCACGCTTTTGTGCAGACTGAAGGACACCCTTTTTGACATGCAGAATGTTTTCTTGGTATCTGAACACCAAAGAAAAATGTTCACAGCTACAAAAACAAATGTTAAAAAAAAAACACCGCAACATGTTTAGCCTAATTTTAGGGAAAAAGCATTGGTCCACTACTGTTCTTTCTACTTCTCCCCAATAGTTTGAATTCACTGACCCACACACTCCCCAAAAAAATTAATATGTGAAAACCTGGGGGTGGGGGAGGTGGGGGTGTAGAGGAGGACCACCACCAGGAAACCACTCTAGAAAAGTTTCTTTAGCCCTTTACCACTTGGGTATAGGTCTTTGTTGCTGATAACAAGAAGTTATCACCCATGGGCTGAGCTCCATGACCTGAACCATGGCCCTGTGCTGCAAAGTCATATAGTATCTTTGGAAAGAGGGTCAAGAGGAGAAAGCAAGGCACACTGTGTTAACACTTCTTTCTACTTAAAACATCTTGAGATATCATAATATTCAAGCAGGCTCTGACTGGATCTGACATGAATCACTTCATTAACCGTGGGTCTATCGCAGGCCTTTTGAGCTAATATACTCAAGGAACAGATTTTTCCTGTGGCACAAAACTAAGAAACATCTAGAATAATTTTGAGACATTCTCAGACTCTCAGTTCAGAAAAGTGAATTACCAGTAATAGTTTCAAAGCTCAAAGTCACTCCTTTGAATCTACACTGGGCTAATTGAACCATTTTCCAATTTCTTTGATAAACCCTTCTTATAACTCTTCCTTGAAAACCAAAAATTGGTCCACTTCTTCCAGAGTTCAGAAACGACCTGTGCTCCACAAAAGTATCTTAAACAAGCTTTCAAGTCTGTGACAATACTTTCCAAGCTAAGGATAAAAATCATGTATGTCAGGAAGATGCTTAATTTTGTGGTACAGCTATATTTGTAAAGCATAAGCATAAAGGTTTTTAAAGATATGTGCATTTTTAAAAAAATTATATTTTATAGTTTAAGCAAATATTTGATTTTCAAAATTGCAAGAGACTAGTTTAGGACTAAAGCAAGAAGCTTTGAATATAGACAGTTCTGTGCACATGAATGCAACAAGCTGTCTCCCGTCCTGCAGCATCCTCACAGCCTGTTGTGCCAAGGGCAGCTTTCCCTATGCTGAGACAGAGTTTACAGTGGCAGATGTCTCACCCCTGTAGTCCAAATTAATCTGGCATAGTGAGTAAAGATGCAGTCTGAGAGAGAGAGAGAAGGGAGAAAAAAAAAATAGCTGTTTCTAAGGCAGTTTTGTAATACACAAGTTATGATTTTTGTTGGGGTTTTTTAATTATTATTATTTGGGAAGCTTGCTCTTCTATGCACTCTGCCTTTTTCTCCAATAAATCTCTCTTCAGATTAACTCTTGCCTATGATTCATAAAAGCCATTAGTTAAAACATTATAGCCAAACTGATTGGCATTTGCCAACAACTGATATAATTTATTTATTGACACATAAAGCACCACTTTCAAACTATAAAACTATCTTAAATCATGGTCATAGTTTGTTATGCTGAACTTTGTCTTTCCTCCTTTCTTGTCCCATTTTTTAGTCCTAATAATGGCATTTTCCTTTTAATGTGACGAAAAGACTAGATGACCCACTCATAAACAAAGGCAGCCAAGCACAGAACAGATAATGACAGCTCATTTCTGACTGGGAACCTTTGGTGCTATCACAAACTCATAAATCCTTACCAGAAAAAAACCCACCCACAACAAAAAAGCCCCAAACCGAACAAACACACCCACCCCCCCAAGAAAAAAAAAAAAAAAAAGAAAGAAAGAAAAAAGAAAAAGAAAAAAAACACCCTGGCTCCTTCCAGATCAAACCATATCAAAATGGTTACAAAAAAACTACAAGCTGTTGGAGTTATGTGAATAACACAGCTGGTGTATTTCTTCAAACACAGACGAACATAGGTAAACAGTCTTTTTTTTTCACTGTTTTATGTTATTTCAGCTTCTTCAAGCCAAGAAAGAACAGGTATTCTTGTTGTAAATGAAAATAATTAAGTATCCCACCACAAAGAGCCATTTGCTCTTTGAATAGAAGAAATGTAGTACGACATACCTTCTTGATAAAATCTTCACCTGAAACATATACCCATGAACATGGCAAAATTATAATTTAAAAGGTTCTCCAGAACCTGGAACATGGTCTGTCAGGTTTTTATTTAAGTCAGTACTTCAGAGGCACAAAGTCAGTAACAAATATGGCTTTGTGCTACAATAGTAGCAAATGGACGAAGCTGCAAAGAGGTGCAAATCTGAATTTCCAGTAGAAAGGGAATTGCTAGAAACAGACAATGACCAAGTTGCTGCATAGACAAGTCATTTGCTTTGCTGCTCAATAGGTATCTACTTTGAAAATAAAACCATAATTAAAAAGAAGTCACTTATACTCCAGCTTGATTGATGATTTGTCACTTTTGCTACCCTTTCACTGGGTAGCAGACCAACAGATAGTGACTTCAAGCGATGGTAAACCCAGATTTTTGAGTACATTAGAGGAAAATAATCTGTACAGATAGATGTAAAAACAATTACCAAAGCATGATTTTATTCTCTTCTCATACAAAATTGCGATGTAATTTAATTTTGTGATGACAGCTTTGCACTAAACCATCTTTTTTGGTGTGTCTGTCCCCGTCCCGTCCGTCCATCCCCCCCGCTTCTTTTTCTTACTTTTCCACGTGGACTATTATACTTTCATGTTCCTAGGAGTCAACGGCAAAGACTAGATTTGCTGAATTACTACTCGATTCATTCTCCTAGGAAGCAGTCTCTGAAGATGAAGATTTACAGGTCACAGCACCTAGTCAGATGAACCTGAGCAGCTCTCTGCAATTGTGTAAGTCTGAAAATGAGTTTGGATGTGTACAGGTAAGGAAAGGCTGAGTAGGCTCAGGAGGGTCCTGATACCTCTGCGTCACAGTGCACCACTGAATCACGGTGCTACTGGATTGCTAGGTCCTGCCTGGCTGTTCATACTTCAGAAAAGTTGTTGAAGACTGAAGCAGCTTCAAAAGGCAGCCTCAAGCCCTGAGCCTAAAGAACCAGGGAAGTACGCCATAAAAAGCAGCAGTAATCTGTTTCACTGATCTAAAGGAACATGAAGGAGTGACTTCATTATAGTCTTTAAGAACTACATGAAGCAGAAAAGTTTGATAATGGAAGAATCACAAATGAACGGCCAAAACCTGGAGTAAGATTAATACAGTCTAAAAATAAGGAAGATATTTTTAGCACTGGAGGCAATGATCCACTGAAGCACCTTATCATGAGTTGACATCAGCTCTACAGCGATAGAAACATTAACATTAAGCTTGGCACTTTCCAAAAAGCATAGTTCCACAGATCAGTGATTACTATTCGTATTCGGAGAAAGGTTCTGGTTAAACAGCAATAATGATCCCTCACAATCTCCTAACACTGATTCTAGAGAAATGATTGGGAGGTGCAGCGGGAGAAAAACTGCAGTGAGTGGGTCTCAGGTGACAGTCCTGCACATTGAAACCTCACAGTAAAGCAGCTAAGAAGGAAAGATATGTTCACGTTCCAGCAGATAATATAAACAAATTGTTATAGCAGCCACTTAATCGTTTTATTTGAATGTATTTCAAATTCAGTGGCATCCTCGAATGATTCCTAGTCAGGAGGGGAAAAAAAAAAAAAAAAAGAGCAGCTTAATTAAATTCTATGAACTCAAGAATTTGAATTGACAAAGACCACTAAAACCAAGATGTTTTGTCAAGGCAACATGGGCCAAGAATTGCCTTTGATATCCGTTAGACCTGACAGCTGATAATATCAGGAATCATTCGTATAGAATACTGATGCAACTAGCTGCAATTTTAATTTATAATGAAAGGCAAAAGCAATGCCTACAAGCAAAGATAAAATCTCATGTTTTAGACATGTGATGTAATTTTTAGTTTGATTTTTACTTATGCTTATCAAGAAATACTGAATATAACCCCTGGATGTTGGTGTCAGACTCAGCACAACACTGGTTAGGAAGTGTTACCTCTAAGGGCCCAATTTAAGTTTTAGCAGTTTAGGGTTTGATAAATGTTGGAAGTTTAGCAAAACAGGAATTCCCTCCAGCTAATTTAGTCAGATAGTTTATTACAGCATGAATAACTCCATCTTTGTCAGGTAATTAGAAAGTAAAATGCAGAAAGGTATTTGAAAATCATACCTTCATGAGCAACCCAGTAAAGAAAAAAAAAAACAAAACAAAAAAAAAAACCCAGAAGAAAAGGAAATACAATACAAGAAAAAAGGATAAGGGTATTACTCTAACTTGTGTCAAGCACTTAAGCAAGCCAGGAATAAAATCAAGGACAACACACAGAACTACAGACATTTCAAGTTTACTTCTATAGGCTGCAAGACAAGGTTTAACCCAGACCATTAAAATCGGGGGGGGGGGGGGCGCAACACCTGTGGTTAGCCAGAGCCTGAATATTTGCATCAGAATCCTGGGGCATTCACTAACTCTATTTTTTCTTGATCTGTGAGGCAAATCAGTAGTAGTGGACAGCAAATATTTCTGCTTTCACTGCTCATTCATTGCTAAAAGACCTATCTGGAACAAACACAAACCTGGAGCTATAGAGTTGTCAGAGAACTTTTGTTTTTCCTCTCTCCCCCTTCTCTCTTTACTGTAGAAGAAAAGCATAACTTACAAAGCAACAAAAATTATTATCTCTCTAGCACTATGCCTTTCCAGTTGGTTTGGATAATAAGACAAATCTTTTAGGAATTAATGAACAGGTGAATAGAATAATTCCTAATATTACTATATAGATCCCTCTGCATCCAGATGCTCTTGAACTCCCTCAAACTACAGTTGCTTCTTAAGAGACTACAGATTAAAAGTCATTCCCTGAAGCTTTTCTAGTGAAGTTTGATTTGTTACTCTATCCTTAGGCAAGCAGAGGCATTAGAAGTTCCTTATAGCTGTTAACTACGATTTCCACAGCTGATATTCAGAGAAACAGTCTGGAGTTTCCATACTGCTTCATCAGAAAATGGAGGTTCACTGAGTCCCTTTCTATCATAAAGCAGATTCATACCCTACCGCATCTGTTATGCAGATCTGCACCGTATCTGCTGCAGTTCCCAGAGATCAGGTCCCCAGGTTGGATGGGGAAGGTGACTGATTCCTGCGTACTTTTCCAGCACCTTGTACTTTTCCACTCAAAGAGTAACTGTGCCGTTCTCAAAATAGCTAACTTTACAACCTGTGGTGGATTTTATCTTGGCTGGCTGCCAGATGATCACCCAGCCGCTCTCTCACTCCACCTCCTCCACAGGATGGGGGGGGGGGGGGGGGGGAAGAGAAAAAAAAAAAAAAAGAGATGGAAAGAAGGAAAACAAAATATCTACAGT
>JAVJGJ010000001.1:74127014-74172234 GCA_035590215.1 Microhierax caerulescens
GGGGCGGCGGCCCCCGCCGCAAGAGACAAAAAATCTTGTGGGTTGAGATACAGACAGGGAGATCCCTTACCAGTTACCGGCGCAGGTAAAAAAAGACTTGACTTGGGGAAGATTAATTTAATTTATTGCTCATTAAAAATAGACTAGGATGGTGAGAAACAAAGACAAAGCAAACCTACATAACACCTACACCCAAAACACAATCCAAAGGCCAAAGACCAAAGCACAGCGTGCTTATCAGACACAGTCACAGCTCCATAATTATTGATTGTCCAAATGTCCGATCCAAAGCGTCCCATGTCAGCTAAAATGACAAAATCCAGAAACTATTTGGCATAATTGCCATGGACTAGGTCTTCAGCTTTTGTAAAACGGTTGCATATATTTGCATTGCAAACATGAAGCAACAAAGCGTGATTCTTCTCTCCTGAGTAAACTAGGGGAGAAGACAAAGGCCTGGAAACTGGAGTCTCCTGAATTGGCAACAAGGAAATGCTCCAGCCTGTTCACTGATCATTTGGTAGCAGTGGTAACCAGCACCAAAGTAGTGAGGGGAAAGCTATGTCCATACAGTCCGAGGTTAGGTGTTTAACTATTTCTACTTGAAAAATTTCCATGTAGGGTTTCAGAAAAAAACCCAACAAAAATAAATAAAAATTGGACAACAGCCTTGCATGTACAGTACTGTGTAAAAAAAGTATGGAAAACTAGACTGCATTATGGAACATAAGCAATATGCAACCCATCAGAGGAGAAAAAAAATATATGAAAGTGAACTTGGGAAAGATGATACATTTCTATGAAGTAAATTGAACTTCTGGAAAATTATACATTTCTAATTAGTAGTCCAGAGGAAAGAGTGGGTTATGTTTCTAGGCTGGCCATTAGCTCTTCTCTCTGCTTTACTTACTGGATCTGATTGCCAGAGCTATCCATGTAAAAAGCCTTGTTATTTTGTTGTTTTGACAAAGTAGCGTGAAGGTGAATGTCCCTTCCCATGCTACTGAAAGAAGATTAAATGATCAAAATAAACCTGCAGTTGAAAGTTAAAAGCATGTAAACTGTAACAGACTAAATTAAGGATTATCACAGTACATGAAAGAAAATTACTTTTGTGAACTATGCTTTCCTTAAAGCCAGGCAGCATCCTAGAACTGCATTTAATTAACTGAAAATGAGCACAGCTATCTACAGTATCACTAACACTCCACTTTTGTAATTGTGTTTTATGAGAGAGAAAATAAGGAAAAATGAAAACAGAGCTGTCTGTACAAAACCAGTGATCTGCATGGTACATTCATGTCTTTGGAACAACACCAGTCTGCTTAGCCCATAATTAGCACACCTGTACTTCCTAAGACCTCACTTTCAGCTACAAAATACATACGCGTAGATTCCCAAATTGATCCCTACAGAACCTACAGTTGAATTTCTGATCCTTCTTGCTTCATGAAACTACAAAGTACGCTGACATATTTTTTGCAGATGATATTTTAGGTACAGAGAGGTTGTTTCATACTTCCATGTAACAGACAGTAAGTTTTGCTGTCTTGGAAATTCATGGCACCAAAACCACTATGAGAAAGGAATTATTGGAAATTAAGTATGTAATAAACCCACATACTTTGGTTTTGGTTTTTTTTTTTTATTTTGAGATATTTTTTTTTACAAGCGACATAAGCAAGCATATGGAAGCCCACCCAGGCCTGCAAAGCACAGAGGAAGGTAGTATGAAGGTGAGAGGACAAACCAAACAAAGTACTTACCTATTTTTTTCCTAAAGACCTGCCACTAACACTGCCAGCAAATGACCCCATGGGGCAATTGTGTTGTTTTATTTAATGAATTCTCTAAATCGTTTTCTTTCAGCACTGCTAAATTACGTTCAAAGACATTTGAACCCTCAAACATCAGCTCTGAAACCTCATAATACACTTAAGGCTGCCAAGAAAAACTGCAGTCATAGAAAAGAACTGCTCTGATATGAAGGTGAAGGAAGGCAAAATACAGCAGAAGGAAGAGAGAAAATTTTTATTTCTATCTTTTATCAAAAATATAGATAGAAGACATTTTCCTTAAAAATCATTCTTTGCTCGTCACATATGAATGCCTGAGCATTATACGACAAACTGTTCTGCGGTTTAAGAACTATAAGAAAATCCATCATATACCTAGCCCAAACTTCTACTGCCTCCAGCTGTGACTGTGAATTACAGTTACAGATTTCCTGCAAGTAGAAAAGAACAAGTCATATTTCATATTCCTTTACAGTGTATAATACTTAATGTGTGTAGAGAAAAAAAAAAAATAATGAGGTCACCTCTCAGTCTTTTATCCCTCATCTAAAATTTTATCTTTGCATTGTTTTTTCATAAAATACATTTTTGTTACCTGCATTGACCCAAGCATGACTTATGTGAGCTTTTCTACTCAATCTCATTTTGATTTTCTTTTTGCTAATATAACAGGTGGTTATATTAGACAGCAAAAACCATGTATGGTATTTTAGATCTAAGACTAACAAGACCATAAATCATAGTGCTAAATACATTTCCATTTTATTGATATTTTCTCTTTTGTATCCATGGCACTGTCCTTTTCACTGCAACTCTGATTATTCTTTCTATTACTTCGGGTATTTCAAGTAAAAGTAACTAAAGCTAAACCCATTTCTAGTGAGTCGAGGGGAAGCTTTCCCATTGACCATAGTATTACCATGAATTGGCTGTTAAGAAATAAAAGCTGTGTACCTTTTTGTCCCCTGCGTACTATTCATTCTGCATAGCACATCCAACACTTCCAAACTTTTGCTGATTTTCTAAAGTATTTACATTCTTCTGTGAACATGCAATGTCTTGCTGTGATGACCACCACCTGCTTTATTTTTAATTTGTCAGTTATTATATAATGTCCATGTATAAAGTATGTTATAACATAGCACATTGGGGGTGCACATTAGGAAAAAAGTGCTAATATTTGCTTTGTCTTGCTGCTGCAGATTGGATCATAATAAAGCTTCTGGGGAGAGCAAGTATTTCCTTGGGGCTGAGATGCAAGGTGAGTGAAGAAAGGGGAGGAAGGAGGACTGGGAATGGGATTTTACTAAAGGGACACAAGCTTGGACAGCAGAAATGGCTGAGATAAGTGAGAGGCAGATGCACAGACAGGCCTCAGAGGTGACGGAAAAAAAAGCCTTCGTCTGGAGACCCAGAGGAGACTACAGAAACATTGCTCCTTAGCTCAGAATTGCTGGGGTGAAACCAAGCCTTGAGGAAAGGTACTGGTGGTACCAGGGAAGGAATGTGAAGGATGCAAGTGGAGAGAAGTCGGGCAGAGTAAAATTTGAACGCTTTTAACATCAGTTTCAGTTTACATGCTATTTGGGCCAGGGCAATGGGGGAGCAGGCAGAGATGTCTGCTTTAAAATATTAATTGCTACAATTTCTACTCAAGGTGAGCCTGGCTTTTGGATTTAAAGCTCTTTTTGTCTTTTGGACACACTTGTTACAGGGAAGAGTCTAGAAAAATCCACCTGAAGGTGTAGCTGACTCAGTCTCATCACACATACAAAATGCCAAATATTTGTGAGACTTGTCTATCATGCAAAATATGAACTCATGAGCTCTCATCTGAAGACTGAGAAGCTTTATTACCTATACACAAACTTGCGCTTACCCTTGTGACCTCTTTCCCATAGATAGCACAACTCTGCCAGAAAGTCAACCAAATCCTGAGTTGCATCAAAAGAAGTGTGGCCAGCAGGTCAATTCTCCCTGGCTACTCCATTCTCATGACACAAACACACACACACCCCCGCACACACACCCCTGGAGTGCTGTGTCCAGGTCTGGGGCCTCCAACATAAAAAGGACAGGGACCTATTAGAGTGAGTCCAGAGGAGGACCACAAAGATGATGAGAGCTGGAGCACCGCTCCTGTGAGGACAGGCTGAGAGAGTTGGGGCAGTTCAGCCTGGAGAAGTGAAGGCTCCGGGGAGACCTTATAGCAGCTGCCAGTGCCTGCAGGGGGCTACAGGAAGGCTGGAGGGGGATTTCTTACAGGGGCATGTAGCAATAGGACAAGAGGGAATGGCTTTAAAATAAAGTAGGACAGATTTAGATTAGGTATTAGGAAGATAATTTTTCCTGTGAGGGTGCTGAGACACTGGCCCAGGCTGTACAGAACAGCTGCGGGTGCCCCATCCCTGGCAGTGTCCAAGGCCAGGCTGGACGGGGCTGGGAGCAACCTGGGCTGGTGGAAAGTGTCCCTGCCCGTGGCAGGGGGGTTTAACTAGATGATCTTTAAGGTCCCTTCCAACCGAAACCCTTCTTTGATTCTATGAAGTCTCCCAAATTCATGGCTTTTGCACGTAGGATCTGCAAGTCATGTCTTTAAAAGTTATTGTGTATGTTCCTTGGAGACCTAGGTTTCTAAAAATGCATTTGTCTACAGTTAAGTTTTAATTTCTAAGACACTTGCCCTATTCTGCTCAGTGCCAGTCTCCTTGATGACTTACTGTTATTAAGTACAACTCCCTGGATCTTTCCTGCAGGTAATGCTTGATCTCTCTCATAATTTCAGCAGTAGTACTAGCTTATTTTGCATAATTAAAAAACAGCTCCAGTTTATCAAGCAATTTGATGAAATTCATGTTTATGTGCATTTATAGCAAAGTGTTCTCTAGAACTTTATTTGCACTTCAAGAAATTCAATCTGAAACATTGTCCCTCTCATATTTGGTAAATATTCTTCACTATTTGGTAAATATACCAGTACACAAAATACATCATATAGTTGTTTGGTAAGTACAGTTGAATTTTCTCTGCTAAGTAACTGAAGTGTTTTTCAATAAAAGAGAGGAGAGGTACACAGAAATGTAGAAGTACCTTATATGTGATCTATTTTATAGTATCTTGGAAATATTAGTGTATTATCTAAATGCTGCTTAAAAAGATTCATTTTCCAGACAGATCCATGGCAGTTTGAAGAATCTTTGGCCTTTTACCTTTCCCTTCCTTCCAGGAGACCTGTTATGCTTACAGGGTTTCTCCAGCATGAAAACTTCCAAAAAATTAAGGTTATTTACTGTCATCTAAAAGCTCTCATGGAAGCTCCTCTGATAGCCTCCTGCAGAACGAAATGAACTTTTATTTTTCCAGGTTTCATAAAATTCACCCAAGCATTTGGAGTTTCTTAGTGGTTCAAGGGGTAGAGATGCAATAACTAACATTTTGAGATTCTGCCTCATTGAAGACTAAAAAAATCTGGATGAAACGTGAATTGGATGCAAAATGTTTAACAGGGCAGAGACTACAAACCTCTTCAGGACAGCTAATTCTACAGGGGGAACTATCTGAGTGTACTAGAGAAATTGCCTTACTTTCAGATTCAGCCTCTAACA
Organism: Microhierax caerulescens; assembly: GCA_035590215.1. Lineage (NCBI taxonomy): Eukaryota > Metazoa > Chordata > Aves > Falconiformes > Falconidae > Microhierax > Microhierax caerulescens. The sequence goes on from JAVJGJ010000001.1 coordinate 74,132,416, forward strand.
CAGTAGGTCATATACTACACCACCAAAACCCTGTCCAGATACCCGCTGCCCAACTAATCTTCTTTTAGTGTACTAACAAGTTGAAAATATCTGCCTAGAAAGGAACAAAATGCAGGCATCAGTCTGTGAGAAGAGTAGGTAGGAAAAACATCGAGGCAGTAGTGACTGGTCACTGTATTTATTTTGTAAGGGAAGCTGAGACAAACCATTACACGAATGAAGAGATTCCTGCAGACTCTGGACTGAGATGTCAGGATTGAACTGCTCCACTATAGTTTCTGCCAACTCAATACTCCCAAAAGGTAATGCCACTTGCAAGTACAGCTTTTACAGAAGGAACTGATGAAAACCTTTATAATTCAAATATTAACCCAATTGAATATTCCTTTAACAAAGAATATTGGAGTGGCGGTGTATTACAGTTAAATCAGAATTCATCACAAGTCTCTCTTGTGGCGCTACTCATTCGTTGGCATTTCAGGCGAAAACTGAGGGATGTCTCTAGCAGGTTACAGGAGTTGTTTAAGGAAAACTGTGTTAGCAGTAGCTTATATCAAGCAAAGTGTTCTGTCTTACAAGGGAAAAAACATACTGAAGAAAAAGCATGTTCATAGCACATATCGGCGTGGCCACACACACAAAGGCAGGTGCTTTAATCACTGCACACGTAAAAATTAAGAACTCAATTCTCTCAGTATTCTCAATATAGCAACAAATACCACAATCGTATTAGAAATCAGGTAAAAGAATGGGGGCAGCAGGAAAGCAGACATGTGCATGTTCAGTTTTCAAGTATTTACTCTAAATCCTGGAGGGAAACAACACTGAGCATGTGTGTTTTGCATATGAGGGGTGGGGGGTTTTTTGTCCTTTTTCTCTGAGGCAATGCTCATTTGATTATAATGGCACGCCTTTTAATAATTGAAGGCATTTAACTTGAGTTGCAACCCAAACAATTTTCTGCAATCTAATTTACAGCTCTTCAAGGCATGAGTTCTTTGCACAGGAATAAGTAAGAGATGCACCATGGGCTGCCATGATTTAGCTATTTGATTTTTATTTTTCTACTTCAGGAAATGTCAACTATGCAGTAAAACAAGGTAATATTTTGTGGCAGATTATACAGACTGTGGTATGTACGGGTACTGTTCCAGTTATGTTGACAGTGACATGAATAAAGGCAATTTAATCTTCCCTGGAACGCATTACTGCAAAAATGGGATGATAACATGAATCAACACTATATTCCATTTTCAACAAGAATATAGACAACTGTATTTGTTACCTTTCCTTTTTCCTTCTCCATCCACAAATATTTATATTTTTTAAAATGCTACCTTCTTGTACATACAAACCCAGTAAATAAATAGCACATCAGACACAAGAAAATGCAAATTCTGTACGCTTTACCCAAGGGCAATGCAAAATCCAGGTAAGCACCTAAATTACTGTTCTACAAGACACACCGGGATACCTGTTTTTCATCTTTCATTGACGTACATTTGCCTGTTGCATGGGATGATATGGGAAACAGTTAATAACAGACCACAGTCTGCAGTTACCATATCAAAGCTGAGGCAGTGCTGTAAAAGCCACTGAATGAGAAAAGGCCAGATTTTATGGTCAGATGATAGCTAACACACAGCATGTCCTGTCACATGTAATCCTTTTTTTCTCTCATAAACACAATCCTTATTGTGACGTCAATTAACATACAAGCTGAGGAATGAGGGAATAAATAGATGCTAATGAAGCCTAGCAGAGAAACAGACTTAGCTGACCTGGTAGGTCGTGCCCAATTCTGAATTCTCCAGATCTTTGAACCATTTTACTGTACTTCAATTTGTATGTCAATAGAAGAGGAAAAGAACGGACATAGGATGTCTTAAGCAAAATGATTTTAACCTCAAGCACAGAAGCAGCTGAAAATAACCTCCAACAATCTTAAATGTAAGAGATAGAATCATACCCAATTAATTTTAATTAAGTTACTCCATTAGCACTGATTTTCTTTGACACTGCAGCGCATGACCTCCTCTACACTATGTGTTAGCACCAAGGCAGAGTTTCTGCCATAACAAACTACCTCACTTAAACTTCATTACATCCTTGCACTAATGGAGTGGAAAGGATAAAGAGAGCGTCTTGCACTTCTTCTTTTGCCAATATCTCTGCCCTCGGAGAGGTACTCTGCTAGTTCACAAGCTCATGTATGCACTAGAAAGATGCTGTTGTCTGCTACAGTAACTTCAGCATAAACTTCTATCTTCCACATAACTTATTTCCATCATAACACGACAACAGGAGGCATAAGTTAGCATATCAATTTTTTATTCCATTTCAGCTGCTTTATCCTAACCCACTCATAGCAATTCCTCTTCCCCTGCCATCCCATTTGCCTCTCCTTCCCACCCTAAAGCTCTTCCCACCATTGCCTGGAGTTAAAATTTAAAGGCACTTTGAAGTTAGAATTTTAAAGAATACATATAGAGACTCTTCTGTTGCTATCATGCAACACGTTCCCCAAGCAGAAGACAGTTGGCTTCACGTTGTGCATTACAGGCAAAACAAACATTCACTTGCAAGAGGAAAAGCACAATTCTACCTCAAATTCTACTCTCAAATTGACACCTCAGGTGATAACCAAGAGGAATTTAGAGAAAAGATACTGGCACTCTTTCTGTTTTGAATACGTTTACTCAGAGTACTGGCAGTTAATCCAGGCACTCAAAGGGCCCACAGATTTTAAAAAGATCTCTTGGAGACATTGCTTCCCGAAACCTAGTAGCTAATGTAACATTTTATAGCTCAATCTAAAGGTAGCCAAAGTCCATCACAAGAGATTACTTTAGACCACTGTGGACCTCCAGAGATAATTTCATCAGATCATTTGAATACTAGGCTTTAAATAGCAAATAATGCAATTTCGAAGAGACTGCATTCTTAAAAAGGGTATCCAAAAGTTATAGGCAGAACTCAATATTAAAGCGCTGGAGACTCTTTAAAGCCATTTCTCCCAAGAAATGAGCCAAAACCTCTTGAATTATCAAAGATGGCAAATCTGCTTTCAATAGAAACTCTCCACAGATCATTTCATTAAATCATTTGATCACTGGCTATTTAAAAAAAAAAAAAAAAAAAAAAAAAGAAAAAAGAAAGAAACAATTTTGCAGGAGAGCAGAGAGGGAAAATAGCTATAATTAAAGATAGCAATTTAAAGTTACATTCTTCACACATCATTACTGTCATTAGAAACATACTAATATGCTAGCAAAATCGCATGCTAGAACCAGTGAATAAGGATACAGAGTTTGTTTGAAGAAGTTCAGCAAAATTCATTTATCCCCACAAATACCTGAATTGCTTGCTTAGCTTTGTATGTGGAAATACTGAAAACAAAAATGTTAATCAAGGGTACCAGTAGCTGCAACTTTCTGTATTTATCCATCATTATTTAGTCCAGGATTATTGAAAAATGTGCAAAAAGTATTTTGGATTTTGATGTATCTTCTACTTGGTACAAATTACATTCTACTTTCCTTTTTAAGAACTTGATACAACTTCAAATAATTCATATTATTTGTACATATATTAACAAAGTGAAATGGAATTCATATTTTGTGGTGTGACCTTGTCTTCTATTATACAACTCTGGGTCTCAGAGGGCAGTGACAAAGCACCAATATGTCTGCTACATTTTTTGTGGTAAAAACTGGAAAGAGATGAGGGAAAAAGAAAATTCAGCTGTGTGTATGAAGGGAAAAGAAAGGTGACTGTCATCCAGAGAAAAGGAGATTACAAATTTGCTAAAATATAATTTACAATTACATAAAAATGCATTCAAATACATTTTTTAAGTGAATCCTAGAAAAAAAAAATACAGAAACTGCACTGTTGAGGTCCTTAACAACACAGAGTTTGCCAGACTGCATCAGGCTGTTGGTCTATCAAACCAGTAAGCCAGTGACAGAGGCTTCAGGGAACTTGACCATGCAGCATCTACACAATTGCTTTGGACAATTGTTATTTTCATCTAGAATTTATTATGCATCCTGAAAGATAGATTTTGCTTATTTTTTTCTTAGTATGTAGAACTGTAAATGTTGTTGAACAGGAAAAGAAGTCCTTGTATTACAGGCTGATTCTGTTTTACCGATTTTCATTGCTACAAAGCACAGGAGAACAAAGGAGACTGTACTAAATGGGTGATGACACCAGACCTTTAACAGATAGTTCAGAAGAGACCAAAAACTCCATAACACATCCTATTGTACACCATTAGACTGTTATAGAAAAAGTCTTTGTACGTGTTGAGGCTATTAACTCTTTCAAGTATGAAGACTGAAAATTCAAGACAGTTTTAAAAAAATCAACAGCACTTCAGACCTTCCCTATGCACATGTAATGAAAACCTCTTCATTTCCTACACTGAGAAGTACAGACCCATGCCAACTGAATTCATATCCATCATTCCCTGTGTCAGAAACATTTCAAGGGACTGCAGTCACATCCAGAGCTTAGTAATTCTCATCATAACGTGGAGATTTTCTTTGTATTTTTTTAAAAGCTATTTTTAGTAGTTTATTTTTTTAAAAGCTAAGCAAGAGCTAATAAAAATTATTTGTGAATAATCCTGGATTGTACTTCACTGCCAGGAGGAAGGTCTCTGCTGAGCACCCTAGCCAGGGAGTGCTGAAGTTGTGACTCCTGAACCTACTCTGAGCATGAACTTTCAAAAAAGAGCTGATCCAACAAGCTGCTGCTCATGAAAACAGGTATTTACCACGTCCCGGTGTCCCAGCCTCCTGCTCACAGTCGTATTTCCACTGAACAGGAGACTCGCTTCTTTTTGGCCGGGTTTGTTTTCTTCTAGATTGGTGAACTGAATTGATTTGGCCAAGGGAATAAGTGATCAACAGAGATCATCCAAGGAGTGGATAAAACATGTGTGGCCAGGGGTGGAGGTGCAATCTCACTTTGACAGTAAGTGTCATAATTTAATTACTAACACTCCCAGGCCAGACTGAGATAACATGGAACAACGTTCTCAGGTGATACAACCTCCTCAAATACATCTGAGCAATAAACACTATGAGACCCGCTTATTTATTACCTGGCAGTTTCTGCATTCACTTACACTTGCAAAAAGGGACTGCCACCAAGTTTAAGGGTATTTTATATACCATCTTCACAATTTTAATGATGGTACAAACATGTAACACACTGCTCTGGCCCATTCTGGTCGGGAATAGTAAACATATATTTTTAACAAGTCAGATGACAGATTGTATGACAAAGCTGCAAAGCTTGAATGCTAGAAATACGGAACCTGGAGATCCTGACCTAAGTGACTTTGCTGATAATAAAACTGTTACTGATTCTTTCTTAGGTACTGGAAAAGGAAAAAAAAAAAAAAAACAAAAACAAAAACAAAAGAAAACCACCCAACCAGCAATCAATCAATATAAGCGTTCTGTTCAGCCTGAGATATTTTAAAATTCGTATCTACAAGTCAATAAACAATCATCAAGATTAAAGAACCCATCTTGAGTCTTAGCAAAACTTTTTCCCTGTGGGGACAGGGAGTTTACTCGTCTGCTTAAAGACCAATGATGCAACTTCCCATCAGCAAAGGGTCTGGGAGAATGCCATTAGAGTGCTGCATTGCAACACAGATTCGATTTCACAGCTGCTGGCCTAAGGCATAGGGCTGTAATCTCATCTTTGCAATTTTTTTCCTGTTTTCTATGTTTCAAAGACTTCCTGGTCTGTGTCACCATCACACCTATGCAACATAATGTAATCACCTGGATAGTCTCCCAAGTCATTCCCCTTAGCCATAGTCTGCTTCACATCCAACAGAGAAAACGAGGACATACTTGCAATGACCTGGCATTATTCAGCTATTTCTCACATTTAGTTCATAGTTTGTAGTTTGTTGAGACAGACAGATGACTGGCAAAAGAGACAGATATTTTAGTGCCCCTCACCATGGCATCTAATCATGGATCTAAGTAGTGTTTTAGGCATAAAAATGAAATGAAGGTCACAATGTGAGAAGGATGAGATTGAAACTTCTTGACCTCTGATCTTTTAAGCTGAAGACTGATGTGTCCTCTGAATTTCAAGCCAAGGAAGATAAAAGGAAAAAAATGTGTGCTGCCACCATGGTCTAATCATGCATAGTTAGGTGTTCCTAACCATCAGCACTTTAGCATACTTGACTAGTGATGTATGACGTAGGCCACCCCTGGAAATTGGTTTTCTTGCCCTGTGTCCGGCACCAGCGTAACCGGGGGCCATAAATACTTAGGCTGTTCAATAGCCTTTTACTTCTATTTTTTTAGAATGATTTATTCATGTAACCAGGTTAAAATTGCAGCAGTAATTCAGATTGGGGATTGAAAAGCTGTCTGGTTTCAAGGCACTTGGGAGTTATTACCCATTTAGACTACAGGCAGAACAAGCCCTGTAGCCTGGTTTGCTGACATTTGTCCAAAAAGGTTTCAGCACTGCTGTGTTAATCGACTGGCCTTGATTTGGGAAGGGGACAGAGCACAGATTTACTCTCCTTTCTTTCACCATAATCTCAATTCCTACTTCCATACTCTTTTGCACCACTTAAAATCTGTCACCAGAAATAATTAGTGACACTGAAACACTCCTGTTGATTCTGTTAACCAAACTGTTGAAGAACTGTGGTTTGCTGAAATTAGCCATTAGCAACAAAGCACAGTAAAACAACGTTTCTAAGATAAGAATCCTGTTTACATAGCGCTAGCTGTTTGTTGGTCTCAAATATAGAAGAAACAAAAGATATTGCAATAAAAAGGAGGTGCCTGCTTTAAGCTTTGATAAAAACAGCCCATCTTAAATTTTCAGGCACATCACATCTAGAAAGCAATTGTTCTGAAATTTTCATGATTTTCAGACCATATTCCAGAAAGTGACTTGCCTATCATCCTGACACAATCCACAGAGCCAACTGAAAGCAGACTTACTCAGACAGTTCATGGCAACATAGTGGCATAATATCTAAATCATATACCCCCCATTTCACCTACTGAATTCAGTGAGCTTTCCATAGGCCACCTAGAAAGCAAATAAAAATGTATCTTCTTTTTGAAACAGAAACTTTGAGTTTGCACGTGGATGAAATAATATTACTAGCTGAGCTAGGATAACAGCATATATAAGGGAGCTGGAAAATCAAAGGACATTCAGAATGATCAGCTATCATTAGCTGCTTTCACTCCTACTTTAAAATTCGGTGAACAACAGCCTATCCCTTTCCCACCAGTGTTAACACAGTAACAACCCAGATGTAGTGAAATTATTTTATAAATATGGGCTTATCAGCTTTGTTCATGGCTCTTCTTCTCACCTCAATGTAGGTCCCATATGTGACTGAAACACTTTCCTAAGCAACATGTTAATGCAAGTGTGAAAAAATGCAAAAAGCAGTCAAGGAGGTGAACTCATCTAGGAGCAAAAGCCGACCTGACACACAAAAGTACGCTGAAAGACCCTTTGCACCCACTTGCCTAGATGCTGGGGTAGCCATCCTGTCAAGTACTTCAGATCTGTATCACTTCTCCTTCTGTCACCACTGCCATATTGCTGACAGATGCAATCAGTATTTGCCAAAAAAACACATAATTTTTCAACTGGACACCATGGAGTACACACAAATCATGCAGAACTGGAAAGAATAAGAGCATAATCTGATTTAATTTGTAGAAATATTACTTCTACCTCAGCTTACCTCCTTGACGCTGAGCTGACTAACTGCACAAGTTGCAACAGAGGAGGGGAAAGGTGATTCCATCCCAAAATAATTTGAAGTATTCTGTTGACCTGATCTGAGACTGCAAATTTCCACCAAGCTCTAAATCTGGTGATTGGTATCTCCTTTATGTTAGCACAAATTACAGAAAGGCATCTAGCAGAATTTTCTCTGCCCTCTCATAGCTTACTTAGCATCGTATCTTAAATCATAATTGCAGAGTTCATCTAGAAGGATCCCAACTTCACCCTCTGCTTGAAGTACAAGTCTGTAGGTCTTACCAAAGGTTACATTTTTCTCCCTTCACACTGAATGTATCTGATCAAAGCAGCTATTTTAAGTCTTTTTAATCAGATATTAGTCAAAGGCCTTTATGCTGGTGTGCAGGAATTCATAATCTGAACCTCTGGGATCCACCTACAGTGGAACAGTTAGCTTTAAAATAACAAATCCAAGTAAGCGTGATGGCGCAGAGCTCAGTGAGCAATACTAATTCAGTACCAGGCGGGTCTCGGAGATTCTGCTGAGATTCATCTTCACGCAGCCTTCAGTACTGGCAGGCTCTGTGCATAGTGTGGTAGTAGTCTTTTTACTGGGGGGAAAGAAGGGGGAAAATGTAACAGCTCCTGTCACCTGAAGGGTGCAATGGATACGGAGTGACAGCAAATAAAACAGCTTGCTGCGCCAGGGCAGTGGGGAAAAACCTGCGTTCTAGAGAGAGCATGTATGAGTGCACAAAACTGTAATCTGGGCAGAGCACTAGGAGAGAAACACTGGGTGCTCCACAGCTGCATCATACCCCGGCTGAAAACCTGGGCAAACTTGGCAATACCTACAAAATGCAAAAATACTGGCTCGCACTTGACTGCCTGCTCATCGTGCCAGAGGTAACAAACATTAACATTATTCACAAACCTGCGGTAAAACACAAACTTTTCCAATTATTTGGGAAGTGTTTTCAATCACTGGAATATAGAATCCATTTTAAAAAATGAACAAAAACACTCCCTAAAAGACACCCCACCACCAACCCCGCCAACTGGAAGGAATGCTTGAAGTGCTTTCCCTTCAGGTGGTTATGATTGCCAAGTTTGCTTTTTCAAGAAAATAAAGGCATTGCAGGCTTTTCAAGTGTTCAGCACAAGGATGCCGCTTAAGGAAGACAGAACTCATGTTGATTATTTCTGTCAGCAGCCAAATTCAAAACTTCTTAGCTCCTTTTTACAACTTCAAGTTGCACCTTTCTGTCCTTTACAGTTTTAGTCCTGGACACCTGAAAGCACTTTTGGACCAGTATGGTCATTACACTATACAAAAAACATATCCATAAGAAGCACAGATTTACAGGGTACATATTCTTCCTTCTTCACTTATAAACAAAAGTGTTTTGGTGCATGGTGCTGGGAAGAAAAGGCTGCAAGAAGTTTACCCCTCAGTATTGGATTCACTATTCATACAGCATGAAGTATTCACACAGGAGCTCGAAACAAAATAAGAAGGAAAGGTCAGCGCCAGTTTTCTTCTGATCTGAAAATCTAGAACTGAGATTTTCACCCATCCTGTACTTGATGGGGATGACTCTGGACAGGTTGAATTGCCTGCTTATGACAGCCCACCTCAGAAAGCTTTTATTGATAAAATATTTTTTTTAAAGTGTTTTATTTACACATATATAGGATATATATGTTATTGCAGCAGCACCTAATTGATTCTTGCATCCTTCTAATGATAGAAACATATTCTGATTCCTGCCTAATAGATAGGCTAGATGTCACTTTACTAATTTATTTGCTAGCAAAAGGCTCCTGTCTCATGTTTTATCAGTTGCAAAACAAACTAGTCTGAAGTTTATGTGCAGACTGCCAAATGTGATGGCTAATGAGAATCTATGAGACACACAGGAGAAAAAGACAGTGTTTTACCATGCTGGATCCCATACCAGATTGGTGATTTTTTATTATTTTTTTTACTTTTGAGGAAACTATGATTTTTCTGAGTGAGAAGGAAGGTGGTAAGAATCACAGCTTAACTAGATTTAATGAGCCTTAGCTTCTGCCATTCAGTAATTTCTTTCACTATGGATAACCTGGTGAACAATATATCTTACAGTTTACATGGTATTTGTGGTGTTCTAAATTAAACTTTTCTGGATGTCATACATCTCAGTTTTAGCACCTCAGTCAATAGGAGATACAACAAAAATAAAGGGTATGGACACCACAGGAAAAAAAGTCAAGAAATGGTGAAATTTTCCAGTTTTTTATATGGTACATGAGCTGTATCTTCTTGTTCTGCCTGTACATCACAGCAAAAAGACTCTAATCAATATACAGTAGATATAATTTATACATAGCTATCTCATAATAAGCTATGTCACTGATTTTCAAAAGCCTAGGTCTGAATCCAATATCTGCAAAGAATATTAGCAGAAATTAGGAACCTATACCTTTACCACATCTGAGCCTTTATCATTATGCTCAGCAAATATCACATATTTTTTATGGTACAATAAATATATTTTACAGTATAAAGCTATCTGAATTGGGATGCAGAATTTACACACTTTTCTTAATGTGGCTGAGATCTGTTAAGGTTTCTTCTGTTTGTAATAATAAAGGAATATTTTTCTTTACATTTCTTAAAGAAAATAGGCAAGGAAGAAACAATAATAATGAGCAGTGAAGATGACGTAAAAATAACTAACATTTAAAAGTACCCTCTTGAAAATATTACATCCCAAGGGAGAAAGATTAGTATTAATTAACAGTAATATTACTGCAGTAATTCCAGGAATAAATGACGTGGTTCAAAACTAACAGAAAGTGACTTATACACGTCGTACAGATTACATACACTCTTAATAAAGAGAATTTTTTCATCTCGGGCCTCTCATACCTACGGTACGGGGTCATGTCTACTTCTGCCAAACACTGTGTTCATTCCTGTTGTAATTTTTATATACCATTTCTCTTTTGCTTTTGTTCTGACTGCACTTGTAAGATTGCATGTATTACCAAAGGTAAATTAAATTACTAAATTTACTATTTTGACTTAGCCATTGGGCTCAACAGTGCTCACCCTGTCTTTTTCATGCCCCATCAGTGTTAATAACAATATCATTGCACTCCTTTTGGAAGTCACAGACAGAAATGACGTCAGATAAAATCTAAATCCTACTTGGCAGATATACCAGACATTTTTCCACTGGATCTGCTGCTCATCTTTGATATTTCCACCTTGGCTGACAGAGGCTGATTTTCGCCTAATTAGCACCTGGGTATGGTCTTTCACTCATTATGCTAACTGGATCAAAACCCCCTGTTATTTTAATCTGTTAATGTTTTCCATTCAGATTTTGCAAATAATTAATGTTGAAAGGTTTCAGAAAGGCACTGATTTCTTTTTAATCTGGTACGTTTCAGCAATCTCACGTAAATAATTCTAACATTCCTTTGTTTTATTATGTGGAGATGTGTATAGGTAATGCAAGTCTGTGGGCAACCACAGCCATAGATAGGGTGAAGTTGAGGGTAAAACATGCCACAGACCTCATATTTCTCTTCAATCACAGAGCAAACATTGAGCATGTTAAACAAGATTTATAAGATTTTTGGTTGGGGTTTGGGTTATATAGCTCAGCTATAGAAATCTGAACTTACAAATTTGCATACCACTCAAACAAACAAAATCTCTTGTCTTGGAATAGGGCCATCTCTAGCTGGGGTGCAGACAATGCTGCTATTCATCACATATTTGGTTAGAATTCGTATAATGAAAAAATCCCCACATTGCTATGAAAGGTCCATATGGAACAAGACTTAATTATGATTTGTAAATCAAAAAATATCCAAGCTGATGAAAAGGACAAATGGGGAAATAGCAACTGTTGCACTGGTTTGTGGGAAAAGGGTCTGTGGTAAAAACACACTTAAAAAAAAAAGCTTATATCAGATACAATTTGAGAGGAAAAGAACTTTCTGATTATTAACGTCACCATATTCAGCAATTACCAAGTTTGTAAAAGCTAAGGAACTATTTCTATTAACACCATTTCATCTCAAGGAAATTGCATTTAAATGGTTTGATCAAGATCACACAAGGAATAGAGGTGTACTACATCATCCCTGTTTTGCTTCCATCTGAAGTCGACTGTGCAAGGTAAACCAGAAAGTAGTCCATAACGAACACTGACTTTGTTAAAGCCTGCGTAACCATTCTTTCAAAATGTTAAACAGAAAGCACAATTCTACTACAATATTTGCACAGCCCAATTTTGCAATGCACTGCGTTCCACCCCGTACTTTTTTTTTGTAAATAAGGATGTCTCCTAGCAATGAGGCTGGATATGCAATTTATCAAAAGAAGAGAAGGAAGGAAACGTTGTTTGTTCTTAGCATCTTTTCACATAGGTCAAGAAACCAAAATCTACACCTATCCCGCCCCCCGGAAAAATAAATAAATAAAATCAAACAATCCATAAACTTACTTGGAACCAAAGCACAGTGTCTAGCTTTCCTGAACCAGAAGAACAATGAGAGAAATAAAGGCGCTACGTGAGGAAACAGCATAGGTCAGTGGAAGAAACTTCTGCCAAGCTAGCCACATACAAAAGGGCAAATGACTTACAGAAGCAGCCTTCTGCCAGTGTATTTTTTTTTTTTTTTTTCAGGTCAGGAGCTCTCCCAGAAGAACAGAGGTGGACTCATTTTTCTCTCTCTCCATGGTTCACTGGCTACTTCATACTGTTGGAAGATTTCTAATACGGACTGGCTCTCGGTTATTTCTGGGATACATCAGCCTACACTACAAACTGTGTTTCCCTTGCAAGAGTCACACAAGATTTTGTATGAAATCAGAAACGTGCCTCTAGCTGTAGTGAAGGAAAGAAAACAAGGCTTTACACAATTTCAGTGCGGGACTTTGCAGAGGCACACACAACTGCCAGAATATTCATTACCCAGTGATTAAAAGAAGCTCCACAGAAACACACAGGTGTTTTTCCACTACCTCACTGCGATATCTGGCATGAGACAACAAAATGGAAATTGCCGGTGTCTACACCTCAAAAAATAAAATTAAGTATAAATCCTTCCACTAAACAGGTGTGAAGTTCTGCTAGGCCTAATACACTCAAAAAAAATTCCCATTTTATGATAAAAATACACAAGCAATAAATTGACATTGAACAATAAAAGCAGGTTTTTAACCATTTTGAAGCGTCATAATTTTGCTTGTACACTACTTTGATGAACAGAAGTTGAGCTTCTCACTATACTCAAAGCTGCACCATTAACATAAAAACGTATGACATCTATAAAAGTTAATAGGCATAACGTTAAAAGCTTCGAAGTATAAGAGCAGAATAAAAATGAAAGCTCTTGCCTCCAGAATGCCTGTAACTGTGAAATCCGTACTCATCACAGCACTGTGCCCTAGGTTTTTCTGCTCCAAATATAACACTGCCAGAATGTTATTTAAGCAGTGCTGCGAGTGCTCCTTACGTTTTTAGAAACACAGCCACTCTTCAACAGAGAAACTAACAATAAAAAAAATACATAAACAAAATAGCTATATTTCACAAATGGATTTCAAGTCACACACCAACTGGAAGAAAATAAGTCTTCTCACTCTATTTTAAGTACTACTGTTAGTTTGTTTAAATGAAGTCTGGCATCAAGCATTATCTGTACTCCTGCTTCCAGACTGATAGCAATACTCAACAAAGAACAAATCCAGTAAGTCCATTAATGACAGTTTTCTTATTACCATACTAAAGAGTGGGATGCTTGATGTCTGCAGTCTGTCAGCTCCTCCAGCAAGATCTGATGTCTCAAAAGAAGGTATAAATTGCTCTCCAATTGACCTATTCATCTGTACGTAGGCATAAATTATCTCATTGAAATATACAGGAGATCAATAACAATAGAAATTGGGGTTTATGTGTGTTTATCTCATTCCACAATTAAGCCTCAATTGTTCTACATGCCTATAACAGTGCTTGATGCTGTCTCTGATAAGAAATATAAAACATAAGCTCAAGCCTAACTGTGTTTAATTAAGAAATCCCTACACTCCAAAATAGATGGCTGCTTAAATTAGAGTTATAACATCTCCATGATAACTTAGCACTGCAGATGCAAAGACTCATTGTTTCCATTTATAATGATTATGAGCGAAGAGGATGATCATATTAACAACAAACCAGACAAGTGCATGCACATTAATATCCTGTCAAACAAGTCTGATGGGGTAGGCTGGCTGAGTAGAATTTTATGATCCTCCTAATAAAGTATTTGTTGAATTTGACCATGGGTATTCGTGGAACTGGACATTAGTGGACCAAGCATGAAAGTTGGCCATTTGGCCAGGCAAAAAAAGTTTTCTATCTCAATTCCTTGTTACTAACCCAGGAATATAATTTTCCTGGAGCCATTAACAAATTCTCCTCTGACTATTATACTGTAAGCAGAAAATGAAGAAACCGTTTTTTACACATTAGTAAAGCCCACATGATCTGTTTCTCTCTGCATAGCTTGTCTCATCAAATAGGAGCTCGAATACAACCTAAGTGTAATACGGTACAAAAAAAAATATAAAAATTACTGTTCAGGGATCAGTTTGTCTAATATTCATCCACCTCTGGATGAAAACATAGACACTATTTGATAATATACAGTAATGCTCTACAGACTTCAGGAGATATAATTCTTATTCTAGCTAATCACATACAGAGTTAGACAAGATGATCTCAGTTTATCCCTTCAACCAATTTGGCTTTAGCTCTTTAATTCCAGAAAATGAGTGATAGGTAGAGAGAAAAGGTGGATAAACAGAATTAACTGCGTCCACAAACATGGAAAATCCAGAGCAGGCAAGAACCACTGGAGTCAGGAGGAAAGAGACATGGAGCAAGGAAGCAGTTTATGGGACTTGGTACTAAAGCTTTGTTCAACGACCACAAATAGGAGCCCGGGAAGAAACGAGCAGAAAATATAGGTGCTGCCCAGCACTTCTCCTGTGTGCACATCTGCTACTGAGATGTCTGTAGAGCTGAGACATCTATCTCTACATGTCTACAAACTTTGGAAAGAGTTTGTGATTTTGCACCACATTTGGTTTGATGGCATGAAACAATTACCTGCATCCCACTAATGCCAATTTCAGCAGTGTAGCATGTACCTACGTCAGGATATTGGACATTTGTACCTAGTGGAGGGAAGACAGACATAGATTTTGGAAGTGGAAATACAATAAGTACTCTTAGCAGTTTCTCATGTGTCACCATTTTATACCTCCTCTTCCTTCCATTGCTGGAATCACAACATTTGATTGCCAGTACTACTTCTCCCATTCCTCCCACTTCTCTGCACAAATGCATACTTTGTAGCTCTTTTCTCCCCTTCTCTCTCCCTATAGGGAGAACATCAGGGACCTTTTCAGTTTCCAGCAGCTCTTTGTATCCTCAGATGCTTGCCCTGTGCTGCCAGGTGTACGTGTACCAAGCTGAATGTAAAGTCTTCGTACAACCATGTAGAGCAACGAATGAAGTGATGAGATGAAAGGAAACAGCAGTTCCTTCAGTCTAAGAGTACGATGAGGTGAGAATGTGTCATAGAATATGTTCCCGTAGTCTAAAACAGTTGCACTGGAAAAGTGAGATAAAATTAAGTTGCCTGCAGTTACATTTAATGCTAACCTGAATGTCAGCCATTCACAGAAAGTTGCTATACAACTCAAGTTTTGGGTTCAGTTCTTTCCTAGGGATGTGGGGCTTATTCTGTATGTGGATCTACAGTGAAAGCACAGGCAGAACTGTTCCTCAGATGAGAAGTTCTCACTTAACATTCCTTATGGAAATAAATAAATTCCTCTTACTATGTGTTGAACTCACACAAATTAGTTTCAAAGGTACCTAGGTGAATAACAGTACTGGACACTTCTGCAACTTTCCAGGTACGAAACCCCAGCCTGCTGAATCATACTGTTACGATCTGCAAGCATCAGCGTGGCAAATACTACCATAGGAAGAAAAGACTACAAAGAGCCAGCGTCCCTCTTGGAGCCAAACTCTTGTCACATGCTCTGCATCAAAGCCAACAAGCCACCTGCCAGTTCCTCTCCTTCTTATGCCATCGTGCTTTCTCATTTGCTGACTTGATCTATTAACACAATCAAAATCAAAAACTTAGCTGGATAAATGGTTTAAAGCACTATTGATATATGACAGATAGATAAGTAACATCTTAAACACGTACCAAGCATTACGAAAAGTTACTAAGCCTCCTGGTTGCTGCAATCTCACACTTTACTTACAAA
This sequence comes from Microhierax caerulescens, assembly GCA_035590215.1. Classification (NCBI taxonomy): domain Eukaryota; kingdom Metazoa; phylum Chordata; class Aves; order Falconiformes; family Falconidae; genus Microhierax; species Microhierax caerulescens. Next base: position 74,148,518 of record JAVJGJ010000001.1, read on the forward strand.
CTTCGTGGTATGTAAATACATGCTCATATCTTAAAAACAAATAAAATAAGCATCAAAAAGACAAGAAATTATTTGGTGGCAAGATTATTTGGACAACTTTAAGGACAATTCTCAGTAACCACTCTTTACATGGCTCTCTCTACAAGTTACTTGGTGAATGTCCTGCTTTTCCTTCCTTACCTTACATTGCAGTATGCACAAATGAATTACAGTCTCTGACTGCTCTTTATATGAAAACCCCAGTACATCACATAAAAAATTAGAAGTGTCAAATACCATAAGCGTAATGAAAATAAATTTGCTCTCCTTTGATTTTGTCTTCATATTTTTTAATAGGCTGCTGCACTGTATATGTTGTAATAACACAATTTCCAATGGGTCTCGGTAACTTGTCGGTAGAGAAAAATATATTATACTATGTGATAATGTCTTGCAAAGACAGCTGTTCTTGGGGAAAAGAAAAGGGAAGAGTGATGGGTAGAAGAAATTGTAACTGGATAGGCAATAAAAATTAAGTAACTTTCAAAAGACCAGTGACTTAGGAAAACAGCCACAGGTGGAAACAGCTTTGAGTGGAGTTTATTACTAATGTACCTGTAATAATGAATTTTAAAATTGTTAGTAGGTGGGATGGCACAACAGTACTAATACAATTCCTGATCAATTTTCTCCCTCTCCTTCTCTACCTAAATCTGGGCATTAAAAATGATGCTGCAGATCTGCATTTTATTAATAGAATAATTGAAAGAATTTAAAAGCCTAGCAGCCAAATTTCTTTGAAGTTTTCTGCTCTAAAGCCAAATACTCAAGTTGACTCCAACTCACTATAATAGACGTGGAAAAAAAAAAAAAAAAGTCCTCTGAGTGCTTTCTTGGCATATTGCCATTAAACAAATGGCAGCTAGTAATTAATAATCTTTATCTAAGTAATAATTCATACAGGATTAAACTGCCTTACAAATGCTATGGTTTGATGGTGCTGAAATTATCGTGACCTAATTTTAAATCAGTGTTTTCAATGAAATCATCCTCTGACCCATTCTATGTGTATATTATGTCTTACAAGGAAGCAATAGGAGGTGCAAGAATATTTGATCTGGTGAGTGGCAACACATCTACCTTTTTTTTGTTGGTGATTCTTACGTTGGATACATTACAGAGTTAAGCAGCCTAGTCTGCCTACTGAAAAGAAAGTTAATGAACAAAATGCCAACGTTCTGCACATTATACAGAACATCTTTGTCAACTTCATATAAGTAATAAGTATATTCATAATTCTGGCTTCAAAATGGTAAAAAATACACCAGAAAGACAAAAATAATAAAGATGATATAACACCACAGGAACAGGAAGGAGAGGAATCTTGGGAAGATTCATCTACTTCAGGTTGACAATTTTGGTTTAGACATTTCAGCTCTTTTCATATCCATGTTTTAACTATCAGCTTCTATACATCTTTTTAAGCAAATGGAGGCTTACATCTACCACCAATGCTATAAGTATTATGAAAAAGCAGGCATTAGGCTATGTTGAAGAAACACTGTAAAACCAGTATGTAGTTCCTTTTTAAAGTGATCTCTGTTTTGGTAATTACAGCTTAATAAAACATGAGCAGTACCATTATCCACTATAGATAAATAGCCTCTTTGGGCCAACTTTAATTACTTTATTTGATTAAAGAGATCTTTTTATCTGAATTTGCACTTCAGAACGTTTATGAGCTGGTTTAAAATATTATCACCTCAACATCTAATGTGGAGAATGCAGATCCTTTTGCTTGATAGAATTGCCCCTATCTCTAAGTCAGCAACAGCTTAGCAAAAGGCAAAGATGAGCCATCAGAAGTCCCAGGGTGTATTTGTCTCATCTTATTTGTGGTATCTTTCATAACACAAAATCTACACAGGTAAAAAATGCTGCCTTAGAAGCCCAGATCCTGCAGACAGATACTGGATTAGGAGACATAAATTTCACTATCACAAACTTTATATACTCCTTTTTAATATGGGCCATTTTTTGTTCCTCTGTTTCTCAGGTACACAAGTAATAATTTCAAAATGATGAATTTAACCATTTCAGTGACAGAGAAATTAAAGGAAGCATTCAGCAGCATTTAGCACGTCTTGGTAGCCTCTGTTCTTCCCTTTAGATTTTGTTCCTTCTCCTGCAAACATCTGAAATGAGATGAACAGGCAACACAGAGAGCTGTAAGTTAAGTAACCCCCTGCTACTTTGTGGGGTGAGGGTGACAGTTTAATACAGGTAAGCTATTGACTGGTATGCTTGTTTAAGTTTCTGCAAGATTTCCCAATGAAGCCATCTCTGAGAATCCTAGGATTGCCCTACAGCCAATTAAATCACCATGTTCAGCACTGCCGAAGTTGCTATCCTTCACCTTCAAAACCATTAAAAATGCAAATTAAATATATGTTATATTAACTGAATAAAACATGAAGCTCTCTTGCCCTCTTACAATAATGCAGAGCAAGGAGCAAAAAGTGAATCAGACAGTAAACTTGGGCTTATCTATCCTGTATTCACAGTTTTAGTTGGTGTAGACAGATTTAATTTGTTTGTACAGCTATTGAAAACAACCAGAACGTGATGCCACAGGAAGTGGGTGAAGGAAATTAACAGATTCGTGATGCTCACAGATGTCAAATTCTTGCTGCTCAGGTATGGTGCCTTTCAAGTAATACCAATTATTACTCTTTGAAACACCTCCTCTACCCCATGCCTGAATTTCTCAGCCTCCAACAACACACATTATGCTAAATGGCACTCTCAGGACCCTCCAAAACTTGCAAATGGCAAGTGGTATTAGCTCACTCTGGGGAACATTTCTCTCTTCTACTTGGACATCTTCACTGCATTGTCATAGCCTTGCTTTTCCTGGTGGATTATCATCACACAATCCTTCAGAACAACCCAAATACTGATGCTGTAATCAGGTAGGAAGGCTGGGCTGCTGGCTACAGGCTACTGCAAAGAAAGTGGGGGAAAACAGCACTACCATTCATAAAAGCATGCATTTTCAGTATCCATTTACATAATTTTCTGGAAACAACCTCATTCACCAGGGAGAAATACTTTGAAGTTAAATGTCAATAATCCAAGAATCCTATAAATCAGATGAGGAAATAGTTGCTAATATGTTGGTATTAAATTTTAAAATAAAACTTGAAATAGTGGGATTTTTCTGCAGACTAAAAGTGTTACTATTGCAGCACTGACAGAGGGTGACCTGATGACTATAGGTCACTCACTGTGGTATCAACCATCACAAAGAGAATAATAAAAAATTATAGAGGTGATAAAGATTTAGAGGCTAGAATTGGTACCAGCTGGTCTGATAACTGTATAATGCTGAGATACAATGCAGGTACACTCACGCAAAAATGTGTATTTTATAACATATTTAAGAAAATTCCAAAATTAGGCTTTATATAAACTGCTATTTACCTAGAGAGGTAAAACTGTATGAAATGACAACTGTCCCTAAAGCAGCTCCTATTAAGGTAACAAGACAGCTTGACTGTAATGAAATCTTACGTAAAGTTACTTACTCTGCAGAAAACTAAATGCTATCCAAAACCTCATGTTTTATATGCGGAATGCCAAATAAAACACTAAAACAAAAGATAGCAAAATTCCACCTCCAGGAGCACTAACAAGTATTCTTCTGCTCCCTCCTGACCCTCTTTTTCCATCTTCTCCAAACTGCGTAAGTTGTTTATATGTGAGAACATTAAGCAACAAGAAAAACAAAGTATCCTAGAGAGTAAGGGATATTCTAGTTTGTTGTTTCACCCCCACACAGACACACAAACTATGGTGAATCTTTGTCTCAGGTAGTAATATTTGAATACTTTAGATTCTACATGCATGGAAATTTGTCCCAAAATAGCTACTCATAAGGAAATATCTTCATGGACATTTGTAGCAAATAGTTTGCGCAGACTTAGAGACCACAAAAAGCTTTGATCAGAAATACTTATTCCCCTTTTAATTCATGTCATAGCTTAACTAAATAAATTTGGGTAGAAAGTAACCTTCTTCCCATTTTGGCCCACTGTAGATTTTTTATTACTGATCCATATGACCACAGTCCTGCAGATCCATAAAAAGAAAGTCTGCCATTGGGAACTCAGCCAAGAAGCACGCACTTTTTCCACATTTAGTGAAGTCGAGTACAGTATATAGGAAGACAAAACATGGTTCAACGTTTCAAGAGGCAGCTTGGAAACACCAAAGGTAATCCTAATAAAACAGACCATTTAATTTTACACTTGTATACTTACGCTCTACATAATTCCATAGCAACAGTCAAGATATGAAAACTCATTATTAAATTTAACTTATATGAATCTGGAGATAATGAAATAATCAGATTGCAGACTTTGAGCAAGCTCTAGAAGAGCTGACAGACAAGTTACCAAAAGCAGGCAAATATTTCAAAGTTCACTTTCATCCAAGTGTAGCATACGACCTGGGAATTGTATTTTACTTTTCCAAAAGTGTGATATTTCCAAAACTGCAATCTACTCTATCTAGATATATACTCCAGCTGCCAGATGTAATGACTCTGCATGACAGATACTTCTGCCAAGTAATTTTTATGCCAGGTAAATCTTTATGAAATGTCTATTTCAAATGCTGAAGTTGCTGCTACAACGATAGGTTTAATGGAAAAGATTATTGATGCATTTTAAGATGACATCATGTATGTTCTTGTAGCTTAGGCAACTGTACGAATTTTATCACAAGTTAATAACCTGTATGTACCTACACACTTCTCTACCCACAACTATTATTTTGGGTATTTGTTTTCTGTTTGCAGTACTTTTTTCCCATTAATGCATTGCTAGGCATAAACACAAAGAATTTATACATGTGACTGATTTGAAGAAATGTCCTCAGAGTCCTTATATTAGCTGAAAAATGCAAACCCATTCTTTTCTTGCAATGTAACTGTTCAGGCTTTCTACAGAGTCCAATAGATGTTACAAGCATGGGTTTCTACTCAATTCCTATTTTGAAACTGACAGCTAGAGAATTAGGCTTAAACCCTTCATAACTGTGTCTGTGATCTAGACACCAATTAAAAAGACATAACTTAACCCCATGGAAGATAGCTTTTCAACTCTATTCTCAGAATTTGAGAGTCCTCAGGAGAAATTTAGAGAATAGAGATCCTAGGTTAGTCAGGCACACTAATTATTCCCTCATAACAAGTAGGTGCGTTTCATATTTTTCTAAAGGTTTCTTTCATTTCCCATTACAAAAGAACCAGATACACAAATACATTTTAGAATTTGGAATGATATAATTTACTGCCATTTGATAAGTATTTACAGTTAAAACAAATCTGGTTAATGTCACATATGTTCTTATGTGCATCACAACTGACACCCTCAGAGGCTGCAACCTTTCTTCAGGTTCCACAAAACCAGAAAAAAAACAACAGATATTTTTGTACGCACAAATCTTTCTCCAGCTTTTCCATAGTCTTTATAGAAAACAGGTCTCTAAAGAAGAGAGGTAACTTAAGTTCTTAACTCTTCTGACTTAATTGAAAAGCCTGTTAACCCCTTCAGAAGCCACATGCAGACACCCTAATACTTCTAAAGCTCTCCAGCTCTGCACTCTTCAGACTACTATTCACAGTAGTATGTGTGTATAGCCTTACACTTATCTTTTGAAATCAAAATGGCCAGGCTACTGCACCTCAAGAAACTTTCCTAGATAAAAGAAACTTCATCCAGTCTCTAATCCTGCAGCTGAGTAGCAAGTATAGGTCTCCTGTGATGGAGAGTTCTCATCAAAAACTGCATTCAAAATGTCTTCTTTCCAGCTGGGATGTTTATTTCCCCAAAATGTACAAGTCATCTTACGTAAGTAATACGAGCCTTGCAGTGTATCCTGCACTGCTTCCCAAGTGGCTTCATGTCTTATATGCTACATTGTTTCTTTTGCTTTTTCACAGACCTTTCTTAAATTTCCTTTATTTCGTCTACTTTTAATAAAATTGAACATCCCTTTACATTGTGAAGAATTCAAGTTAAACTCTGAAATAGCTTCTCCTGAAGAGTGGCACCTCCCAAGATCTCACACAGCAAGAACACTTTGCAAAACACAGAAAATACAACAGTAAGAGTATAAGATATATTGATTTCATTTTGCTTCTATTATTTTCAGTCTTAACTTCAAATAAAATCACTACAACAGACACATTATTGAGTCCATGGATTTTTTTATATGTCATATTTTCCACCATGTTATTCTACAACTGATCTCACTGAAGTTAAAGTTTTTCTGAGCCTGATGCCTCCAAACATGAGCAACCACACTGATTTTCGGAGGTAATTTAGAGTGTGCAATTTGCATTCTTTCATAATGCCAGCTAAAGCTTTTGTTCTAGATTTTTGTATATTCATGTTATAAAAATCAGCCAGATAAAAACAATCACTGTCAGAAATAACCAATGACCTGCCAGAAATAACAACAATAAACTGAGAAGGGGGCAAGGAGTGGATACATTATGGCCATCCCTTAAAGAAAAGCTCAAGAACCTCTCTGGAATTTGTCTGTGGAGGAGGATACTGGAGTTTAGAAATACAAGCAGCATTCACATGAAGGAAAACTGCTCAAGATTCTCTTTTCATTATCAAATGTGAAAACACTTATCCGTAGACAGTTCTGAACTCACTTTTTTTTAATGTTGTAAAATAAATTACTTCTTCAGTTTCAGATAAAACAGCATTTGCTGATTCACAGCAGCTTCTAACTCTGTCATAAAGTTAGATTGCACATGAAATGAATGGCTGAAGAGCAGAAAATCACCAAAAGAGAGGAGAAATCTATGTGAATCGTGTCATGGTTTAACCTCAGACAGCAACTAAGTACCACACAGCTGCTCACTCATTCCTGCCCTCCCCAGAGGGATGGGGAGGAGAATCTGGAAGGAATGTAAAACTTGAGGGTTGAGACAAGAAATAATAGTAACAACAATTATAATGGAAGGAGAGAGGAATAAAACCCAAAGGGAAGAGGGGGCAAAAAAACCCCACAAGCAAGGAACAATAGAATTAGCTCACCACCTGCTGAGCAGCGCCCAGCCATCCCTGGACAGTGACTGGCAGGTCCCAACAAACTTCCCCTGGTTTAAATACTCGGCATGACTTTCTGTGTTTGGCAATATCCCTTTCGCTAGTCTGGGTGAGCTGTCTGGGCTTGTCCTCTCCCAAATTCTTGTGGCCTTTCAGGCTTCTTGCTGGCAGGGCCTGAGAAACTTGAAAGTCCTGGACTTAGTATAAGTATTACTTAGCAACAACTAAAACCATCAGCACGTTGTCAACATTATTCTCACACCAAATCCAAATTACAGCACTGCACCAGCTACTAAGAAGAAAATTAACTTTATCCCAGCTGAAACCAGGACAAACTGGCAAACACATTACATGAATCAACCTTGTTTAAGGACTTGACACAAAACTCAGAGTTAGAAATTCCTGAGATACAATCTTAGCATGCTCAAATACATTTGACAGGTACATTTCATTTTAAAAACTTATTTGAGCTTTGGAACTAGTTCTGCTCAAATTTGAAGGAGTCAGGATTATAGCAGTTGCTAAAAACAAGCAATAACACATTGTCCTTCCTGCTGAGTATATTGAAAGGCTGAACAGAGACTAGTAATACCCAGCCCCATTTGTTATAACCACAACTCTTTATATGTGGAAAACAATTCTTAAAGAATTTGATGCTATGTAACACATCACAACCTGCTAAATAACTTGGATGGCATTTTGTCTGCAAAGAATCTGAACCTACCTCAAGCAAGCTTTGCTGACCTAAAGGCTCAGCTGGTGGAAGGTTTAAGTAACACTTTACAGGAATTATGATTGCTTATCCTCCCTTCTGACACAAAAAGCCCCTTCACAATAAATTTTAATACTTTATTTTCAGGCACAAATTGATGAGGGTCAAGGGATCCTATGTAGAGAGACAGAAACAAAACCATTTTACAGAAATTCTTCATGGTGAATTGCAATATAAACAACCAAATGCTGATATCCTCCAAGGCTCTCCAAAAGGAGGAGTTAAAAAATACTGAAAATTAAGTATGTTTTATGCTTGAAATATGGTGAATTGAGTGTGCACTGGCCTAACAGGGCCGAGCAATAACGCTGCACAGGGCTTCCCTGGATGCCAAGCTTCTTTTAAAAGGTTAATCCTCCAAATAATGAAAGTCGATGAAAAAATTGTTCCAACTACAGAATCCTTGTGACCTATGAATATATGCTGTTATCTGGTATTGAAAGAAACAATTTGCCTATTAGGAAGGAAGATACAAAAACCCCCTCTTCTTTCTTGGAATACAGAAAAATGCTTTTCTGAATAGGTTTTCTTGTCTTTTTTTTTTTTTTTCCCCAAGATAAAGGTAGGACAGTACATCTTTTCACTATGTAGGTGAAAGAACACAGCAGAGAAGATTACTTTGAAACGTTTTAAGTTAGTACTATTCTAAATGAAGGTCACTGTTTGGTTTTGTCTAACACAGCTGGGTTAGGCAAGGTACTGCTTGCTCCTGTGCTGCACAAACATCTCTAGACTTCTTCCCCTGCTCAGAGGAAGGAATTTCTACCCCACAACGTATGGAACTCAATGAGCCAAGCATACAAGAGAGTATGATTTTGGCTCAGCACTTGAGTCATCAGTGCCAAATTATGAAAAATACATTAGAAAGAAAACGTTGGAAAGGCAAAAAGAGGCAAGTGGAATTTGTCTTTCTTCATCTATACCCATGTACTCCATCTTCCTTTCTTCTATCAGAGAATTAGGATTAGCAAAGACTTCAGGAAGAAACTCAACTTTTACATGTTTCAAGTAGAACTACTGAGCCTTTTAACAAGTGTCTCGACAAGTTGGTCTCTGTGCACCGCCTCACATGTCAGACTACACCCATTAGAGAGCACATTAGCTGCTATAACCTAAGTGATTTTGTTTTTTTAAACTCCTTCTGGCAGTATGAATGGATTTCATCTTCTCAAAAACATTCCTCTTCTCTCTTCAGGAAACAAAGTTTGGGCACCCCTTCTCACTGAAATGGCAACTCAAAAATGCAAAAGTCTCCTCTCTTAGGCAGCTGGCTGCTGTGGTATTTGACCAATTAACGACTGTTTGCTTTCAGCTTCTGGTGACTAACATTGTAACAAAGCTGGTCCAACACCTGGCTGCATCTGGAAGGAGATGTCATGCTTCCTTCCTCCACCCTTTGCAAGGGCTATCTATCACAAGGCTTACCAGTGAGCCACAGCTTGGTACTAAAGAGACGTAACATAACATTTTTGAAAAAAGAAAGTAGCTTCTTCCTGGCTTCCTTTCCTGTACCTGGTCACAAAGGGATGGGATGAACATAAATTGTTTACCTGTAACATGAAACGGCAATTTCCAAGTACGGCGCTCTGGTGCTTTGTGATGACCGAGCCCAGTACATCATAACCCTCTTGTCATAAAACATAGTGTCAGAAGCAAAACCTCTGTAGGCTTTTACTTATTTAACTGTGTTTTGTGGCCTGGTACTCTGGAAGATTCATTGTGATTTAAAACTTTTTTCCAGATATCACAAGGCACAGCCACGACCTGCAGCCACATTTTCTGCTTCCAGCAATAGCAGAGGAGCTACAGCCACCTGGCACAGTCATTTGGGCAACCAGAGGTACAGGCTGCTAAGATCTCCACGTTTCTGAAGAAAATATACCCTTACATGAAACAAAATATTGAATACCAGCTGCCAAAGACAATTAAGTCACCAATTCTGCATTGCTTTAAGTATACCCCTGCTCAGGAAAGCCTTTAAGGAGGTGCTTAATTTCCATGTGTTAAGACCCACGTGTTAGGGCTTTACACCCTTACATAAAGGTCCCAAACACAAACTCCCCCTTGTGTGTCACCAGCACATGAGAGGCTCTGCAAGGGTCCTGTGTCTGTTCTAGGCTCAGAGTAAATGTTTTCTGATTACCATCAGCACTACCTGTTGCATCTCCCGCTGCGAGTGTCCCGCTTAACTACTGCCTCCTCCAGAGCAGCTTGTCTCACCTCAATACTCTCTCAGACTACACAATGAAGAACTGCAAACAACTGGATTTATTTTTATTTTTTTTTTGGGGGGGGGGAAGGTTTCAGAAGGGCCAGTAATCACAGAAACTAAAGGCACACTGGCAGTCAAATAAAATGAGCATTAAAATCCCACTGCAGACATCCTTTCAAAAAGATAACATAAAAGGTTATCATTTTCTGATATGATTAGCATGTAATAAAACACTGCCTATTTTCAACATCTGTCCTTGTAACTGATCTCTTTTTCTCAGATAATTTTTTGTAAATTGATATTTAGTCAAAATTACTTGGTAGTGTACAATATAAAGGGTCTAAGTAAGAGGGAACCAGGCTAAAATATAATTAATTTCCAAATCTAAGAGAATGACCTTCATAATTCACTTCAGGCTTCACCTCCAGAGTGTCATGGATCATTTCCTCATTATCAGAATTAGATTTTAAAACACCACTGTCCTCCATAAAATACACTTTGCCTCTGATTATATAGAGAAGAGTATTTTCAAAATTATTTGCAACAGATAAATACCCAGTTGCTCAAATGCAGAGCGGTGTATTTATGGAGAATACTGCCTGTGCCCAAAAAGCTAACAGATTACAACAACAACAAAAAAGCTTGTAAATGAAACAAAAGTTCTTTGAGAAGGGAAAGAAGAACAAGGAAGGCTCAAAGGGGAGAATTACACTAATAAAAGAATTAAATAATTAAAATTAATTACATTGACTTTTAGACAAAACCCAGGTACAGATGCATACAGCAAATACAGATCTGTATGCAGTCAGATCCATATTTGTATCTAAACTGTCAGGTGAAACAGACTTAGTGACTTCCACTTAATTCAGAGTTTAGTCAGGAAAAGCAAAAACAAAATCCCATATTAACATTATTTTACAAAAGGACTTGGGAAGATTTCATGCAGCAGAAAACAATTGAATGAAGTATTTAGTTGCTTGATCGTTACCATAAATTTCTGCAAGCTTGCAGGCTGTGAGGCCTGTCTGTGAATATACATTTCTGGTTGGACAGCGATGATTGACGACTGCAGTGATTTTAGTGGACATTGCTTCACAAAAAGACGGGCAGAAAATCTGGATAGGGTGTCCACTACTTAAAGGAGACTACTTTGGGGGACCGATAGCCTAGGGGGCTAGCTAAATAATTGGCATCTAGGAAGATGAAACATCTCTCATTTGCTTTGTCTTTATACTTCTGTTTGTTAAAATACCCCAAAAGCCTTTAGGCACAGTGACTTTAAACATTTAAATGTACTACTGATATTATTTAATCACATCATAATTTGTATAGCTCTCTTAAAAGTAAACCACTAGCAGTGTGTCAGAGTACATTAACACAGCGGACTGAAGCACTGTGTTTAATAAATGAAAACATATTGGGCACTTCTGAGCTGCAAGTGGAAACATGCATATTGCAAAATCAGAAATGATCCTATCTGGATTTAAGGTGTAAGTACTGCACAATATCAGCCTATCTAACTACTCCTACAGTAATGTGAGAAAATTCATTCTGCACTCTACCATCAAAGGGCATCACACTTGTCCAGTTATTTATTCATTTATTTGATTCACCTTTTTAAATGAAGTAAAGAGGTTAATAGCCTGCCTCACAGTCACATGTTTTTTAAGCATAAGCCAGAGAAGGAAATCCTTGCAAGCCTATTAAAATTCCTGTCTGTCATTTGAAAGTGTAAGGTCTGATAGAAATGTCAAAATCTACCATAAAAATTAATATTGAGCCAAACTTTGGCAGCCAGGAATGGCAAATGGCATCGGTGTTAGGAAAATCACTCTTGCTGGTTTAAAGTCATGAGAAAGCAGAAGGAAAAAAAGACTGCAGTAAAGTGGTGGGATAGGTAAAGCAAACTCTGAAACTCTTGGTTTGGTGCCTGGTCCTACGCAAATACCTCCAGCCATATCATTGCATCTGAATACTGTGATGCAGCCAAGAATAACAGTAGGATGCTACTGGGTTTCCTGGTCATGCAAAGAAAAGTGGTTTCCATAGAAACACTAAAATGCTTTCCTTAAACCACAACAAAGATATGTAGTAGTCATAAAGCGTATGTCCAATGCATTTTAGGTACTCCGTGAGACAACGTGGACAACAGTAACTAAAAGGCAGAATCCTGCCCTAGCCTGCACTGTGGAAAGCCTCTTTTTTCCCCCCTTTGCCTCAGCAATTTGGAAAGCATACTTCAGAAAGGGTTCTTCAACTGCGCTAATATCTGTAATTTATTTTTTCTAGATTTGCCATCTGTGAAATACTAAGGACTGTTGAAGTTTGTACCGCTTTTCTTTAAACCATGTTTCTCACATTCCTTAAACTACCCTGGAGAAATCCATTCTTGATGAACTGATTTTTTTAAATTTTTTTAATTATTTTTTTAAAAAAATAATAATAATTTGGATTTGGGGGAGTTCTCCAGAGCTGAAGATAAAGGATTTTTTTAATTTATTTATTTTTAATCTTCCAGTATCTGAGAGTCCAGTGCAACTTTCAGCTGCCAGAGTTTGCTTTCAAGAATGGAAACAAAAGTAATGGAAGGTGTCTTGCAATTGGATAAAACATTGTTACAGAAGGAATTAGGAACTAGAAAACACTGGAGCACAGAATTCAAAGACTGAAGAATGGTGGAAGTCTTGCAATTACTGTTACTGCTGTAACAGCATGAGGCTTTCTCAAAACAAATCTGATCCTCTTTTACAGTTTGCAGCATGCTCTGGGTAGATTACTTCCAGGCAAAGGAAGGTCACAATAGCTTTGAAATCGTTGCTGAAAATGTGTTAAATACGCATTCTGCTCCTCCTAAAGTAACTCTGTTACATGCCCCTTTTCTAGTTCAGTCAACGCTCACTCTCCCCTTCTCCCTGATCTCCCATGCAACCACTGTCTTCCCAACTGTCATAATGTTATCACCAGTGTGGTAAACACTTTTTTCTTAAGCTGCCAACACTCGGACTCCCATGGTGCATTTATGCAAATCAGAGACCTGATTGATTTTGTGGGGTTAGCAGGACTAAAATGAGAACAAAGCCTGTGTGAGAGTACCAGGCTTCTCACCCAGTACTTTAACAGGGCACAGTGCCACCACTGCTGGTATGTTATCTAGATACACAGATTACAGGTAATTCAAAAGACTTTGCCATATTTTCTGAAGTACTGACGATACAAGCAATTTCTAATTGCAAACACTTCCAACAGTTTTTAATTTTACAATGGAGTTTTATATCACTATTGAAATGCTGCTCCTCCTCTTCTCCCTTAACTTTTCATATTTCAAATCCTAATTGAAAATGATTTTTTCCTCCTCACTATTAGTACTATCATTTTTCATCAAAATCCAAATTATTGGAAAAGAAGAAAGCAAACCTGGAATGAAAAGGAAAGGCAGTGAAGAAGTGCAATCCTGTAAAGGTTTAATTTGAAACTGAACTGTACTGGTTAGTAAACAGCACAAGGAAAGTTGTTTCACTTCTTCAAATTTCTCAATGTGAAAGAAAGTTTAGCAGTCCATGAAATCATTAATTTAAACCGGTTTCTATAGCAGTCCGAGAAACGGGAAAGGACAATCTTATTACATTCATGTAGTCCCAAAGGCCAAAGCAGATGTATCCATCAGGCCATAATTCCTGACCATAAAACTTTATTTGAATAAAATCCTGCATGTGACCTGCATACATACTGCTGCCCTACAGACCTCTGTTACTCTGCAGCTGAATCCCATTTAGTTATGACTCACTGCCTTATTTACTCCACTGATCACAATAAGCTTTCAAAAGACATTACAAAGGTTTGAGTTGGTGTCTATAAGCATACTCTGGTGACTGACCTGAATGACAAAAATGTTGGTTTAAAAAAAATAACACACACATATATGTGATTGCAGTAGGAAAACTTGTCAAACAAAGTGGATTTCCAACAGTATCAAATTATTTGTCACGTGTTACTGGTAGCTCATAGAAGAATACGTTGGATTACAGATAGATATATTATTTGAGATAGGTAAATCATGATATCGTCAAAAAAGGAGGTAGGAGAAATGAGCAGAATAAGAAAATAGATTTATTTAAATAAAAAGAAAATATTTGCCAGGAGGTTTAAAATATTGACAATGGATTTCCATGGACCCTAAACACCTTTGGATGTTGATGCTCCAGATGCTCCTAATACCTCAAACACTGCAAACACCTGCAGAGTTTGCTCCCTAACTCTTGACATGCAAGTGGAAGTGGCAGCACGGAGGCTGTAGAAACTGTGCTGCCCAAGGATATAGATCAGCACAAGCAGAAGTATTTCCTATGGTTCAAGCTACCAAAGCTCCCCCTGCCCTCCACATGCCTTAGGATCGGAATCCCAGCAGACAGTAATACCTGCATCAGTAGAAACCCCCTTCCCCCAAATATAATTAATTCAGTATTTCAAGAATACAACTTGCAGAAAATGCTTAGCTAATCATTAGCAGAAGACAGAAACAGGTATTTAGTAATCTGTCTACCAAGGTAACTCGTTAGAGAATCACAAAACCACACAGGAGATTATATATTTCATATTAGCCATTCAGGAACTATGTGAGCATATTAATAATGAGAAATTAAGGATTAGAGAAAATAGCAGGCTTAGAACCACAAAATTCATGCTCTAATTATGAGTGTATTGACTTAAGCACAAGAACGATAAACGTAAGAGAAAGAAAAGAAAATATATTCTGACAAACAAGAAAGAGGTGATATATTTATCTTGACCAAATTTCCCAGTGAAAGAAAAAAACCCCTGCATATTAGAAAGAACTATAAAAACATAACTCTTCAAAAATAATTACAGTTTATGTACGCTGTAGAACTCAAAACCTTTTGAAGGCCTATCCCACCCCTATTTAAATACTTCTGCAAATGGAAGTCTCACAGGAAAGGAAGTAAAGTTTATGCTAATACATGTTAATATTGCCACTAGTATGGATCTGGCACCGTAATTCCTTGCTTCATAGTGTTAAAATACCTACTTGCCACCACGTAAAAACTGATTATCCTTACTTCCCTCATTGTCTATACAACAACTTAAATTCCTGCTTTCCCTTTGTAGCCCCCGACATGGGTGCCACAAAAAAGGCAGCCACAATATTCTTCCTCTCTCGATCACACCAGCACACAAATATTTTGAGTCCTCACATAAAAGAGTATTATGAATATAGTGAATTATTTTGTACTGAAGAAAGAAAGGAAGAGAGGAAGGAATATGCCATGTTGGACATTTCCACAGGTGCGTGTCACTGTGACACATCTCAGTGACTGGGCTGCAGCTGCCACAAGGGCCAGGACGCACCATCTACGTGTTCCAGCCACCCTCCTCCTCTGCGAAGTCTCCCCTGTTCCTGACAGGCTGGAGCTACACGCACCCGGCCATGCACCTCGCTGGTCTTCACCCCAACCTACCAACCAGGCTTGCCCTAGACTTGCCTCCCCCCTCACGGGGCAACCTCGGCCTCATCCCACCCTGATGATGGGTGTCCATCCACCCCAGGAGGCTGGTAACAAACATGCAGAGTAAATCGTGTGCATCATGCTCCCTGTTGGCCCTCTCTGACAGAGCGTATACTGAAGGGGCTAAAAATTTCCCTAAATTTAAGGAACTCAATTTCACCTCCTATTTCCATGCACTAGAGTATGCCTATAAATTGTTCCTGAGGGCACTTCCAGTGATATTATGGGGCATGTCATTCACAGCTCTCTAGGATGAAACCACTCAGCTTTGCCACAGTCTCATCACTCCAATCAGAACTGTTAATGAGATGCCCTAAGGTACAAATGGAAGACATTTCAGGGCACCATAATAATTTATAAAAACAGATTCATAGGGAAGAACAGCGAGTACCCCACAGCAGCCATACAGCAGCCAATCATCTCATATTAATTATCTTTACATCCCCAAATCATATTATTAAGTATCCAAGTGTTCCTGTTTAATTTGTTTAGGAGTTACTTCCTAATTGGTTAATAAAATGAAATAAAAGGTAAAAATTATACATATTGTCCATTAGTGGATCATTATGAAAAATAAATTTGTAAATCTCTTCTGCACTAATGTCTTGTTTTATCAGACCTTTGCTCATGTCTCCTTGGTTTCTGAAATTTAAAATCCGACGCAAGTTTTTTAAGAACCTTCTCTATACACTAAAAGGGGCATATTTTAAAAAAAATGTACACCAACTTATGTTATTACTATGGCTCTAATGCTTGAAGTTAACATTTTACTGGACATAAAAGCTCTTTTTTTAAAGGTTATTCTATAGTTTAGACAAGATGAAAAAGTCAAATCCATAAAAACCTACAGATATTCTGAACGAAATCAAAGCAAACTAAGCAGTTTATATACCTAAAATAATATTAATAACTTACTAACATAATATAATAAAAACCTAATTATTGCACACCAAGCTCTACCTGGTAAGAGGTGCCATGGTACCTCAGACTCGTATTAGTGTTACACTTCCAAGGGAACAGTCACACTGGCATGGAAATAGCATGTTCGGGCATACTGAATGCCATACACATTTAAAAACATTATATTTAGTCTCCTTCTAACATTTCTTTTAAAAATGGAATACAGAAATGGCCTAAATGTTTAGATTATCTGTTTCTGGCATTTAGAGTATATTTTGGCTAAGTGTTTTTCCAAAGGATAAGCTATGAAATATGGGGCAACACTAACAGAGATCGCTTTCCCTGCTACAAATGCTTATAAAAAAATCCGGTTAAGAACAGGGTACAAGTGATATAAAGATGTGGGGAAAAGAAGAAAGGGTAGAAGCTGGTGCAAAATAACTGAAGTATTACAGTGCAGCCTATGCCTGTATTCAGTTAAAACAAAAGAAAAAATATTAACTGTGGTTTAATAGTTCAACAAGCAAAAATTCACAGATAAATGCACACAAAAGATGCAACCTTTATTCTTCAACCCACATTATGACAAACTAAACACATAAAAGATAGCAAATATGAGGCTTGGCTAGCTACGCTGCTGTATTTGACTACTCATTTACAAGAAACAATTTTACTGGCAAATGCTTTCTTGAACTCATCAATAGCATGACAGACCTTTTCCCCCCCTAACATATGGAAATAAAATTTATGTCCAATCTACTCCATTTACATTTCAAATATTGACTCTACCAAGATATTTTCAAAAATGACAAATATAACTTCTGCAAAAATAAGTAACAGAATATTGAACTATCAGGTCATTAACTTCTTCAGTGTTTACTTCAGACACCCCTACTTTCTTTAAGCGAGAAATAAGTTGCTTAAAACATCATTCTGTGAAATAATTTCCAACTCATCTAACACAATGAAAAAGGAAATTAATTGCTAACTTTCAGTGTTCATGTTAATCATGGAGCATCAGCTAACATTATCCATCTGCGACAAAATGGAAAAAACTTAAATACTAACCATGTGGAAAATATCTAAAAAAGACTGACCTCACCTCACCCATTTTTCCCCTCTGTATTCTAAAAGTATCTGACAGTTTCCATTTTTATGTTGGCCTTTTCAGATTGAAATAGATTCAATTGATTCTGATTGGAATATTCTCAAATCACTTCTTCTTCTGCCCCAGCCTTATCAAGCCCAAATTGTAACACTTGTCATTACACAGGTCTATGCACTTGTAAAAACTAACAAAACAAAACCTCCTAAATTCTCAAAAATTAAGAATTTTTATAAACATAAAATTGTCATAGAAGCATTAAAGGTCTTTCGTTAACATTGCCTTGTCAAGTCCATTGAAGCCAAACAGGTGTTGACCTTTGAAATCACAGGCATGAGAGCAACTGTTTGCACATTTGCTGTTTAAATCTCAGGTTCTACTTCAAGTGTCAATACAGAACAAATGAGAATATAGAAAGTCACCAAAATTTTGTTTCCTTGTTAAGAAAAGTTTAATAATATACCTACAATAAATGTCTTCTGTGTCTCAGACAGAAGTTAGTGTGACAGAACAGCAAAGAAATAACAAATCCTTAGGAAGCAAATTTGAGTGCATATGTCTAAAGACTTCATATAGCTGTCTTTCCAGACAACTGCTCAGTCACACCAGCGATTTGCTAATCCAGCTCAGAGGGATTTCAAATATTGAGTCCTGTTATCATCCTAACTGCTATCGCAGCAGCCCAAAGCAACATCCTCATCTCTTGTCCAATAATTGGGGAATGACAAAGGACAGACTGAGTACAAAATCATATTGGACATAGGTGGCTTTCCAAGTCATCAGGTTATCTCTAATCCTTCCTATGAAAGAGGTAACTTCTTCAGTGTATGTGCTGAAGAGATTCTCCACACAACAACCTACGCTTTCCAATTAAGTGCTATTAGATGTACAAAATTAAACCAAGAAGTAGTATTAAATAGTCATAAAGTAAGGGCTATCACTTTGACAATAACTTCAAAACAGCCTACAAAAGTAGTAAGATGTACACAAATTGTGGCTGACTTTACCGTTCTTCAAGAGCCTTTATTTACAAAATAGATAAAAGCTAAGTTTATAGCTTTGAAGTCACTAGACCAACACAAACCGTAGTAGATAAATCCAAAATAATTGCAATAAATACAATATTTTATATTCCATGTTAAAAAAAGCCAATAAAAATTACAACCTTATAAATCCAGGAAGCTATCAGGGTAGTACTTTGCATTTGTCTGCACAAACAATAGCAAGAAACCTGTTTAGATGTCCTACCTTCTTGAACCGCCTGAAACGGATTGTTGCCATCCACAAATGTCACTGAACACGTGATTTTCTCCGTTTGTAAGATTTCATCATTCTGGTTGAGATCAGCAACTGCCATTCGAAAAACTTCCTCATCTTTTTTGGCAGACTCATCAAAAATTGCCCCTGGGGGGGGGAAGAAAAAACAATACCAAAAATTACATTACACCTTTCACCTGCAGTATCCCAAGCATTTATCATAAACACTTAGGCGTTTTACACTATAACATCATCCCTTTGCTCACTCCTGAAGAGCAGTTATCTCAACACATAGCCCAGAAGTTACTTTACAATATATAGGATTTCTGCATTTTAACATAATTTAAGGCATAAATTGAAGAGAAGCATTGATTCCAGCTAGAAATATTGGGGAAATCTAGTTAAAGCACAAAATAAATAATCTGTATAGGAACAAGGTCAAGAAATGTGTACTAATTACCTTTCCAAAGGCGCCATTTAGTACACTGAATGACCGCAACAGGCTAGGATATACATTTAACATCATGTCTAGTGACAATATAGAAATATAAAGTTCAAATGAGGGGAAGTTAAGCCTAAAATGGCATCAGCACTGGGAAAATGAGTGAGAATTGACAACCGTGATCAACAGACAGTTCAGCAGCTGATATAAACTATTTCAAGTCTAATTCCTATTAGATTTGTAAAACAACCACTCCAGCTAACTGCCTGACTCTTGAAATCAGTAAATTAACTTTAAGCAGTTAATTAAAATATTTTCTGCCTTTATAAATCTGACAGAAAGTGACTGTTTTGCCTTTTTCCCCAAAACATGTAACCGGTGCGTTGGATACAGGAAAGCATTAAACTCAGGAGGTGGCAGAGTGAGGATGGCCAACCCTCACCCAGCCAATTTTTCAGCTGTATTAAAAAAGAACTCCAAGACTTATCCAGAGGGTTTAGGGTTTTGGTTATTTTTTTGTTTTGGTTTGGTTTTTTATTGTTGTTTTTTTGGGTTTTTTTTTTTTTTCTTTCTTTAAACTATAGGGGTTTTAGCATGACCCATTTCCTATTATTTTACATTTGCTTCTTGTATGAACCATTTATGCAGGGATGGTACAAATTAGATTGTTATAGTCCTATGAAGAATGCTATATTGTTTTAAACCCTCAAATCAGAGCTTTTAGATTTTCAAGCACCTTTAAAGCTTTTTTTTTTCTCCAGGCAGCACATTAAAGAGACAGACAGGGTGCTTCAAAACCAGACTTTGAAAACTGTATTTAAAAATTATGAAACGTCTTCAGTTTTCAGGTTTGTGACTATTCGTGTCTGTTGTCAACAGAAAACTTCACTAAGGCAGCATACATGGTGATGCAGCCAAAGAGAACAGAGAATACTTATCACTGCTGATTTCTGTTAAATACCTGCAATCAATGCTGAAAGAACTGAAAAAGATTCATATAGAGGAAATGGCTACTTCAAGAGAAATAAACCTCATATGCAATGTTTATCACCTTTTTCCTACTGACCTCCAACACTCATCTCCGTGCCAGCACCACTCATCCTACATGAGCGTCATCTCTTCCTACAATCTGACTGCTTTGACTCCAGCATTTTCCCTCCTGAAGCTGCTGCCATCTGGAACAGCTGTTCTTTACCTCTCCACCTCATTCACCTGTCATCTCTGTGCAAATCTCAGCTGAAAACATTCATTTTCTCCCTTGCCCCCATTTCTATTTCCCTTGTTTTATTTAGCTCCATAAAGCAAAACTAAACATGGCTGAGAACACACTTGGTATGAAAGGTGCCGCAAACTGTGCCTTCTCCACAAAGTCAAGTATTTGTGTACCCTGGTAGCCTTTAAGGGTACAAAAACTTTGTCCAACAATATACCTTAAAACATGTTTGGTTTTAACCTCATGGACCATTCAAAGCAAATTAACAAATGCTTCACTTTGTGACAGCCCTGTACGACGATGACATAGCTCAGCAAATATCTGAAGGAACAATTCTAAACAGCTACTAAGTCACAAGGTTAAGATTAAGGAGAGAAAAAAAACAAAACAAAACAAAACTTGGAAAATAATGATAGTAATTAGTCAAATTCTATCCCTGTAGAGGGGTTCTGTAACAAATGCTACACTAGAAGGAAGGAAACACACAGAGGTTTCTTACACATACACAGGGCAGCTGTTGACTGCGTTGCAAAACAGCATGGCAAAACAAAGACCTTCCAGCCAACACTGCAGAGTACAGCTTCTTATTCGAAAGATGGGAAATGTCAGCTTAAGGCTGGCGTTGTCCCCAGAATAATCCAGGTCATTTATTGAGTAAAGGATCTGGCATGTGCCACCATAAAAATCCCCTTGAGCCCCACAGCCCTTACACCAGGCAGCGGAGAATTGCTCCCAAGACAGTGCATTTGTCAGTCCAACATTAAGTTACTCAACAGATGCTCCTTCTTGAGAATCATTCTTGTTCCTATCACACATGTATATCCCAAATAAACTCCAGTGCTTTTTCTCCCATTTCCCAACCTGACACAAATCCTACACCTGATGACATCTGAAGGTAGAAGGAAGCAGACTAGATGAAACTTCATGCAGTCATCACAAACTACACTCTCTCACTCTAGTGTAATTGCTCCAGTTTTGCTTTAACCACTGCTTATTTCATTCATGCCTCCATGTATCAGATGCAAACCTCAAAATTTCTCCTCTAACCACCGCTACATCTGACATTTCTAACAAGCTACCTCACAGAAACAAGACGTTACCCACGCTCTAGTGGAGGAGTATCTCCATTGGTAAAACAAATACATATGCAGGTGAATTGAAAAAAAAAAAAAGTTGTAATCATAGTTCCCACCTGAGTATCCTAGGAGAATTAGATTGTCTTCCTTCAGAAACTAAGGCCTTATTCATTAGGTTATCTAACTTAGCTACACAAAAAGCCTTTTAAGATATAATAAAGATGACACTGTTCCTTTCAGAACATGGCAGTGCACAGCAGCACATGCATTATTACACTTCAGATAGTGATAAGAGATATTTTATTTCATAACTGATTCTCAAAGCTTAATCTTGTTTGTTAAACTGGAAAACTTAAAAAAAAAAAACAACAAACCACTCCCCCCCCAAAAAAGAACCGAAACAAACCAAACTTAAAAACTAAACACGCAAAAGGGGTTATATAAACACCAAAACAAAACCCAAAATACAAAATCCCTGAATAATTTTAAAATTGTTACTGTTCTCATATATACATTTTTTAGGTCCCTGTGTTTTATTTCAGCTATGTTCCATCTGTCTATATATATATATATATACCTATATTACACAGGTTGTGGGGGTATTGTTTTTGTTTTCTGAAAAAACAGTCATTTCTATGAAAAGATAAAATGTATTGTCTGGATTGTACTAATCTTGCTGGAATATTTTCCTTTTCCTGTGGTTTAAGGAATCATCCTCTTACTGACAGCACTGAATTTTCTGATGCAAAACAGGTCTATTGACATTTTTGCAGCTAGCTCAAAATGTAGCCTTTCGCCTCCTATACCTTTAGTATAAGGTATGATTTTCTTGAAGTCACACTGAAGTTTTGATGCTTCTTTCAAACACAGTCTTTCAACTAAGTCAAACAAACAAACGATCCAAATAAACAAATAAATGGTATCACACTTAAAAATTACTTCCATAGTGTGAGCTACATACTTTATTTCTTCATGTACAGCTGCAAAATGAGAGAACTGGAATGACCACAAATTTATTTGGAGTAAATGACCAAAATGAACCCTTTTGACTGTAAGAAAAATTGTTAAAGAAAGTAATGAACAGCTGAGGAGAAAAAGCAATTTATTCCTACAGATAGTGTAATAGTGTGACACATTCACTCTCTAGAAAATGATGCAACAAAACTATTTACAAAGGGGAAAAGTCTTCAAAACTGTAAAAAAAGTAGATGCTGTTCATTTCTTTTCAACCCCCACTGCTCACCTCAGCTAAAACAGGCGTCACACTAAACATGTCATTACTAACTATACTCAAAGAGTATTTCCATGATCACATCAGGAGCCGACATGCTGACACAGCAACTACTTTGTACCAGTTTCCCCTCCTGCTTTATTAGCATGTCATTACTTTCAGCTTTATTTCAGAATCTGGATGAGGAAAGCACAAATGTAATCTCTATTGGCTTTTAAAAAAACCCTCAGCACATCACTAATGTCCCGTAGCTTAGCAGAGAATTCTTTGTGTTTAACTATCTCATTCACCTCGATCATGTCACCAGGAATCTGTCAATTTAAATGTACCTAGACTAAATCATACCAATTCTCAATAAACTCACCAAATACTAATGACATCATTAGAAAGGCTTTTCAAAGGTCACTTGTTCTACTGACCCATACATTTAAAAATATAATCCAAATTAGATATTATCAGCTATTTCTATTATTATTTCAACTTATTCATCAATGACCTGGATGAAGGGATGGAGTGTATCCTCAGCAATTTTGCTGAAAACACAAAACCAGAAGGAGCGGCTGACACACCAGAAGGCTGATGCTGCCACTCAGCAAGAGCTGGACAGGCTGGAGAGCTGGGTCGAGGGGAACCTCATGAAGTTCAATAAAGAGCAAGTGTAGGGTCCTGCACCTGGGGAGGAGCAACCCCACACACCAGGACAGGCTGGGGGTGACCTGCTGGAAGGCAGCTCTGCAGGGAAGGGCCTGGGGACAGCAACTTGCTCATGAGCCAGCAGTGTGCCCTGGTGGCCAAGGGGCCAGTGGGACCACCCTGGGCTGCATCAGGAGGAGTGTGGCCAGCAGGTTAAAGGAAGTTGTCCTGCCCCTCTGCTGTGC
>JAVJGJ010000001.1:74185604-74237310 GCA_035590215.1 Microhierax caerulescens
TTCTGTCTCCCTTTGCAAGCCTAAATTTTATGCTTCTGAAAGAGATGAAAACTAGACAAAAGTTTGAAAATAAACCAATCTTGTGGAAATTCACCGCCTTCCCTCCTCACTACAAGGACAAGACTGTTTCAAATGAAGACACTCCTGGGGGAGGGGGGGGGGGCACACCTCTCCACTGCATGTATGTGTGCTGCCACACACACGTACATGTATACACGCAGGTGTGCACCTCTTCATTACTGCTTTACAAAAATTGTGTTCTGAAGGGAGCAGTCTCTCAAAATTTAATCATGCTTTTTTTAAAAAGACAGGCAGCCTGACCAACCACTTGGCCAGTAACCCAGCCTGAGCAAGTTCTTTGTGGGCAGAAAAAGCTCGTGTTGAGTTTAGAAACCTCAATGTGGGACATGCAAGTTGGGATTCAAACGTGGACAAAGTCTGTACACACTACAGACATTTGAGACAACACCTATTCTACCACTTTTTGTGAAAAATCTCAGCTTTTCTACATTTTTTTCACATCCAAGTAAGGAAGTAATTCCTTAAGCCAAAATAAAATGTTAAAAAATGAAATTAAACCAAATAAATGCTAATGAAAGCTGGTTTATAGTGTAAAGATATTTGCAGATGATGAGGTAAAAGCAAACAAAAATAGTAACAGTGTCCTCCAGATAAATATTTTACTTGCAGTGTCACAAATAGATACATTTCCTGAAGAAACATTGTCCAAAACTTCAGTAAAGTCTGAACATTATTCAGATGGTTTTATCTACTGGTAAATGAACATGGGGGTGAGTCATCCCTCAAAAGAGCAGGAGGCCTAACATAGTTTCAAACTTAAAACTTCTGGAGCAAGGACAGTGACTTGCAAGACCTTAAAAGTCAATGACAAGCCAGAAGGCAGCTTTGGTTTTGCTTCATTTTCAAACCAGATTAAACTGGCAACTAGCCTTGAGTTTAAAGAACAAAAAGATGTACACACACTGTAAACTGGTTCCTTTCAGGTTTCCCCTTCAGGAAAGCAACACATTTGTCAGCTTAGGGAATGCCCTCTCTTGTCTTCCCTGTGGCCAAGGAAAGGAACTGCCTAAAGAGATGCTTATACCACAACCACTATGAATTAAAACAAAAGATGGTAAAAAGATAAGTTGCCATGGTTATGGCCTACACATATCTGAAGGAAGAATGAAATTACAACCTACAGGGAGAGGCTGTCAAAGCGATGGATGGCAGAAAGTCACCCTGCTAGACAAAATAGGAAAGACTGCAATATCTGTTCTTTATCAATCACACAAACTGCATCAAACTACTCTTTTTAACCCTCGAGCTCCAGGAAGGAGAAGACAGGCTTCCAAGGACCCCTACATTATTGCAATGACAGGGAATCAAACAAGAAATGTTATGTTATGGAGGGTGGGATCAAAAGAAACAGAGGGTTATCAATCTGTTTCAGGGCACCTCAAAGAAAGGAGAATATTTTCTAAGCCACAAGATATCAAAACCTGTCATCCAGAAACTACCCCTGATCAGCAGGTCATGCATTGAAAGATTTTAAAACTATACTACTGCTTCACAAACTTAAGCTGCTTCTGGTGACACCACTGAAGTATGAAAGATTTGCTAGATTACTGAGTAGACACATCTTACTTCAAGCTCTACAAATTTATGAAGAAAAAAAAAAGGAAAAATTAGATGGCTTGCCAAGTTTGAGTTCTTTGACAAATGTTTTGAGTAGAATTAAAAGACTGGACAGTGCATTCTGAACTGCAAATTATTTTTTATTATTTACGAAAAACAGTAAACCAACAAAATCTCCATGTATTTTTAATGGATTATTGAGCAAAAGATCCTGACATTTCTGGGGTGTACTATATACAGAGTTCGGAAACAAAGGAACAAAATTCCCCTTGGCAATTTTTTGCACCCACATGCTTCAACTTTAACTTGCTAACTGGTAATAGGATTGATTACCACATTATACTGTTCTTATCCTGTGGGAAATGTCCATGAAAGAAACTTGTTATGTGACCTCAGCCTACAGCACAATCAAGCATGGGTACTCTTAGTAAGTCTCATTAATTTCTTTAGTTTTGGTTTTCAGCGTTCTGTTCACTAATGCCTGGATCCTTTTTTAAAACCTCTTCTCACCTCCTCTCTTTCCCTTTCAGCTTTAGCTTCAGTTTGTTTCTCTGCTCCATTTACCACACTATTTCCAATCTATTCCTAGCATCACCCACTAAGCCTTTCCATTCTCTTGCAGTCTCTCTCAGGAATGTATTTTTCAATCATACCTATAAATCCTAGTCTGCCTTTAGAATATAAATACAATGCTTAAAAATTAAATAGAAAAAGATAACAAAATGTCTAATCACTTCTGTACTTTTCTATTTTCCATTCCAAATGTTTATTTTCAGTTACACTTTTAGAGTAACTTTGTAAAGAAAAAAAAAGCTATTTAAAAGAAATTGTGACTTCAGTTCTCTGATTTCCTGTTGTAGCATTACTTTAGAAATGCGTATGTATTTATTTTCCATGATAAACACTAATTGCTGCACCGCTCCTACATCCACTTTCTTGCAACCTAAACACAAATAAGTACGTGGAGAAGTAAATGGACATCACAACAAAGGAGCACAAGTGCTAAGAGAAAACTGGTTTTATAAATCAACTTAATTCAGACGCCTTTATCAGATTTATTAACATAATTAATCATTGGCTGCATGCAAATGGAAGTAAGAGCAGAATAGGTAATAATTTGTGGTTTGGCCCTATTTTTTGAAAGAAAAAAAATGCGTTTTTCCAAAAGCTTCTGATAATTGTCACTTTTCAATCTCACAGAAATTGTATGAAAATAAGCACATGAAGAAATGTGCAATCTTCTGATATTACAGTGGTTTGGGCTAAGTATCATCCATCATCATTAGAACACTAAGGTAGAATTTGTCTTGACCGCAGATTTGTCTAACAACTCAAAAAAAAAAAAGAAAAAAAAGAAAAAATAATCACTAAACTTCCATATTCTAAGGGAATGCAAATGAATCTATCAAAATGAGTATTCAGAAAGTCAGGAAGTCTTAGTCTGGATTCCTCTCTGGAGCATTTGCTTACTCTTATCATCCCACAGTTAAAATCAGAAAAGCTGTAGCTTAGTTATCACTTTTCTTTTTTAGAAGTGCACTAGGCTAGACTTCTCTATAAATGAACTTTTAGTGATTCCATAGTTGTCATTTTATCAAGAAAAGATTTTTGCCTGTAATAATTACTGTTATGACATCCTGTAGCATTGCTAATTTGATGTTACAGGTTAGCTCTATGATTCCAATATTAGGTATTAATAATGAAATAAGTTGTTATGATTTTTATATAAAGACTTAGTAACATGTAGTATACA
This sequence comes from Microhierax caerulescens, assembly GCA_035590215.1. NCBI lineage: Eukaryota > Metazoa > Chordata > Aves > Falconiformes > Falconidae > Microhierax > Microhierax caerulescens. The sequence continues at coordinate 74,188,996 of JAVJGJ010000001.1, forward strand.
TTTTTATTTATTCTAAGACTTCAAAATAATATTTTACATCATTAAATTATGTTAGACTAAGTCTAAATAGAAATACTACATTAAGATTGAAATCAAACAGTCCCAAGTGCAACACCAAAAATCTCTTATCATTTTGCAGATACGCTGTTATTTCAGGTATGTAATTTCTCTTTTCTGAGCACAATGGCGCTAATTACAATATGCAGTGAAGAGCATCTGGAATCTAAAAATCAACTTATGCCTCTGTAAAGACATCCATTAGCTTCACTGGGCATTGAATCAGGCTGCTACTGCAGATCGGTCAATGTAATGCTCCTCGATGTGTCAGACATTAATGAAGTTAATGCGGGAAAGAACAGCACACAGCAAACAGCTGATGACAAAATTGCCCAAAGCATTCACCTACCACTGAAGCCTGCCCATCAAGCACAATTTCATAACCTTCCAAAAAGCCTTCAAACTCCAGACAATATTCTGTTGCTGTCATTAGAAGCACATTCAGTGACTTTTCTTAATCCGTTAAAGGTTAGTACTCGCTGTTATTTGAGGTTACCTAGAAGCTGCATTCTGGCACTGTTTCACAAACATTGATTCCAAGCGGGAATTTTTCAGCCCAAATTTATGAAAAGTTTCATTCGCTGCTGTCTACAAAATCAAAGTAACAGGGTAGAACTTCACCACCTCCCAGCTCACCCCTCCAGCAGCCAGAAGAGATGAAAAATGCACATCTTTCCTTTGGGGGCATGCTGCTCTTACAGAATTTGCGTCATCAGCTTGGACACCCTGCATTGCACGAATTTCACCTCCACTTGTTTGGGAACAAACAGTTTTGTTGAAAAAGTCATGCATATATATATATATAAATAAAGCCCAGGTACCCTTAACCTTGCAAAGTGAACTTGCCTTTGAAGGAGAGCTTTTAGATTCATCTGTAACTCAGTAGTTACTAACATTATTGAAAGCCTAGTAATATTAACCTTTGCAATCAAGAACCTAGAGTCTTCTGGTCTACCAATAGCATAGTAACACAGATGGAAATTTATAGCAAGTCAGTCAGCCTCTAGCCTCAGTATAGGGTACTAACTTAAGACTATATACTTCCCCAGCCAGATTAATCCAAATGAAATATTAAAACAGGTATAAGACTTCTACTATTCAAGTTAACTCATTTAGATACCACATAATCTCTGGAACACTGCACAACTCTGCCTGGACACGCTCTGCCTTTTTCCTTATAAAATGCCTTCTTCTGAAAATATTTTTATTGTTCCAAGCTCATACTTGGAACCTGATACACTTCCCTTGCTCAGCCCCACATCTGACAGGTGTGAACACAGAGTCAGCATATTATTTCCTAAGTAAAGGTAACATGTACATAACTTCATGTAATGGACTTAGTAAAATAAGTATTGCTCTGATTTCTAAAGTGAGGCATGTGCTTGTATGCAAGCAACGTTTTTAAAAGACATTTGAGATATTCTCCATTCTCTTTTCTGTGTGAGATTCTGCATATTCAGCACTTCTAACCATCAGATTAATACTGTATGCTAAACAGTTTCTTTGTCAAAGGCTCCTCTATGCTGGCACACTCAAGACAATTAAGATCAACATAAGTAATTCTAGCGTGAAAGTTTTCTTGCAGAGTACACTTCTCAGAAACTGTCTTCTTTTACACAGCTATTTTCCAGTAAAGATAGAATTACAGAAATTTAATCTCTTTCATTTGATATAGGCTCATTTTTCACTCTCCTTTTGCTTGAGTGACCTTAACTTTGTAGCTACTTACTGCAGGCTGGAAACAAGAGCAGTATTTCTATTCCACAGCTAAACTAGCTCACTGCTACTTTGATTCCCCTAAGTCAAGTCTTCAAAGACAGATTCTGGATAATACCTCCTCAATGCCAGATTCTTTTGGGTTTTCATTTTTATCTTTTTTGTATCATTGTCCAGAGTAGATGTGACACTACTAAGGACCATCTCATGCACCTCTTAAAAAATTTACTTTGTCTTACAGAGGAAACACAGAACGTCTGAAAAACTTGTAGGTCTTCAGATGGGAAGATCGTAGATAAAAATGTTCCTGAACATGCAGACTAGAGAGCTCTGGTACCTTTGGCAAGCTTTTTTCTTGTCTGAGAAATACAGCCTAATGATTTTAAGATCTGTGCTCTGCATCAGTAGGGCATGGAAGGCTTTCAAGGAACTGAAAGCAAGATTTCTCCACACAGAAGAAAGAGGTATCAAGGCAGTGAAGAAGCAGATACCCCCACAGTTACAGGAAAGGGCTCATAGATTATAGGTGAAGGAGATTGGCTAGGAGTAGATTTGGATGGTGACAAACTGAACAATCTTTCAGGCCAGTTGCCAAGCACACAGAAAAAGAATTAGCTGGAAACCAGGCAAGTTTCTGATGGTGCCTCCTCTCCAATAGGAAAATTTCTGTTGGAACCCTGCCTGACTTCTATGTGGTTTTCTTCACCATCAGTTTCTTATCAAAAGTGAAACACCTTGCAATTGACTGTTTTCTGTAGAAAATATCAACTCTGATTATTAATTATTTTTTCCTTTACTCTAAATGAAAGCCAAACTGATGCTGACTGTAGTTTGCCAAGCCTCAGATGACTCAGACTGTCAATTGCGCCAGGTTAGAAATATCTTTCTGCCCTTGCCACAAAACTATTTTCTCCTCATACAGAACAGAGTCAGACAGAGACTTGCAAGGCTTCTGCATTAAGGTGAACAAGTAAAAATTCAAGTGAGACAGCACACTACTCTCTATTCAGTAAAACCCAAAGACGTTTTAAGATTCTGAAACTGCAGTCTAAATCACCAGGCTTGCCTTCTAGATCAAGAAATAAAGGTTCATGGTTCTAGACAAATGGGCCAACAGTTGTCTCTTTTCAGATGATCAGTCTAAGGAACATTATTAGAGTTTGAGAATATATTAACCTTTAGTCACAGTTACTCATTTAGAAACACACTGTACTGAATGGATTTTCTTCAGTTAAAAAAGGATGTTGTTCATGTGAAGAGGTGAGTGCCACTTTATCAGTGTTACAAACTGCATTAACTGTATCTAAAAATACTGATGGGGAAAAAAAATGAGGTATTCTTTTATTCCTTACATTAACTTTATGAATTACACATATCATTCCTTACAGAGTAATTGTCACACCTCTTTTTATAGTCAGGAAGTCAGCTTTCCTTTTCATTGTTATATTAAATATTTTAAACACCACAGTGAGGGAGGTAAAGCACATGAAATTCCATTTCTAAAAACACAACAAAATTGGCAGGGTGACGCAGAATCAGATGCAGTTTCTGAAATGACTGTGAAATTGAACATTTTGAAAATGACAAGATTTTGAATTGTCAAATCCCTTTGAAGTACTATTTTCCACCAATGTTTGTGAACATCTGTTATAAAAGCACAAAGAAAGAACTACATTGTAAATTAATGTCACAGTGTGGTTAAAAGGGGATTCAAAGTTAAAAACCCAAACAAACCAGAGCACAGGTAAGCAGACATTTAATGTTAGCCAGCTCCAATAAAAAATACAAGATGAATGCTTCCATATTGCTATTTTCATTAGATCAGCAAACTGCATAATTTACATCTGAGACAGGACAAGCTTTGCCATGTAGCAGAACATGTTTTCTCATAAACATCACAGAAGGTAATTTTACCACACTACATAATCATCCACTGCTGTTTTAACAGTACAAAAACTTAGAGCCACACATAGTAAGTCTACAGTTGAGCTATCAAAATACCTGAGGCTCTTAAATTGTGTGATATACTGTTGATGGTTTATGTTAAACCAAATAAAAATGAAACTCACAAATCCAAGTCAATTATTCAGGCCTGATTGTGGTCAAATTTTGAGGGAGTTAAGATTATCTATGAAGCTCCAGCGGCACGTTTTTTATTATCACAAACCAGTAAGACTAGCTAAAGACCTGTCCTCTGAATTCAATTCCATATACTGGTTATATGTAATAAACTGAAAATAAACAATGTCATCGCTGTTCTTCAACCACACAAAATTTATGGCTACCTTCTCCTGCAGAACGTTTCTAAAATATCAGGTTATCTTCATTCACTTACAATAAACTGAGCACCCCATTTATGATTTCTCACTATATAGTATTTCAGCTTCTAATTGAAATAATAAAATAATCTTAAAAAAGAAAGGGAGGGAAGAAAAAAAAAAAGGCAGCCAGAAGACCTGCACTTCTCATTCAGATATTAATCAACCCACAGCATTTCAGGGCAGTTCACCCACTGATAGAGGTTTGCTGACAGATTACAGCATAAGAAAAATCATTTTTCAGCCTTCTCTCATATACTTCATTAAGTAAAAGGCCTTTATTTTCCAGTTAACTGTGCTGTTACAGCATGTGTCTTTCCCATTAAAATATAATTCAGACAACAGTAAAGCGAACACCTGCTACTTGCCAAACACAAAATAACCAGCATAAAACTCAGCTTATTTCCCTTTCTGCATTGCAGAATGTGTGCAAACCCTAGGAGGGGAAAACTGTAGGATATACTTAAATAAAAATTAGCTCTTCAAAGTTTGCATATTAATTTTTAAAAAAGTTTTCTAGGAAAAAATCTTATAGTAAAAGGTTTATAGAATTTGGTTCAAAACGTCACGAGGACATATTTTCTCTCACCCTGCATCCTAGATGAATGTGGAAATCCTCACTGTAACATAGAAAAATGATTTAAGAATGGCTATGGTTGGTTTATCCAGATCATGAATAGCCTTCTCCCTAGAAATACGCCTGCATCTGCTTCACTAGCAAGCCAATGACAGAAGTTTTGCACCTTATCATATTTTTTAAAAAGAAAAAAAAAGAAAAAGCTGTCAGTCATAAACCAGAAAGGACTTGGGTACTCAGCTTACCTGTGCACTGCCATGACTGCTAATGGCCTGAGAAAATGTTTCTTCTCAGTGCTGTATCTGTTGAATGCATTTGTTACTCAGTTGGTCCAAAAACAGATCAAGAATGCTACCCTGCATGGTCACTGCATTTAATATTACAGCTGATACACACCACCACTGACCTCTAGAGATAGGCCCAGAGGGCTGACATGCATTTTTTAGAACAAAAAGTGCTATTTCATAGCACGCCCAAGCAGTCCTGCTGTCAGCTCTCTCTTCTAATTGCCTGCCACAGGGTGTTAGAACCAGAAGCCCTTAAAACTACATTGAATATAAAAACACTTATGTCTGGGGCATGAACGACTTCAGGTGATGTACAGCTGTGGTCAGCTTGACCCCAAGCCACCCATCTCTGTCTGATTCTTTTTCTCTACATTTTTGCCAACTAACAAAATAGATGTGGCATCAAAAGAAGACCTTTGTATTATAAGTGTATATTGGCACATACCTTCTTAAAGTTAGGAATGCTTGTCTCTCAAAACTGTCTTTAGGTGGGAACAGAAATCTCACTTTAGGAAAGCCAGATCTTCAACTGGCTCTATCATCTTGTTATTTCACTGTCACTAGCACTAGATAATATGATCTGAACAAAAAGCTCAACAGGTGGAAAATCCCAATAAAGATCATCTTGAAGTCAAACAAAACACAAATCTCCTCTTCCACTTTCTCTCTTCCTCAACCAAACTGACTCATCATCAACACCAGTAAGTGATTAAAAGTGATAGGTCTTTTCTATAACAGGTAAAATTTTGGACATCTGTTCAAGTTAAGTCAGGTGGGTTGGATGAGTCACAGAGAAGTTTGTTGAAAAGATTATTTGCATGCATCAATTAGAGAAATTGGTGCAACTCAGTTTGAGAATTACCAGATTACTTTTGTCTGAGAAGCCTGAAATGTAGATAAAGAAAATAATAAAGAGCAATATAGACTTTAAATGACAGGAGATTCTGTAACACCAAACATAAATACTTAACACCATAGAAATAATAATTTGCATGTATTTAATTCCTGTCTTATTAACTGTATTAGCATAAATCAAAGAAAATTCATTTGGTGCAAGGATATGCATCATAAAGCAGAGATACCTGTATTCTATGTAAAATAATGTGTTTGTAATTAAAATGTCTAACTGCTAGTAAATATTCCTATAATGAATTCTCACCTGCAAAGTTCAGAACTACAGCTTACAGTCTTAGGCAGGAAGGCAAATAACTGACACCTGAACACTAAACACAATTTGGTATTTTTGCCTGAACATTATCTTCTATCCAGAAATAAGTGACACCACCACCCCAACCACCCCCCAAAAAGGAAAAAAAAAAATTAAGACTAGGCTCCCCTTTGCAAAGGAATTCTTTTATAAATCCGCATTAATTCTGCATGAATGTTGTCAATTCTTTCCCTGTGGCTGTTTTCTGTGGACTGACCTTGTGCAAAAAACAAGAGGGTAAAAAAGCACAGCTGAAACTCTGTAGCATGGGAGTGCTAAAAGACAGCCCATGGGGATTAAGAGTAGAAAAACGCTTTTCTCTACTATTCAGTGGTAAACCACGGCCCTTATACTTGCTTCTCAATCCAAACAAGATGATGCTTGCCCCTGTCATATTTGGAACTGTAAAGCCATACATTTGTATGGAAAGTGTAAAAGTACATTTTCTATTTAGCTGGCTTTCTGATTTCAGCAGTGTTTCACAGGGATAAGGAAGACTGTTGGGAACTAAAAAAATAATCTTGTAGTTCAGTGCACTGGACTTTGCAGGTGAAGCTACTTTCTGAAGAATTGGTAGCATAGTTGGTCACCAATGTTATTGCAAGAACAACAAATTAAAATTCACATTCAAAGTTTTAAGCAGAAAAAAAGATGCTGTCAATGGGGGCCAGAAACCTTAAAGATACTGCTTCTACTACCACAGAAGAAAATTGAAGGCAGAGAGTTAAAACTGAAATCTATTTTCTTAGGTCCTCCAGCAAAATATCAGCAAACTGACTCAAATGACAGTGACAGTTGCTAAATCTTTCTTAAAGAAGTAGTACAAAGTGTCACTGTGAAACAAATAGCAGTCTCATGCTTTCTATACAGATGCTCATTGCCTTTCTACTGTACAGGTTTTTTTGTTCTCATGTTTTGGCTTTTGTTTTGGTTTGTGGGTGTTGGTTTTTTTCACCATTCATTTTCAGTACAGCCACACCAACAGGCTAAATTTTAGGTTGAAAAAACAGCGAGAATGTTTCTAAGAGCTTTCAAAAATATCGAAAGAATAAATAAAATAGTACTTTCATAGAGTGGCATTTCAAAGCTTATTTCTTCCCAATCCCAGCACAGCGAGGAGACGATCTGCTGTTCGCTTGTAAGAATGAACAGGGAAATAACACAATTTTCTGGAAGACTACAAACAACATTTGAAACCTTCACAAAGCTGGGGTCAAGTAACTTTTGAGCAAAAGACTAAAAAGCTCATAACCATCCCAGGGTTAACACGAAGCTCTTGCAGCTGGCAGAGCACCACAGAACACAGGCACACAGGGCACCTGCAGCTTCCACACCCACCAGAAGACAAACACAAACTTCAGTTTGTCTGGATCCAAACCCGAACAGCAAGAACACCTCCTCTAGCAGTCCCACAGACACTACTGAGGGGAGCCTTGTCTCTTTCATGCCAAGCCAGAAGGGCATAATATCCCTGCCTTCCTGCAAGCCAAGATACAAGCGTTCAATAATTTTTTAGTGACCCAGGCTGCACTCTGACTCGGAAATCAAGCAAAATTATTTGAACTACCAACTGGATTTAATCTGCTAAATGCACCTGAAAGCAACAGTTCTCTGGATTTAATACTTGACACAAGAAGCACAACATAAAAATACTATCATCTGCTCTCACTAGCTTAGTTGTATCTGTAGTACTTTCCTGCTGTGTCTCAATGTTTTTCAAGAACACTTGTTTCCCCAAGCAGTGCCAGTCCTTTAGATTTACTGCCTTTGCTTGGACAACGATCAGTCAAGAAAGCTTCTGAAGCCCAGGATGAAAATTCTGGTTGAGACAGAGCTAAAAACTCAGTCTTGAATTAGAGCTGCATCCTTTATGTCTCAAGTGAACGTGAAATTCCCTATTGGTTGCCTCAAAATGCTTTTCCTGTTCATTTATTATTTTCTTCTAAATTGGACTGAAAAGAAATACTAAAATAAGAAAGTTTTTAATGAACTGAAATGCCTGATTCTTGTCCACCCTCCCTGTCTTTAAGGGAACTCTAGGGGCCACATCTGCCTAGTGCATGTTTAACCTTGATGGTAATTGTAAGCTAGGAAAATCCCTTGGCAAAGACAATGATTTTTTTTTTTTAGATGGATATCTGAGTGATATGCAGAAGTGGTTAGTAGTAAGTGATTTATAACTTTCTGTATTTTAAAGTGAGTCAATGATGAGTGTCCCTGGAAAGGCATAAAAAGCCTCCCAAAAAAAAATCTGTAGGATTTTTTTCTTTAGATGAATATGCATTGGCAATCTTGCAAGAATGTCTTCAGAACCATGAAGAAGTGATATTTGACTTAGAAAGTGACTTTTGTTCAGGTTTCTTAAATATTCTGTTTTGGTAAACACATCTTTAACTGAGACATCTAGCAAAGAAGATGGAAGGAGGTCCTTCCATTAAGGAAGGATTAAGGACCAAAGGAGTTATGAGTACTGGGAAGATCAGCAGCAAAAGAACTGACAAAACTGGTAAGAAAAAAACACACCTAAACTTTCTAGGTCTAAATCAAAGAAACAGAATTAAAAAATAAAATAAAATACAGCACGGAAACTACATTCCACTCCTTTTGTTTCAAGTTATTTTCAGCTCTTTTTCTCAGTCTGACCATCTAATTTATGTTTCTTTCACCATTTTTATCACCGGTCTTTGGATTCAGATCAGACAATGCCATCGCAGAACTGTGCAGCCCTAAGGACACAGTAGTACATAGTAACACACTTTTCCTTTCCCTTCAAAAGAATTGCAGGAAACAAAAAATGGCTCAAGCCGGTGTTTTTCTACATGCATCACTCAAGGGTCATGTGTCTCATAGGATGAGCTGTTAAAAGCAAGTAGTCTCTGCTTTTATGTCTATATTCCATTAAGGCATTTAGGGTTGTCAGAAATTAAATTCAGAGTAAATGGCCAAAAACACTGTAGGTAAATGTGAACCTGAACTCTTCAACCCAGCTGTATTGCAGACTGCGGAGAGGATGCTGCAGCAACTTAGTTGAATATCACTTAGCAAAACATTTTCTCTTGTTCAATTTAATTCTTAGTTATTTACATTAACAAAACCACAACGAAAACCAAAACCAAATAGCTGTAAGAAAGCAGCAGGGAACTGCTTTTAACTGTTCACTCCCCCAGTTGCATTTCACCTTCTATAGCTGTCTTTAAAACTCTTTGACAGCTGAGTTCCAGACTTGATAGGCTTCTAACAGCTAACTGTTCAACTGGTCTCCGAGACTTCAAACTGCTCATTAAAACAGGATGGCTATAGGCAACAACAGAACTAAAAGAGTGTGTTATGATCTGGTTGCTTGAGAGAAGCAAAGATGCCTTTGAGAAACTCAAATCCACTAACACTTGAAAAAGAAAATGGTTCTTCCTGGAGAAATTTTGAAACTTACAGATCAACCTCATCATGCTTTTTCTCAACTATTTTAAACCCCCATCCCATGCCTCTCGCTGTATTTGCTTACTGTTATTTCTTCTTTCTTGTACTTAGAGGAAAAGATGTCAGAGCAGTAACTACTTGCATCTAGGAGAAACTGTGACCAGCATATATTTCATAAGACAGCTTTCACATGAAACTCCAGGGTAATCATCCAAGAAAACTGTCAGCAAAATCTAATTGTAACAAATTCAACATTAATAAACAGTATAGCAACAAACACTGATCATTAGCTTAGCTACAATTATTTCTTCAGTAAATTTTTAAATAGGTACATTTTATTCCATATTCTAAAAGCATTTTAAAATACTTAATGTAAGCTACACCAGGCACAAATCATGCAAATACTGAGCTTTTGCTTCAGCATGGTTTGCCACAATGGAACTAGCTCCTTACAGCTCCTCAGATTTAGTATGTGACTGCGTAAAAGGGCCTTTTCAAATTTCTGGATTCTCTCTCAAGATGACCTTACAAAAAAACCCATATTTACTATTGTGTTTCACTATTACACTGTAAATTATAGTTTTTGTCAAATTTAGGAAATTAGCACATAATTTTGAAACCATTAGGAACATTGTGTAACTTTAGTCCAAAACGTAGTATTTCCCAGGCCTCTGGGCTCTTCAGAACACCTGGAGAACAATCAGAAACAATATCTAAAGAAAACTAACAAAGAATTAAAAAAAAGGATCTGAATACCTATTATGTACTATTGTTAAAGAGCCTCATCCTATTTTTTTTTTATCATTGCATTTGCATTGGAACTAAAACCCAACTTCTGCAGAAAATGTGCTACTAAGAAATGCAACCCAAGGGCTACCATTTACAACCAAAACAGAATAAAATACAATAAAAGAGAAGCTGATTTTCTTGGGGACTGAAAATAGCTCTCAAGTATAAGATGAGATTCTTCTTCTATAAAGCTGTATTTCTTCATTCCGATAGATTTGTCTATCCGATAGTTCCCCTAACAGTTTTACAATGCTTGTTCAAAGAACAGTCTGCAAAAGTTTGCTGCCTTTCTCAACACAAGGCCTTCTTCCCTTTGCAACTGGCTGACTCCCGGGCCAGAATACAACATACCAGAAAGTCTTAATTGAAACCCATAAGCTCTGTAGGCCAGTTACTTCTCTAGCTAACAAAAGCCCACCACCCCGAAAAAAAACAAAAAACTTCCAGAAAACTCCAACGATATTTAATACATGGGTTTATCTGGCAAGTATCTAGTAACCAGAAGCTTTTCAGGATGTTAATGAAGAAAAGGTAAAGCACAGTATCAGCCAGACAACCATCTTCTGAGCAATTAATACTAAATGAAAATCACTCACATACTAATCTGTTTGCTCTGGAGTGGCCATAAAACTAAGAATAGGGACAACACTATGGTGAACTGGCCTACTTGTAGATTATTTATTATCCTTAGATTTGTTCCTTGTGCTGCTCTAAAACCTGTAAGTAAATTTAATGACTCTCAGTATGTTGACAACATCTTGTATGGCTCCACTGAACCAGATTTTTGGGCCAAAATTTTGACTTGACTTGTTTCCTCTTTTTAGAGTGGTCTGTGCTAGGAAAACAATATTATTCTGTGCAGAAAATCATGAAGATATGTACATTTATGCATCATTTTAATAAAATAGTTTTAAAATCCCCAGATCCAGTGGTGGAAACCTAAAACTGAAAAATCAGGAGATAAACACACAGCTGAGTGTACGGTGTCTAAGCAGTGAGGGAGATTTTGTTATGCAGCATTGCTAGAGCCCTCTCCACAAGACATCATCCAGAATGGCAAATAGTAGTCTATCTCTGCCTCAAAGCACAATGCACTTTTTATCATAACAGAAGTTTTGCAATCAGAGATTCCGAAGTAACATTTGACTCTCTCAAGAGTTCAATAATATCACAAAACAGGCCTCATTCATCATTACCAGATTTTAACTTTCTATAATACTCTGACATTTGCGTTGGTCCACATCTAAATTTGTCACTTTGGGTGGTACAAAAAAAAGATATACTCCGCATTTATTTTTCACAACATTGAGAAGGTCCACTGTTTGGATTTTTAATCACATACATATTCTAACATGTAAATGGACGTAAAATGTGAAGAGAATACAAACTATGTGTCTATAAATGCACATACACCACATGAACTGAGATGCTCATGGCTATTGCCTTTGCATGCACAGCTAGAAAAACTAGACACAATTACTTTATATGTTGTTTAGTTATGATCTTAACTAAGATGATAAACAAAAAATTAATGAACCACATGTGGGACAGGTCATAAGAAAGCCCGTCACAAAATCTTGACAGAATTTTAATTATCAGGAGGCTTAATGCTAAGCAAAGAGATAGTGAAGTAATGAGAATAAGTAAAACTCAGACTATGTAACCAGTAAAGACCTAATGAAAACTAGTAACATCTCATGATATATGAGAGTAAGTACTACGACTGATTTTGCATGTCCTATGAAGTTGATAAACTGTCCTTGTAAAAGTTACAATGACTCTTAGCTTGTCACGTTGCTGTTTCTAGAAGCTTCCACTCCTAGCAAGATCATAAATTTAACCACAGATATTAAGTACTTGCATGATTCTCAAATATGGGTTCATTACCTAGACCACCTGATTCATGTTAAAACTGAAACCTTTTTTCTATCAGCAAAACTTCAACAAGTGAATTATAGGTCAGTTCACTTCTTTTAAAAACACTTTTTTTTCACCTTGTACTAAGTGAGTACAGGAAAATTCAGTGCAATATCAAAATAGCCTCCAGCTATAATGTCTCCTCTGAGACATAACCATTTTATCTGCAGGAAAAAACCCAAGGTGCTCTGCTAGAAAGTCAGTGCTCAGTAGCTCGGTAGCTATGCACCTACAGAGTTCACTTAATATCTGAACGCATAAAGTGGCATACAAATGCAAAGTTACCAGTTATGCATCAAGCAGAATGATAGATTTCTCTTTCTGCCCCTCTTCTTAGGCCTGGAAGTTGACCTGTGTGTTGAAATGTGCATACTAAACTCAGAAAGCTTACTTCATCTTGTAAAGGTCACACAAGTACTCAAACTGGTATAAAAATTTAACACACTACATTAGTGCATTTCATTTTCACAATTTATAATCTTCATGACTGATTTAGTACTGTTTAAGAGTTACAAAGAATATATTCATGAGACTGAAAATATCCATTAGGTTTGGATGACAGACTATGGATTGGCAGTCATTACTTGATTTTTTTCCTCCTCTTCATGTTGGTCTAGTCTCAAACTTTTTAGTTTTGTTAGCCCTAAACATGACAGAGTACACTGTCCACAACACATTAAAATTACAAAAATAAAATTATGTGCATGCTACACAGTTGTGACCTAAAGAATCACCAAAAAAACCCAAAGAGAAATTGATTAGCTGCATCGCTTGAGAAAAATCAGATGGCACAGTCCTGAGGTTGAAATACATTACACCTGCCTGGACATCCCTGCTAAATTTCTCTTTCCATCACAACAGATAAATTAAAAAAAAAAAAAAAAAAGAAGAAAGAGACAAAAATTATGTGGTTTGTCAAAGGTCACAAAATACATAAGTGGCTCAGCAGGAAACAGATTTAAGGAGCTCTAACGTCATTCTAAAACTATGAGTCAACAGTACCTTCTGGGTACATACTCACAAGGGAACATGTGGTGCACAAAAAAAAGAAATACATAATTTGAGTACTTGATTACTGGATTTCTTCAAAAGCCAGGACAGTTTGCCCCTAATACTGAGTATGCTACATGTATATATGTAGCTCACTTTGTCAACTAACAAAAAGAATAAATATTCCACAATCTAATGCAGATTTAAGTCCAAATGATCTGCAATAGCAAGTGATCATTAGCTACAGGTAAGATAATTTCTTAAAGCATGTCTATTACGTAAGAACAAAGTTTTCTGGTCCAGGGTTTTTGTAACAGAAATGCTCAGGATGCTGCAACCTTGGCTGAACAGCTAAGAATACAGAATTGTGTTGGCACAAAATGATATGGAAAGGTGCCACACAACTTCAAGCCGGAAGCATCCTATTATCAAGGAAACGTAAAATGCAAAGAACACAAACTCTGTGAAGGAGAACCAAAGTAAATTAAGTAAAGCCTGGCAGCTTGTATCTTAGTGAAGCATGATAAATTTATACAGTAGGTGGAGGCACCTCTTCCACAGAGCGAAGCAGAACTCAAGAAGCATCAAGCTGGCATCATCAGTGCTGGTTTGAATTCAAGGGCCAAGGTAACCAAAGGCTATGAAGAAGCAAGCAATAGCTTTAATTCAGGCTGCAAGTTACTTGACTTCAGTGTAAATTTTGTTACTATTTTATTGCCCTTGATACCTTCTTGGTCTTTCAGGTTATCAGTTTCTACTTCTAAACCCTTCAAGGTAGCTCAGTAAGAGTGTCAGGCTCTATAAATAATTCAGCCCTATATTTATTTCTGTGCTTTTTCTGGATATTTCTTTTGTTTTAAAACATTTATATAAATGAAATAAAACAAGAGATGATGGTGTAATTAATTTCAAGGAAGAGAGTGTCACAATATTCAAAACAGAGCTGGGAAAATTCACTTAGCCCTGAAAGATACAGCATACTGTGTGACTATCTAAAGAAATAAAGAAAAGTTTGGACAATTACCAATAAATTTAATTTATTTTACTTCAAGCTGATTGACTGGACAGTATTAAAGGTTACCTCAGATTATTATCCAGAATTAAAAATAAAAAACAACGTACAAGTGCCAGTCTCGGATGTCATTCAGTGACTGACTCAACCCTTTGGGAATAAAACAAAAATGATCTGTCTGTAGAAATATGTTCTTCCTCTAAAAAGAAAAGACAGCTGAAGAGTCATTATTAATTCCTTTTTGTAAAGCTAAACATACAAAAACAAAATCCTGTTAAAAATGCTTGGCAGTAACTGCAGGTGACTAATCAAAATATCCAGAGGCAAAAGATGTAACCATGGCACTAGGAACTGAACCCTAGTTCCTGAAAAAGCAATAAGGGTTCTTAGTGGTGAAAGAAAAGAGAGAAAGAAAACACAGGGCAAACAAAGTATATTTGCCAGATATAAGCCAGGGTTATCCAGAAGCGGGGCTTCTTAGCCATTCAGAAGTTTGTGAACCTTCTGTAAGTGATAAATACACAAACTGTATAACAAAATTGAGTAGCCTGGCTATGCAAGTTGCATATGCGAGCAACTAAAACCTCAGACGCTTATTGGAATATATGGAGACCCCGTGCAAGAGCTATGATCCCAATTTTCCCTAACACAAAGAGATAGGCTTTTATAGGTAAAGACAGAGCACCGAGAGAAATCCAGTATGACCAGCTCAAGAAAATCGTCCAATATTTCCAACATCTAGAAGAGTCGTTCACAGCCCAGATAAGCTTCTACTCTACTTTTTATTTTCCCTGCTCTAGTTCACACAAAGCTATCATTAGTGCTTTCAGAAGACCAGAATTATTGTTTTTAGAAGGCAAAGGATGATTTGTTCCTCTCTTCACAACTGAAATTTTCTTGCACCCTAATTCATAGCAAAACTCCCTTTGACGTCAATGGAATCAGGATCTGAAATGACACTTTTCCTGCTCATCCTCTAGCAACTGAGTTATTGGTGCTAGTTACTAACTAGCAGAGAGGATCAGAAAGACAGCTGGTTTTTTTTTAATCGTGTTGACTGAGTTACCTAGCAACAGGTCTTAAAGTAAAAACCAAAGTGAAATAAAAAAACCTCGGATAGTCACACTTGTAAAGTACTGACTAATAAACCGTAACCCCTACTCATTTGCACAGAAGTTCTGTCCTGTCTTGGCTGAGAGCAAAAGCATAGGAAGAGGCAATTTCTTATGGTCATTTAAATCATAGGAGCCTTATTTTGACTTTTCAAATGAAAAAAATCTTATCTTCAGAATTATTTTACCAGCAAAAGCCATCTTGAATTCTGTCTTCCAAAGGCAGACCTTACAGTCATTTGGAAGTTTTAAAGGTTTGTTCTTAATGGAAAACCCATTTAAATAAACATTCAGGCAGACTTTCCATTGTGCAAAAGGAGCTTTTGAAAACTTTAAAGATACCTATAGGGTTTTCAGCCTCCCTAGGTCAGTCTCCTTTGCACAGTGACTGCCAATCTCAGTATCAATCTTGTTTCCAACTGTTAAACTTATAGCGCTGCTTGAGAAATGCTCTGCCAAGTGGAAAATATTTCTCTTGCGACGCTGATAAACATAAGCACAAAATAGAAATCAGTTATCTTCACTAAAACAATTTAAATGTTAACAACAGAGACAGACAGACATCCACTATGTAATAAGATCCCAATTATCCAACATTGGTCTATGGCTAACTAGAGCAAAAAGTTACCACAGCCTTGAACACAGCCAAAACTTCCTTGAAGTATCCAGAAAGCGAAGGATTTAGTTGCAGGACAAAACATAAGTCCTTCAGCAGGAACAGGAGAAAGAAAGCCGTTCAAAGCACCCCTATGTGAATGAAGGTTGTTGTTAAAACAATGTTTGCCATGTTTCAAGTAACCCTTTCAGAAATGGATTACTGGGATGAGTGCCAAACTAAAAGAAATTTACCAAAGGATATGTTATTTCTATACTATAAACATGTATCATACTTAAATGCTACCAGAAGACAACACAACTTTTGTCATAACTTTTCCAAAAAGCCTCCATAATAGCTTTACTTGATTTAGAATCAAATCCTTACAAAACACTAAACTCATATTTTTGAAAACACATTCCAGGAGGAATTTTCTTCTTTTTATAAAGACTCATGTAAAGGTATAGAACTAACTTACAGTAATATATCTTCTGATATGAGGACATTTGCCTCAATTCAAAAAAGGCAAAATTAGTAAGCTCTTTCTTCTCACATTTCCACATTTATGATGTTCTGCATTAGAGTCAGTGCTTTTCCAGCAGTGTCAAAGTATTATGTTCCTCTGGGAACATATACAAATCAGTTACTTGTTATTTTTGTTTGCTTGCTGTGCCAATCACATGGATGAGCATAAGGATAAAGGATTATTTTAACTTCATTGCTTCTGCCTCCGTGATACTTACTTAGGGAACATAGTCACTAACACATCGCCTTCAAATTTTTATTCAAAATAATATCATGGTTCTGCTGTCCTGGTATTTTGGGGGACTAGAGTCTGCGCTGTAATTTGTAGTATTCTAACTTGGTTGCTTCCTGATCTCCTACTTTCCAGACACTGAATAGGGAGTTTAGGAAACTACAGTGCCCATCCGTTACCCATGTGGTCCATCAATATTTCTTATATTTTGCTCACTAAAATCAACAATCCTTCTGATATTTCTTTGCAATTGTCCTGTAGTTTCTTGGATTTACTTTAATTTTGTGTAACATTTTCTATCTTTTTGACCTAGCCCTTTACTGAAGCCTTAAGTTTTTGCTAGATACTTTATTTTCACCTGCAGGAAACTACTGTTGCACCATTAATACGTATTTTCCTTTTTTCTCTCTCACCCTTTGTGTGTGTGTAGATACAGATATATACACATACCAAAAAAAAATACATTTGCATATATATATACACACATGTATGTATACACATATTTAATTGTAGTAAACAAACTTCTGAAGTACTGTGAAAAAATACCTTAAGTAAATTCCATGCTTTGTGTTTCCTAATTTTACTCTTAGACCAGATACATTTGACAGTTTATGAAGATGTGCTGGCAGGTTCCCAATATCTAGCAAAGACTCCTTTTACTGAAGCATCTTAGTCACAATGCCCGCTTCAGCATATTAATCTTTACGATTCTCCTGAGAGACGAGATAAATACTATTATCCCCTTTCACAAAACCAAAACAGAGAAGTTGCATCTAAACTTGTCTGTTAGTAGCAGTGGCATCTGAACCAAGCTGTCAGACTTTGGTTTCCTGATTTGGTGGTTCATTGTAAATTCTTTCCATCTCCAGAAAAGATCCCTTGTTTTTCATTTTTATCACATCCCATAAATACATAGTGTGTCTAGCTCCTTCCCGGCTCTCGCTTACAGAACCAGCACCTTGGTTGCTGGGGTGGGGGCTGAAGCTATGCAGGTCCTCAAAAATTAACAGCAAAATGTTTCTAACATTAACTACAACGATCCATTGCTACTTCCCACTGCCACTGAGCGTAAAGAAAGAAACTGAAGTATAATGGCAAAACAAGAATGGAGAGAAAGCTAAAACATAAGCTGCAGTTAGAAGCTTCCGTGAATTACAAGAAAAAAAAAAAAGCAGGTTTCTCTTCCTTGGGAAGTCATTCAGATTCTGCCCCAGTGATTGCTGCAGGGGCCAACCCAACTGTCATTTCAACAGGAAGGCATTTCAATACAAAAAGCCATACTTTTAACCTAACTTCCAGCAGACTGCGTATGGTTTTCTTCTGCCTTGCCTTCATAGTGATCCTTCTGAAGTACAATATAGTAGAAAGCTCTAGAGGTGACTTTACATAAGAGAACAGGTCAAAGCTAACATCTCCATCAGCTCTGCCTACATGTACCCAGCAGCTGCTATTGAAACAGGAAGCCTTGACCACCAGCTGTAAAAAAAACCAAACAAACAAAAAACAAAAAAAACCAAACCCCACACACAAATGAACCACACCTGGAAAACTGCTCATGGCAAAGGTTCTCAACAGCCCCCATGCTAATTCCAGACAAAACGATCTGTACCCAAGGATCAACTCATATCATCAGGCAATACAAAGAAAAAATTCAGAAAAATGCATTAGCCTTAGAATGAAATATTACTAAGTTTTATCTTCTACATTTTTTATAATTTAGAAACAAAACAAAGAAACATTCTGCTAGTAATTACCTCAAATAACTCACTTATCTCCCTCACCAAGAAAGTCAGACAAGCCTGAGCCTGTTTCAGCCATTCACACATCCCCTCCTAGCACAGGCAATTCACAGCCTTCACAGCCTAAGTCCAGCACTTAGCCATTCTTGCACCATGACCATCTCCTCTTTACATCCATTTTCTCCAAACTAGAAGTCTTCCTCCATATGCCTTAATTAAATCTCACTTTGGCTAAGACAGCCAATTCCTCAAATGCAAATTTGAATAGTTCCATTTTTTTAAAGGCTTTTTACATGTAAGAAAGTCACATCTTATCCCAACATTTTTTTTATTCCAAACACTTCAAATGAAGATATTCCAACAAGCCACAAGAAACACATTTTCTAGCATTCCTGCTTTTGTCAACTTTTTATAGACCTTGTCCAATTTTTTCTTGAAGTCTAGAGGCCAGAATGAAACTTAAAACTCTGCATAAGATTTTCCACCTCTGATGAAAAAAGTGAAATAAATGTTTTCAACTTTACATTTGACACTGCAGTCCTTAATTAAATGCTTTTTTTGGTGTTTTTTTTTTTGTTGTTTTTTTTTTTCTGGGGTCAGTTTTGGTGGTTTTTTTGTTTTAGGGATTGGGTTTTTTTGGTCAATACTGTTAATTGTCATGCAGTTTCTGCTTTAGGACCCAGATTATTTTTCTATCACACTGTTTTCAACCCAGCTACATTTTCCAGTCCTGAATCAATATTTTTATTATTATTATTTCTAAGTATAATTCCCTTGATACTTGCTCTTGTTGAATTTCATCTTATTGATCTCAAAATCTCTGAAAATTTATAACAATATAAATTTACAACCTTTGGGACTGTGATTCCTGTTTCTTAAAGAAATAACAGAGCATTAGTCAGGATTAGTGTGTACAGGGTTACCAATAAGGTGTAATTATCTTGGAATCATCTTGCATCTGAATTATTTACAATTATTTCTTTGAAAGTCATGTGGCGAGACTACCAAACAACCCACCATATCACATGCGCTAGGCAAACTTTCCTACACAGAAGGATGTGTACATTTGACGTTATTTTTCCTTTGTGAAATCGTATTGGCTTATTCTTGTTTTCTAGGTTAGTAAGAACCAGTTGTTTGTTAATTTGCTCCAGACTCTTTTCAACTCTTGAAGGCAGGAAAGAAAGGCTATTAGATCAGTCACGCTTGCTTTTCCTCTTTTGAAAGATTAATTACTACGTTTGCCCTTCTTCAGCCCTCTGGGGCCAACCCATCCTCTACAAGCTCTCAAAGATAAACACTGCTGGTTTCTGAGCCATTGATTCGGTTAGCTCCTGAGGGATCGTAGGTAAACCTCATCAGACCTAGTTGACTTAAATACACCAAGCTGGGATAAATATTCTTTGACTTCTGCTTTTTTCCTATTCTGGCCTATGTTCTCATCCTACTGTTGATTTTAATGTTAGTTTGTTGTAACATTTTTCAAAAAAATCTTGAAACACACAAGAAAATGGATCATTTCAGTTTCATTTGGGGTATGCATTATTTTCTCTTCCTTTCACTTAAGCAATGGATTTATGGTTTTCCTTTGTTTTCTTTTAACACCTAACAGGGCAAACAGAACACTTTTATGGCCTTAATTTAATGTCTTTTAGTCAGTGGAAATTTCTACATCTTTTTGATTACACCCTTAAATGTCTGTGTCACCCTTTCATATGTGCCATTAGCAAGATGGTGCCATTACCACTGACAATACAGTTCTTCCTGATTTTAGAAATGTCTGATGAAACTATTTTGACGTAAAACACAGGACTTATATTAAGAGAAAAATATGGTTTTATGTTGTACTTTTGATACTGCTTCTTTAAGGATAGACCTTTATCTCTTAAATGACTTCAGCCAATTTATAAACTAATTAGATAGAAGTCTACCTTTCAATGCTCACTGCTGCTGATTTTTCTGCTGTCATTCCTTCTTTTTCTTATAGTCAGAGAGATGGTTCTCAGTGGTCCTTTGAAGTATTATGTTTCTAAGATGTTTTTGGAACAGTTTCATCCTAATGGCCTTCTGCTTTCAGACTCTGAGCTCTAGCCTTGCTATGTGTCAGAATTAAGTCTGAAACAGTTGCTCTCTTGGTTATTTTCCTCACCTTAGCAGGTCTCCTTTGGTTGCTGGAACTATGGAGAAAAAAATTTATTTCAAGGTGCTTTAGCAAACACAGATTCTTTTAGTCAATCAGGTGCTTTGATCTCAGCTGTACATGTCAACTACCCTCCCACATACAAATCTATTATGATAAATTTCCACTTACTATTTCCTTTTTTTAATCAATCCCTAAAACTCTCTGATGTGGAGTATTTAGTACACTTCTGCAAATTTATTTACACAGTGAATGCATTTTTTCAGCTCCTGCCTTTTAGGTAGGAACTGACACAGTAAGTTCCGTGTATTTAAGGAAATCATAGCAAAAGGTTTTGGGGAAAGCTGTATAACTTTTTACTAAAACCTGTGTGAAACCTCCCAGCACACAATATTGTGGCAAGTTCTCTCAATACATCAGCTCAATAATTTCTTCAGACAGGAAGAGGGAATAAATTTACTTACAGCTAAGAAAGATTGTTTTCTATGACTAATCTCTCGTTAGCTTCACTGGGAATAAAAATGTTGCTAAACGTTATAGATTGCTGACTAATGCTAGACAAGGTATGGGAAATTGCTTGACCTGTTTGCACTCATAATAAAGAAACCATTTCCCCTAAGGACCTAGAATCTCTAAGAAAAAAAACTCAGTGGTGTTTTCATATTCTGCAAATCTTTGGTGCAGCCACTTGCCGAATACTGACTGCAGCTGTGATCACAATATCTCAAAAAGCCTATCCTAGAACTGAAAAAAGAAAGATTCTTATATCATGAAGAGTTCATTGGGGGAGAGGGGGTAACAAGTGGATGTAGCAGATTAAGTGACATGTTCACATAAAAACGAAAAAAATCAAGCATTTAATAAAAACTCTATGCAACATGAAATCTCTCAGTTGTTTGGGTTTTGGGGGGTTGGTGGGTTTTTGGTTTGGTTTATTGGTTTTTTTTAATTGGAATGACACCTATGTGGATGACAGTTAAAGACCAAAGAATCCGTAATGAAGTCTCTGAGCTAACCTTCCCTTCACTGCTTTTTTTAAAACACAAATTTCTGTATATATTAAAGGGTCCCATTTTTTAGTATAGCATTAAAGAAGCATTTCAGAACATTTAAAAATAAAGAGTTTTCATCCAAGAAGTATATCTTCATCATTACAATTTGCATCATCCCTAAAGAGGAAATGGGAACTTTTCAGCTAACATACAAAAACAGTATTACTGCTCTTGTACTTTTGTTGTTATTAACTAAAAAATGCTGTAATGCCCCCATTGCAAGTGCACAAAGGGAACTCACCCTGCCTCAATGCTACCTTACACTGAAGGCCCGTAAGATGAAACATCTCCTGAGATTTGGAAACTCTTTTGGCAACTTTTCAAAGAATTCCCAAGGAAAAAATTTCTGATACTTGGTATTTGGGATTTAGCGCTAACTTCTTGTTTGAGTGATTTTGTCACAGCATGTAGTATATGAAAAAGGCAATTATCTAGACACAAACATTTTTTCCTATTACACTGTAGACAGAGCGATATCTTTTAGAATTAATCTGTGCATTATCAGCTGCAAGTAAAAGTGCATTGTCAAAGTTCAAATGTATAATATTTACTTTTTCAATATTCCTAAGCATTTCACTGCTCAACTGATAACGTTTGAGCAAACAATAGATTTGTCCCCTTGCAACTGGATAAGAATGAGCAACAGAGAATTATTTTGCTGTACTCAGTGACTGAGGCATCAGAGAACAAAATATTCCTTCCAGCCAAGTCTTATATTGTTTTTTTTCTAAATTTGCCTAGACTGTGAATAGCGCAGTACAGCACCCTTCCTAGCTACTTGAACAGATTCCAGTGTGATGAAAATGCAACCTACATGCAGGATTTATGCCATAGAACAACACTAGTAAAAAGAAATATCCAACATTAACAAAGATTAAGGTCTGAATTAAAAATTAAATACAGAAAACTGAGAAAGTTAAAATACACCTCATGGGAATACTTCAGTAGAAGTAGTTGAAGTCTGAACAGCTGGTAGCTTTTGCTACCACTTATACTTTGCTAGATTTATATCACCAGTACTTGCATCCTAGATGTTTAAATTACAGTCCTGCAATGTCAGTACCATAGCTTTCTAAATCAGAGAAAAGACTGGGATCAAAGTGCCATACATCAATGAGCAAGAAACATGTCTCTGGTGCATTCTGGGTCAAGTATTAAAATGTAATCTGTTGTTTCAATTCAACATTCCTTTCATTACATGAAGCCCTGTTACATTGATAAGAAAATGTGTTTGAAGAAATACAGCGGTGACTCTCAAGATGACATCTAGGTTTCACTTTCAGTATCAACTGACTATGGAAAAGCCCACAGCTAGACCTCTGTAACATGTCAAGTCTTCTGCATCTTCTTTGGCTAGAAGTAACACACAACAACAAAAAAGTAAAATTTAATGCAGGTTCAGTATTTACTGCTTTTTCCATTACTTAAGCGGTTGACACTTGTATCATTGGTGAGGAAAGTGTGATGGCACAAATGCCAAATAAGGACACAACAGACCTGCTATAAATTCCACATTTTTAGGATAGAGGGGGAGATTATAGTAAATAAGGATGGTAAAAAATTACAAAAAAATCTTATATTGCTGACAGAATAACAACATTTTGGTTTACCTAAATGAAGCCCAGTTCAGGTAAATTATTTGGCACATTAGCTGTGACATTTTAGTGCCCCTTGATGCTTTGAAACTAAGAGAACCTGGGGGGGGTGGGGGGGTGGACTGACGGACTCGGAGGGACAACACAACAGGACAGATGGACAGGACAAAGCAAAAGAAAATAACAACAAAAATCCACCAAAACAACCCAACAAAAACAAAACCCTCTCCATATTTCTCAACAAAAAAAACCCAAACAAGACAAAACCCACAAAACCAAACCACCACGCCCCCCTCTAAAACAGTTTTTCAGGTTTAGTTTTTTACTTTGTAATCCTATACTTTCTTTGCTAATCCAAGATGTTCTTAAAGCAGATTCTGAAAACACACATCACTGATGATTGATGTGATTAACAGTACTGAGATAATCATCACACAAACCTCTGCAATTGGGTTTCAACTGCCAGACAGGCCCTTACAGAGATGTGATCCCTTCAGCTAAGAAAGTTTGTTTCTTCTACAACTAATCTTCTTAGCTTCACTGGGAACAAAAATGATACTAAACTTCATAGATCACTGACTAATGCTAGGCAACATAGACAAAAAATGTTTGACCTGTTCGCACCATAATAAAGAAACCATTTCCTCTAAGGACCTAGAATCTTTCTGAAAAAAATTAAGTGCTGAGGTTTCCTAGTTAATGCTTGTAAAATGTGTTGAGGTCTGAAAGGGAAGCCACTACAGAAACACCACATAATTTCCTATGATAAAAGAACAGGGAGAACCACAGAAAAAAAGCTTCTAATCTTGAAAGTAGAAGCGTCATATGAGTTGTTAATTGTTTAGCATAATTGTAACCATACGAATTCTTAAAAGTCTATTGCTCCATTGGGTGCAGCATATTTTCTATATTAGAAGATGAAAAATGACAAGTTAGGTAATATTTTTGCAGAACAATTTACATATTATAATGGATCACAAATTCAACATAAGTAAACAATGTTACGTTTTTACAGGGAAAGATAACACCGCACTGAAACGAACAAAGTGGCATTCAGCCTATAAAAGACATCAGTTAATTCTTTCAGTTTCTGCAGTGCTCTCAAGGAAGCTGCAAGAGCACGTTCCACTTTGCACATGTCACAGAGAGAAAATTTAAGTTCAGTGATAGACCATAAAATGATCCTCTAGGGGAAAAAAAAAAAAAAAACAAACACACACAAAACCCACCAAACACAGCACAAAAGCAAGACATCAGTGAGGACAATAAGACCTGGAAAATCTGATCTGTGAGGACAGATCAAAGGGAGACAGTGTAGTGGTAAAACTATTAACATTTGACAGTGTAGCTAATAAATTATCTATACTAAAGTGACATTACTTTTAACTAAAAAAGTAAGAGTCTGTGATGATTGCTAACTCCCCAGTTCTAAGTTGTAACTATGACATTAACCACATTGTACTCCAGAAACCAAATGACTTGGAGCCTGCCTCCCTTACCCTGAAATCACTCCCAGGAAAAAACCTTCAGAGATTAATTTATTCACACAAGCCAAATACTGACAGCATACATACAAAAGCTTTAGTGATCCCTAAAAACATCTCAGACCAACATCTGATCTGACTAAAGATGAAAAAGCTTCCAAAACAGTCCTACAATAATAGTCTCAATACCATGGATTACCTTCAATTAATAATACATCTAGTTCAAATATTGAATAATTTTCACATTTTTTTAAAAAAGGTAGAAAAAAAGACAATTCTCACATTTTCTTTTGTTTGGGTAATGATTAAAAGGAAAATCTGCCAAATTTCATTTTAGAAAAGCAACATGAAGGAAAACTAGAGATGTGTGAAAAGTGGGAGTTACAAGGCAAAGTATTTTATAGCAGTTGCTACTAGCAACTGACATTGTTTGACACACTGCATAAAATTGCTCTGTTGTAGCTTTAGATAAGAATGAATAGTAACTTTTGTATTATAATCTATACTAGCCTTTCTTCTTTCAAGAGGAAAATTAAGGAAGCAAATAAACACCTCATTAGCTTATATTTTTAACTATTCCATTTCCCACTCCTTCCTTCGAACACATTTCTTCCTTCTCCTCCCAAGTATTTTGATGAGAAGGCAGAGTTCAACACAATCCCAGAGACAAGTAAATGATAGTTAATTCCTACAGAGACTACAAAAAAAACCCCTCATCATTAACCAACTTCAACATGTTTTACCTTCCTTATGTTGAAATTCCAGGTTTCAAACACAATTGGTCTGTTAAAAGTGCACGCTTCCTAATTTTGGAGTTCATTAGCAATTTTGAAAAGTTGAGTAAATAGAAATAATTTAGTATTGGGCTAAAGATGACCATTCTGATTGCTCAGAAATAATTGTTTTACATCAATCTGTTTTGCTTTCAAAAATTTAAAAAAAAATTGTTAAGTAAAATAACAGAACTTGGAAATCACATAGCCCTACATCATAAACAAACAATATAAAAGTGGAAAACAGTATTTGGGGTGAACAATTTACTGAATTTGTAATTCATTTAATATTAATTTTCTGTTTTCCTTAAAAAAATAATAAAAAATTATCTGCATTGTTGCAGTGCAAGTGATCTTGTACAATCTCTGAACAATCTGGCCACCGTTCAAGGAAAATACTCCTTTGGTCCCGAAATGCCGCACTACCTCTTCCATTTGCAGTGCAAAAATTGCTTTAATTAGAACAGAAACAAGAGTTAGCAATTTCTACAGGACAGTTGAAATTCATCACTCTTGCTATTTTCAAGTCAACATCCCATTAGACCTCATTTTTTCAGAGCCCTCTTTAATGCCACAAATAACATCAGATACCAATTTCCTTTCTTGTAAGTAGCCTTCTGATCCAATGGCCAACACAGAACTTTTCTAATTATGTGCAACATGAGATTTCAATTATTTCATTTAGAGATAGTTAAAAAAAGTTGGGAATAGAAACTGAAGTCAACAAACCTACAAAATAGGTATGGCCACATGTACATCGCTGGTTTCTCTCACCCTTACTTCCTACAAATTCATCATAAAAAAAGGCTATTTGATGCTGCTAAGAAGCTTTTTGGTTCTGAAATTTTTTTCCTTCTAAATTCTTAAGTCACATTTGTCTTCCACAGAAGCAGGAGCATAGCATCACAGGAACAGATCATTGTGTGAGATACAAAAATGAGACCCCATAACCAGAGAATCAAAAAGACTTAGCTCTTTCCCTTGTTTTTTCTTCTAGTCCAGCACCGGGTCTCACAGGCTTTGCTGCACACTGAGACACTGCATCAGATTTTGTGACAATTGGGTAACAAGTGAAAGCACTTGCTCCCAAAGGGTAAGAGACTAAGATCTCAACAATTAAGAAGCTGAAAAACTTGTTGCTTAAGTACAATTTTTGACATTGGTTTATCTCCACTGTAATCTTCAAGGGTTCATTACAAAGTCTGTGCTCTCAGCCCTTTTACCAATGAACATACCAACACATAGCGTAGCAGCATGTGCACCAACGTAACAAAAATGCATCTCAACTTGCAAAGAAGCAGCCTTCCAGGGAGAAGGAAAGTTAAAATGCGAAGAAAAAACCCACATCAGGGCAAACCAAAAAATTAGTTTCTTAAGACCAGTTTATACCACATCACTCTGAAGAAGACTGTTTATGCTGAAGGAAATTCAAGGCATGGGTTAAAAATGGTTTTCAGAGGAAGCAGTATAAACTTGTCATAAAACTGAACTGGAAATATACAACAATGAAATTTCCATCTCTCAAGGAAGTTTCAAACCAGAAGAGCAAGCAGAACAGTCTCAATTCTGCTGCCATTGATATCCCACAAATATGAATATGCATATAAAATACCACACTTAAAATGGATATTCCTACTGAGAAGTCATTGCCATAGTCAATTACTGTTCAAAAAAGTAAAAAAAAAAAATCCCAATGCCTGAAGTTAAAATGTCTAACCACTCAACTGATTTTCAAAGGTTACCCAATGACATTAAAATCAGTAGAGCCTTGCCTCTGATCTCCATTAGACTAGACTGAATTATTAGAGACCTAGTCTCTAAAAGTTTTTTTCTTTCTGAATTCTGAACTTGTTTCTTCTGATAACAGGTTAAATTATGGTGTAGACCTCCTGCTTTCTGAGCCAAGTTGCATTTTTGGATGAGTCACGGACACAGTTCTACTTTAGCTTCAGTGAACAATCGCACCAGAGTAGTGTGCTAATTAGTGAGGAGATGACTTACATTGACAGGCAAATATCATTCTAATTACTAACGATGAGAAAAGAACTACAGAAAATACCCTTGTGGTGTAACTATAACACCATCATTGATGAATAATATAAATCTATTTAACTACATGAAAGTTGTGCATGGAGTATTCTCCAGCTCCTCTTTCAATCAAAGCAATTGCTACAACCTCTTTTACAGACCATGCTCTTCTATGATTTCCTCTGCCTTCAAAATTACGGAGAAGCCCGAGTCACCCTGCTGCCCCTTTCAGTGCTTTAATCTCTTCTTTGATGTTTCTGCAATATAGACACATCACATTTTACCCACCCATTGAGCTTTTCCAAATGGCTCTAAACCCTGACTTTGTCCATTCCCAATCTTAGATTAGCTGTCCCCATATAAGAGGCTGGTTAGGTCTGGCAGCGAGGAATTGAGATTTTTAAAAAATACATGCTAGAACTGAAAAGATTTGTAGGAAGTACAGAGCCTTACTAACCCAGGCATAAAGTATAGCAAGTTACAAATGTTTATTTTACCCTAGTCTAAAGCCCACTTATTTCCAGATGAATCTGTAAAACTGCCTTTCACCACCCTCTCATTTGGCTATAAATTATTTAATAGGTAGATTACTAAGAATTGAGAAAAGCTTAGAAAACAAAAAAATCAGGTCAATCAGGTTTTCCACATACTATTCTTCATTTTAAAGTTCATGAATGATAAAAATAGATTGATCAATTTATCCATTAATTTTATTTTTAAGTTCTCAAGCAGCTGGACACTCCTTTTTCACCTGCATCTGAAATGCTTTAGAGAAATATTTTTAAAAGCTGAACAGTGATTCTGCATAGGATTCTGGCATTGTTTACCTCTTTAAGAAGTCATTACAGTACTTTGCTTAATATTGTCTTATTTCAAATCTACATAACCTGCATTCCAGGAAAAACCTGACCATAGCAGCCAGCCCCTCTGCAAGCCATACTAAGTCATAACTGTACAGTTTCCTTGCTTGATCTGCAGACATTTGTTTGATTAGCAACTTCCACTTAGACTTTTAATGCCTTTGCAACCCATCTAACCTCTGAACACACAGGAACCACTTCAAATCAATGTTTTTCTGGTTTCGGTGTAGCAATAATCCTCCCCTGCTGTTATTATTGTTTTGCATGTGTACCTTGAGACTTGTTCATGTCAAAGTGCTCAGCACTTGTTCATGAATAAAAATTGTCTTGTTAGTAATGCAGTAACACATCAAAGATGGGGATGGTTGCTTTTGGGGGTGGTCATGACACCTAAGTGACAGTTAAAACTGCAAGGAGCCACAGCAGGAAGGATAAATGGTGGTGATACAGAATCCTCAAGCTAAACAGTTACACTTCATGACCATTTAAGAGTGTCAAGGAAATACAACCCTGTTTAAGTGCAAGAATTAGAATTAAAAAGCCAGGTATGACTTTTTCTATAGTGTTACCCTAAGGAGAACAAAAAGAGTATGCTTTGAACAAGAAAAGAAGAAGGACAAGTACTGGCATGAGACAGTGCTCCTGTGATAATTTTCTAAAGCTCTTCAGTACTCCAATAGTGTAAGTCAAAGCCTACCTCAACAATAAGCAGACTGGTGCTGAAAGCGTGTCCAGTGTTAGAAGAAACTATTAGGAAGCTGCTAAAACTGTCTAGCATGTGTCTCACCTCTGACAGCCTCAATCTCCTTCTGCTAAACTAAATACATGCTAAGGTCATTTTTTGCCTTATAAGTAACTTCTTCAGATTACTTGGTGGGGTTTAATAACTAAAGTAGTAGGGGAAGTTAGGCTGGTTGTTTGGAAAATTAGGTGGAGTTGTTAATGTTCAACAGATTTATTTCTAATTCTTTAGAGAGAAATATAAAATTCAATGTAATCCGAGAAAATAAGCTGATGACTGCCACTCTTAGTCACTTCTTTGGAATAAAAAAGAAAAAAAATATTAAAGACTTGCTGGGAATTTCATAGACTCAGACTCATTTAGGTTGGAAAAAACTTTTAAGATCAACCGTTGACTGCTGACAGCAAAGTCCACCACTAAACCATATCACTGAGTGCTGTATCTAGGCATTTTTAAACAAGTCCAGAGATCGTGATCCCACAACCTCCTGGGCAGCCTGTTCCAATGCTTGACCACCCTTTCAGTGAAGAAATTTTTCCTAACATCCAATCAAAACCTCCCCTGGCACAACTTGAGGCCATTCCCTCTTGTCCTGTTGCCTGTTATCTGGGAGAAGAGACCAACCCCCACCTGCCTGCAACCTCCTTTCGGGCAGTTGTAGAGAGCAATAAGGTCCCCTCTGTGTCTGCTCTTCTCCAGACTAAACAAAACCAGTTCCTTCAAATGCTCCTCACAAGACTTGCACTCCAGATCCTTCACTGGCTTCGTTGCCCTGCTTTGGACACGCTCCAGCACCTCAGTATCTATCTTGTAGTAAGGGGCCCAAAACTGAACACGGGATTCAAGGTGCCATCTCACCTGTGTCAAGTACAGGGAGACTATCATTTCCCTAGTCCCATTGGCCACACTGTTTGTGACAAGCCCAGATGCTCTTAGCCTTCTTGGCCACCTGGGCACAGTGCTGGCTCATGATCAGCTGGCCATCAACCAGCACCCTAGGGCCTTTTCCACCAGGCAGGTTTTGGGGTTTATTTTTTTCTTTACATCTATTTATTTATTAAGGGTCATCTTTAGCCAGCTCAGCTCTGCTTGGTGTCTTATGGTCCTCCTTGGTCACAAACATAATTCTGTCCTTTCCTTCTTGCTTACAGCAGGACGTGGCAAAGCTGTCCAGTGCCTCCCCTGCAACACGTGCACAGACTGGCACTGCCAGCACACTGCACTGCTCCTCTACCACCGCCACAGCAACAGGCAGCGGGGCACTGCTCCACGCTATGAAATCATGTCAGAAAAGCCGTTCTGGAGAAATTAGTTTTCAAAGATGATCTATTTCATTCTAACTCTTCATGATGAGTTGATCATGGATAAAAGAGCAAAACTCCTGCCTTCTCTTGGAAAATGCCTAACCTCCAGAATTCACATTTTTAGTTAGATCTTCAAGGTGGCTACTTCATTTTTAGCTCTGCTGTTACATTTCCAACTACATAGACATCAGAGAGATATATGTCCTTGTGTTGTGCTTCAAATATTTCTTGATCTCAGGAACCCTAACTGCACAACACTTCCGCTCCCCTAAAGCAATCCATCTCCATCATAACCCTGGCATTCTTGGAAGCATTGCTTCTTATTCACTGTGCAAAAATCCCTTTTTTTCACCTTAAAGACCTGATTTACTAGTCACTTCTTTCAGCATCCTTTTCTCTTTCTGAACATGGAGTATAGCGTTCTCAATGCACACAGATTAACACTGAATCAAATATTCAGATACAGACTGGAAAGGCGTACAAGGTAGAGGAGGAAAGAGTAGACACAGCTCTAACAAAGAAGGCAGAATGCAGAGGGCAGCCTTATTAACTATAACTGTATTTCTAAATTTCTTTGCTCTTATAGTCTCTTTCCACACAGTGCCATCTGGTCCTAAACCTACTGATTGTTTTGTGATTACACTTGCGTGAAAAAATGCAAAGTTAAATGAGGTTGCACTTGTTTTTCCATGGTCAGATGACACATCTCTAATTTTCAGTACCTGGTAGTCTTTACATGAAGACTACTAACTATGCAGTGCAGGCTCTACTTAGCCGACTAACACATCCACTATTCCCTTTAAGTCCAGGAATGGAATGAGTCATTTCATTTGGCTTAAATTACTTGATTGTGATTGCTTCACAGTTTCCTAACGATCTGCACACTGAAAGGAAAATCCAAATAGTACAAGAGGAATACCAATGACATGGTGTTTTATGAGACTGTACAGAAGTGCCTCTGATATACATAGCTGAAAAGCCCCTAAATCTTTGACATTAGCTATATTGCCTGCTACTTAATAATAAGGAATTATACATTTTCACCCCTTTTTTCATTAATTTGAATTAACCTATTATCTATAGCTGTATTTTAGATACTACCAACCTCACTGTTTTTCCCCTGATTTTGAGGTCTGAATGCCAGAATGCCTTAATAGAGATGAGGCACAATTTTATCCCACTTCGGTGGGATAACAATCTAAACGTTATCTGATAAAGGTCTAATGATTTCCTAAACAGGTATCCTACACAGCACATATACTTAGCTCCTCTGAGCTCTTGTGAGTAGCATGCATCATCTATTCAGATTACATTTTTATCTGTCTCTTAGCCAGCACAACTTGGCTAATGGCATATTTCAATCAATAAAAGTATTTTGGTTTATATATGCATATATTTGATTTATATAGGCATATATACACAGAGATGCATATGCTCCCACCTATTCCTTTCACCACAAAGTACAAAATGTGTTTAGAAAGCAAAGCAAAAAGTATAATTAAATATGCAATTTTATTAAGTACTCTCTTTGCTTTGTTCTTAGGGGGTTTTAATTCATTCTTAGGAAAAAAGTCACACCACTTCCACTGACACTTAAGCTAACATGTTCCTAGCAGATAAGTTTTTTCCACATTAAAGAAAATCACCCTAAGAGAAGAGACACCAAGGAAAAAAAAAAAGACACAAAACAAAACCAGAATTAGATTCGAGCAGATGTCTAGAATCAGCACTGACATCACTGAAATTAGGAGTCTGCAGCAGGCATTCATGAACTGCAGACCTACACTGCAACAAGTGCAATACATATATTCCAGGATATTGTCTCAGCTTTTTAGTTGCCACTACACTACTACAAACAGGCTATGAAATGTATCTATGTTGCATATTTGCAGGCTCAATTATATTTGATATGTTGACAGGTCTTCAGTTCTTATTCAGGGAGATATTCACCACCAGTTTACCATCTAACTTTTGAAAAAAAAAATGCAAGAAGGAAATACAGGTTGAGGAAATAAACTGTTTTCTTCAAGACCATAGCCAGTGCAAACTAATGAGATCTAAGCAAGGTGTAACACTTCACATTTCATCTAATGGGAAAAGAAATACCCACAGCAATAACAAAAACCAAATTAGTTTAGTTGCGTAAAAGCTTTGGTGACAGGTACAGGCACTGCACCGAAACACCTACTTTGAAATTTGTTTTTTTCATTTTTTTTTTTTAATTAAACAATTAGGTTAGCAAGTAAACTAAAAGCCAGCCACTAAAGAAAAGCTAGGCATGCGCAATGAAGCACAGTCATCTCCACATCACCTGTGTAAAATTAGCATATATTCATTTAATGTGCATCAACTGATCAACTACTTGGTCACTCCTTTCCAATTTCTATAGGCAGGCAGGTGCCTTTAACACTTCTGCTTAGGATTGTCTCAAACTGTCAGGACCTCCATTACAGAAAATACACTGCCAAGCATGACATGGCTTACTGCTTCTTTCTGTGCTGAGATTAAGGTAAGGGGAAACTGTCTAGATCCATTATTATATTGGACACTTAAACTTAACTCAGCCTTCAAGGTTCTATAATGAAAATAATACATTAGTAAAAGTATTTATCATCTTTGTTTTTACACTTCTATGACTGTGCTCTCAACAAGGTTAAATGCAACGTTAAGAAAGGCTGACACTTCCCAAAGCAGAAGCCTGCTAAGAAGAAAATTGTACTAGTTATCTAATAACAAGGATTCTTTGGTACCTACTCCCAGATTACTCTCAAAGTTCTGGAAACCATTTAAATGTTTGGTAAGATTTAGCACTTCTCCAGTATTGATGCTTGCCCAGCTGTGGCACAAAGCTGTAACTACTAAAAAGTGCCTGGGCAGCCAGTTTTCAACTCATTTTGTTATACTTCCCTTCTTGCCTCTTCCAGCTGCTTTGACAACTATGTTCAAACACATCAGGTTTAGAAAATACCCGTTAGAAACATGTATTTCAATTGTTCTTCCACCTCAGAAACCTGAATGGACAAACCAAGGCATGAGAGCCAGTGACAGCATATCTGCATACAGATGTGTGTGCAGACAGACAACTTCCATTTGAAATCCCACCATGACTGTAGAGCCTGGCCTGAAGGCTACAAGCAGTTGTAATGCTTTTATTTACTTCCAGAAGGCCTGGGAAACAACAGGCTACTTACAGCTAGCTAAAATACTTTATGAAATGGATTCAATAAATGTGATAAATCCATATCATTGGTTACACTCATGGTAAATACACTAAGATTCAAGAGAAACTACTTTCTCTTCTCTCTGACCCTAAACAGTGAGAGAACTACCAACTTCCACACTAAGAATCCTTCATATGCAAATGACAACCAATTATAGCTAAAAAAACCCAAACGCATCAAGTACAACATTGACATGTAAGAACCTTTAAACTGTTCCTCCTGTAGTAGGAGCTTTTCCACCCATGCGTCAAACACCCATTTACCAAGATGGCAAGCTGTTTTGTTGCTGTTGCTCTTCTAGATCATCAACAGGAAGACTAACATTGAAGATCCATTACTTAAACACACAAGTTGCTTTTTCAGCTGGCTGGCAGAACTCTCCTGCTTAACCATATTTATAATGAATGCTTCTCTCCCAGGTGGGTAGTATTCAAAGGAAATCCAATCAGAACTTCCTACTGGGAATTACTTTTACAAAACATAATAATTACAGGGGTAATTTTACACCAAAAGATATACTAACACCTTTCTAAGATTCAAAGTAACTCCAAGGAGAGCTGAATATACAGAATCTAACTTTCCCCTGGTTGTGAATTTCTCTGTTCTCATGTGGAATGACCTGCAGTCCCTTAGCACACATATGCCATGGTAGCAAATCAGTCCCCAAGTCCTTTCTGAACCACTGCCTCTGCCTTAGCCATGTCTCCAAAACTGAGCTGCTTCTGTGTTTTTCCCTACAAAAGGCTGTCATGCTTCCTTTCTCTCGATGTCAGCTTTCACTGCAACACACTTCTATTAGCCCTGCCCAGCATGCATAAGTAGCTAAGCATACCGATATCTACAACTGATACAGAAATTATCTTGCCAGCAACATTTCCATTAAAGAGAAACATTAACATAAAAAGGTACAAATCAATCTTTTCAGTTCCTTACCCTTGTCTTGAGTGTGACGCCAAAAACAAAAGCTAAGTTTCCCATCAGCACCTCAATGTGTCATTTATGCTACATGGCTACTATTACTAAAGAGTGCAGCAGCATAAAAAATAAGTCTAGTAAACTTGTCTTCCTGTCTGTTGGTATTATTTATAACAATTGCCAGTGAATGGGATGTTAGCAAGTTCTTTTCCCAGTTCAGCCATGGGCACTGCCAGTTGATAACAGTGATAAAGTCGAGAGTGTTGGAGTAATTACACTGACTTTAAAACTGCTTTGAGATCTTTGTGCTGCGATGAAAGATATCTAAGAGGAGCCAGTAGTTACATAAGGCATAGATTAAAAAAAAAACCAAACACGTTTACTATTTTTACCTTGGCAGTAAGTGAGTCTGGATCAGTCTGCAATGGTAAAAAGCTTTCAGAATAATTTAACTCCTCCTGAAAATGTTCTACAAAATAGTATAGTAAGAACAAATCCAGAAGCAGAAAGACATTTCTTTGTAAAAGCAAAGTGATTTTAGGTGGCCTATAACACATAAAGTAACATAAAAAAATAAATTTCAGAAACTTCATGCAGCAGAATCTCAGCAGGCTTCAGAAATAATAGTCTATAACTAGCAGTGAAATAATTCTAAACAGTTTGGGATGGAAAAAGAGCTGTTCTCCTGTCAGAGAACAAAAACGCTCTCACTTAAACTTTATTCCACCCCCACCCCCCAATGAAAAATATTGGGGGTTTTTGTATTATTGGTCATTTTTAAAAAGTTTTCTGTCTGTTGTGGTTTAAACCTGGCCAGCAACCAAGCGCCATGCAGCTTATTGCTCAGTCCCCCTCACCCAGAGGGATGTGGAGAAGAATCAGAACGTAAAACACTCAATGGTTGAGACAAGAACAATTTAATAGGTAAAGCAAAATCTGAGCACACAAGCGAAACAAGGAGTTCATTCACCACTCCCCACAGGCAGGCAGGTGTGTGGCCATCCCTAGGAAGGCAGGGCTCCATCATGCATAGTGGTTATTTGGGAAGACAAACACCATAATGCTGCATGTCCCCCTCTTCCTTCCTTATTCCCCCAGATTATATGTACCCAGCATGACGGCATATGGTATGGAATACGTCTTTGGCTAGTTCAGGTCACCTGTCCTGGCTGTGTCATCTCCCAGTTTTCCTGGGCGCCTCCAGCCCTCTCACTGCCAGGGCCCAAGAAACTGAAAAGTCCTTGGTTTAATGTAAACTTTACCCGGCAACAACTAAAAACATTCTCACACCAAACCCAAAACACAGCACTGCACAAGCTACTAAGAAGAAAATTAACTCTATCCCAGCTGAAACCAGACCACTATCATACCTGTAGTGCTTGACAAATCATGGCATCACATGAAGCATTCTTAGAAACAGGTTTTGACTTTTGAGGGGAGTCCTCCAATACAGAATTGACTGCACAGAGCCCACACCATAAAAAGGTGAACAAGAAACAAATGGAAAAAAAAATTCTGCATCCAAGGGATGCAGACTCTCCAATAACAGAAACATCTGTTTTGAGGTACCTCCCCAACTGGATGGAGCTCACTCTTACTTACTCATTCCTTTTTATTTCCATGTACACACCAGCTGTGAGTGAATCTATAATAAATCAGGCATCAACATCATAACTACTCTATTTTCACATTTATATCTTAAAACATGTAGCATCTTATGTTCTCAGATTCTATCCTGTACATATCCTGTTTTGAATTTTAAAAGGACACTTCAGTAAATCAAGATCTCCTCCCATAGGATTGTTCTGTGGCTATCCTTGTACAAGAATATTGATAGGTACAGGTTCTTCAATGGATAAACTGATGATGCTCTAGAAGACAGATATTTAAAAAAAAAACCCACCAAACAATAACAAGAAAAAACAAAACCAAACAAACAATAAAAAAGAAAGCAAATTATGCAGGCCAGAATTTGAATTTGCCCACTCTAAGAGAAAGTAGAGGGAGGGGTGGAGAGACTCAGAATTCTGACTTTATGTTTATTTTCTAGTATCACTTAGACCAATTTATTATCAAGGGTGAACTGTACTAACATAAGCAGTAACAGTTCCTGCCGCAGACTAGAGCCAAGAAACAGGATAACCAAGCCATAACCAAACTTAGAGAAGGCTAAGAAGTTTAAAACCCCAATCCATTCCAGACTCTGCTAGGCTTTTCTGAGAAATAAAAAGTGAATGTTATAGGCAATTATTGTTTCTACAGCAAAACCAATACAAAGGATAGGAGTAGCTAGATGGGGAGAAGAAAAACAAAATTATTAACATGCTGCTTTTATTTATTCCTTGGAGAGCACTGCAGCTGCAGGGAATCATGAGTAGATGCTCACTTCCAGAATGTATGTTATGTAGAAAGAACAAATGTGAAACTCTTCACTCTGTTTTGCTGCTAACATGCATCCTTTACATAACTCACTGCATGCAGCTGCCATTCTTTCAAGTACCTGACAAGCCACTGAGCACTACACCTTATCCTTCACTGAAAACAGCTCAATAAAAAAAACTGACAACAGTTGATTTGTAAGTATAGTCATCAAATTAACAAAAAGCCTTTTTGTTCAGGAAATCCATCATTTAAGGGGACACAAGCAAGCAAGCATTACCATACACTGGCACGTAATTGGGACAGTTACATATTTGTATGACTGACTCATTTGTATTCATACTTAAGTGTACATTGTACAGATGGAGTAATATATTGATATTCAAGCTTTGTGTGTTAACATCATGCATCCTTTTCAAGTAAATTAGAAATTAATTCTGTGAATCATAAGCAATACAGATAACTGGAAAAGGAGGAGGACTATTCACATGGCTAGTTATAATGAATCCCTGTCCTTCACAGGACATCCATCAACAACAATTAACTTTATAATAGTAACTAGTCTACCTCCAAAAAAACCCAACCATACAACCACGAACCCCAAGTAAACTAAAAATGCAACAGGTAGTACAGTGGAGCATGTAACTGTAAAACCTTTATATTCTTACCAGGCTTCACTATCAGCTTATTTGACTTTACAGCACAACTGCTCTCTGCCTTTTTTTATTTTTTTTTTGTTCCCCTTCTTTAAGATTTGAATTCTTCCTCCTATAGACAACAAGTTTTCTTTTCTGTGATCAGATTTGAAACTAGCACATTTTAGGCAGCGCTAGAAACTGAAATGACAGAGTAAGAAGCCCAGAAGCATTAAAATGTAATAATTAAATTCCTATTTGAAAGCAAAAACCTACTGCATCCTCCATTGAGGAACTGTTGTCAGCCACCACAGTTTCATTGGTATTCATTTTGGATCACGAAAGAGGCAAGAATTGCAGACAAAAGAGTAATACGGTTTGCATACAAAGGCAAACTGCTCTCCTGCAAGGTTAAACAGAGATAATTTTAGAAGCTATTTCTAGTAATGTATTTATGCAAGTTTTACTGACCTAAGTGTAAACTTAAAACCAAAATAAAACCCTCAACAATCTGAAAGGTGGGGGGAGGGGTGGGGGAAGTCTGGGGCATTGTTACTTTCAGCTAAAGAAAGAAATTCTCTCTATCCATACATTTATAAATGAAGCAGCCAACAGCTTTAAAATGCAGTATGACAGCTTTTTATAAGGTTAGTCTTTTTAAAATAGCATTTTATTATGGTCCATTTATTAATACGAACAGGATCATAAATAACAAGTTTTTATACCTTTAGATATAGAACTCACCCCAGAAAAACACCTGCTATCTCTCCTACCCACACACACTTTCTTTCACACAATCACAGAATGGCTGGGGTTGGAAGGGATGCTGGGGATCATCCAGTCCAACCCCCAGATAGAGCAGGTTCACCACAGCAGTTGCACAGCATCGCGTCCAGGTGGGTTTTGAATGTCTCCAGAGAAGGAGACTCCACAGCCTCTCTGGGCAGCCTGTGCCAGGACTTTGGCAGCCTCAAATTAAAAAAAGTTTTTCCTCACATTCAGAAGGAACTGCTTGCGCTTCAGTTTGTGCCCATTTCCCTTTGTCCTTTCGCTGGGCACCACTGAAAAGAGCATGGCTCCATCCTCTTGACACTTGCTTTTAAGACATTTGTAGACACTGATAAGATCCCCCCTCAGTCTTCTCCAGGCTGAACAGCCCCAGCTCCCCCAGCCCTTCCTCATAAGGGAGATGCTCCGGTCCCCTGATCATCCCCACAGCCCTCCATTGGGCCCTCCCCAGCAGTTCCCCATCTCTCTTGACCTGGGGAGCCCAGAACTGGACCCAGCACACCAGGTGAGGCCTCACCAGGGCAGAGAGAGAGAGCAGGAGGACAACCTCCTTCAAACTGCTGGCCACATTCCTCGTAATACACCCCAAGGTGATCCCACTGGCCTTCTTGGCCACCAGGGCACACTGCTGGCTCATGGGCAACTTGTTGTACAGGGGATGAACCGGTGCATGGGGTTGTTCCTCCCGAAGTGCATCTCCTTATGCTTGCCTTTGTTGAATTTCATGAGGTTGCTCTCCATCCAGCTCTCCAGCTTATCCACATCTGGCTGAGTGGGTACATCAGCCACTCCTCCCAGCTTGTATCATCCACAAACTGGTTGAGGCTACACTCTGTCCCTTCATCCAGATCACTGATGAGTAAGTTGAGCAGGACTGGACCCAGCACTGACCCCTGGGGCACTCCACTAGTTAGACTCTGCACCAATGATCAGAAGAACCCTCTGAGCTCTGCCATTCAGCCATTCTCAATCCACTGCACTGTCCACTCATCTGACTCACACTTCCTGGGATTACCTGGGAGGATGTTACGGGAGAAGTTCCAAAACTCTTGCCGAGGTCAAGGTAGACAACGTTCACTGCTCTACTCCTTGTCTACCTAGCCTGTCATTTCATCACAGAACAGGCATGATTTCCCCTTGGTGAATCCACATTTACTCCTGATAACCCTCTTTTCCTCCCCATGCTTAGAGAGGACCTCCAGGATGGGCTGTTCCATCACCTTTCCAGGGATGGAGGTGAGACTGACCAGCCTGTAGTTTCCTGGGTCCTCCTCCTTGTCCTTTTTGAAGACTGGAATGACACTGGCTACCCTCCAGTCCTCAGACACCTCTGTTCTCCGTGACCTTCCAAAGATGATGGAGAGTGGCTTAGAAATGACATCTGCCAGCTCCTCAGCACTCAGTGATGCATCCTATCAGGGCCCACGAATTTCAATTCTATTGAGGCCTTACAAACCCCAAAAGACTGCAAACTTGGACATATGCTAGAAAACATAAGAGACAATCCAGACCAAGTCGATATTTCTTTTTCTTTCTCTATATTGTGAAATTCTCATTTCTAGCCACCCATCAAATATATATAGGGATGTAAATGGATTATATGTGTTGAAGATATCTCCATAGAATATAAGTTCCAAACCACTTTTTCCATTCTGGACCAGCATTTTGACAAACCACCAGATTTCCATCATGCTGCTATTTCTACTGAGAATAAGGACTAGCACTTATCACTGAAACTTACTATATATATTCCCTGGCATGTAATTTTCAGCAATGATAGTAAGAATCATATCACTTCCAGGTACTTCAGCCATTTTTAAAATGTAAATAATATGCAACACTGAAACTGCAAGTATAATAGCAACATCACTGATATCCTTAGATGAAAGACCGTACACATACAAACTAGTATCCCTAAAATCACAGCTGGAAGAATGCATTTACAAAATCGGTACAATATTTTAATAATATGTATACTATCACATGCATTCCTATGAGCACCAGAAACCTATGATTTGGAAGCTGTAGAACAGACTTTTCACTGACTACATCGGTAGTGAAGCAGAAGATCCATTTTAATGCAGCAGAATATGGTACTGCACTTGTTTTGGCAAAAATTATACAGAAATCAGCAGGCAGACCACAAAGATCAACATGGCACTTCATATTGCCCTTAATGTTACCTTATTCTGTGACAAAGCAAGTATCAGTGTTCAAAGCCAAGACTCCAGTGCGCTAAATTTTCGCACAGTATTTCACCAGCTGCTTTTCAATTTTTTTTTTAGCAGTAACTTCAAAAATGATTGGACAGACCACAGCTTGGGGTCATCAGCTTTCTCCACATTCACATAACATTAACTTTAGAGATCTCAAGTTTTCACCAGAAAAAAAAAAAATGTAATATTTTAAGTAGTTATAAAATTGTACTGTGAAAAAATTGAAAAATCAAACACTTGTAAAAACTAAATCAAGGATTTTATTATCAAAAAGGAAGAAGAATAGAGACTTCTCAGTATTCTCACATTCAGAACTATTTCAAAAACAACTCTAATTCACCATTATGTATACATAGGATTCAAATAATTTCCCTAAAAAAATAAATGAGCCTATACTTCCCCCAGTAAGACTGAGAAGTCCATCATTAAAAGAAGAGATCTTTCCTCATAATTTTGTAGGTAACACTGCAGTGATATACCAACTCTGTACACTAATTTAACCACGTTGTACAATAAACACATCACACCAGAATGCTGGATGTCTCATTATAGCCACAAACAACTGAGCAATAAGTAACAACCAAACCTTACAAAAGGGTGTTTTTTTTATTATTATTTAAAAAGAAAGCCCAAACCAACCAACCAGCCACCACCCTCCCACACACACAACATCAAAACTTGAAGGCACAGATTTTTTTCTTTTTAAAAATAAATTCCTAAGAAACTTGATTTTCTTCCATTACTCTGTTCCAACCTGCAGTCCAAAAACAACTTTATAGCCTTGAATAAATGAAAATTATAGCCAAGAAGAAAAATTTTCCATGTTGTGTTCATCCTTTCTGTTATTTAGAATAAGACACAGTCCTACTGTTTCCATGACTCTGATGTTAGTATATAGAAAGAACGAAGGACAGAAAGCTATCCTTTGGCATTAATTTGCTTCAGTTAACCAAAGTGTCATAGAGACACCATTTGGAAGAACTTTTGATGGTTTAATCCTTCTATTTTAATGAAGATTTACCCTTGAGATGCTACTTAATCTGATATGGCACTGGACCAAAAAGTACTCTGATAATGCAGAACAATAAGAAGTTCCATGTACTGTAGTAGGAATTTCCTTGATACATTTTCCTTACATAAACTTGACATATATTTATAGTGCTGACACTACAGAGAATGAAAGTAAAAACGTTTTTTATTTTGTAGCTTTTTTTAGATTTTATTTTTTATTATTTTAAAATTTCATTTTTAAAATTAATCGTTCCATTTGCACCGGATGCAAAGGGCGAGTGGGTAATGCCATTAAAACCTCTTCAAAACAGTACCTTGAATGTTAGACAACCATTAATCTAAGATTGTTGCAAAAAAAGGAAGAAGAGACTGCATGTCTAGACTTGCTAAGAGGACCAGCATTTTTCAAGAGCTGTGATAGTATATGCACAAATGAACAGGACTTCCCTCTTGCAGGCAGATGTCTGCCTACAAGTTGGATGCCGCCAACATATTTTCAGTTTGTCAATAGCAAACAGTTCCATTTCTTGTTTGCAGTGTTTTATTTCTTTAAGCCCCAGAGCTGGGGGCTTTTATATGATTTTTTTTTTAAAAAAAAGATGGAGGTTAATGAAGGCCAAGCTTCTCATTCACACACCATTTTATGTTTGAGAAACATGAACTGAGAGATCATCCTGATATATTTAAAACAAAAACAATCAAAACACAAAACTAAAACATGGAATTAAAAAAGCAGTTATTCTAACTGCATATTTGGAAAAGTAGTGTGTTTTAGTTTTGCAGCTACGCACGCATTCAGAAAATCATATGTGTTACCATAAAATCATTTGCAGAAATCTTTAAAATTGCGATAGGCCAATGATCACAGTGGCAGACAGCTCCCTTCTATTTATTTTAGGGTGAACTCCTATTCCTACTGCTCAGTGTAAAGACTAAAGCAAGAATCCAACAGCAGCTCTGTTAGAAATCTGCCTTTCATAAAATATCCAAACATTTCAGGTTTTTTTGTTGTTTGGCCTCCTACAAAAATAAATTTCCTATGAAATTTGATTTTGAAAATGTATTTTTTGATTACAGAAATGTGAATGTGAACTAAATGATTCAGCAATACCAAGTTTAACATTAAAATGTTCTATTTCAGTAAGTAAAACTGCTGTCCCTTCTGTATATTTACAATTCATTTCATTCTAAAATTTTTACTAGAACATTTTTATTTCATTTAAGTCTGGATATTCTATGTCTTTTGGTATTAAAATAGGAAATGTTTTATCAAAGGAAACTATCTTTTTTTCTAAATACAGCTTCTTAACTAATTTAGATTTTTTTTTTGCTATTGAAGAGTCAAAATTACATTCACACAAATAATGTAATTTCTTAGATGAAGTATTTCTGAAAAGAAATTATTCTGTTTGAACATCTGAATCAGTTCTAGGCATCAGGTGCCTGATACAAAAACAACCTGGGAACTTTTACCCTGCTGTTTCTACACCCACCCAGTGCCAAAAATCTAAACAGCAACATCATCTTGTAGACTTCCAAGTATAACAATGGCCTTCACTGGAGAGAAAAAGTAACCTAGCAGATGAAAACTGCAGAAGTTCAAGACAAAAGTAGTTAGAGGGGGGAAAGAATGTAAAGGAAGAGGGCAATAAACACATCCTGAAAAACCTACATTGTCGGTATCTCAAACTTCCTTAACTTGTAAATTTTATTGAATGCCGACTCTTCAGATAGGAAGAACAGAAGTTTAAGGTTGTTAGTGTACGATGCATTAAAGCTTTTTAAATACGGATTTAAAGCATTTTATTAGAAAGTCTACACATCTTTTTATTTTCTGATAGAGGGAAGCAAATATCATTCTAATGGCCTTGCAAGCTGCACCTTTAAAGTAAAAGAAGGACATGTATTTAAGCTGTGATCATAAATTTATGTCTCAACTATGGAGTATCTTTTTGTGTTACTGGGAGAGAACACCTTTGCCTCCATACAGAATGTACTAATTTGTAACTCCCAGTCACAAAATAATGAGGTGGCAGAACAGAAGCAGCAAAAAAGACTGGTAAATTGGACTGTATGTTTAACTCCAGTCCCAGCCTACACACAGAATAGGTGGAAAGAGACCTGTATTGTTACCTTCTGGTTCATTCAATCAGCTTCTTTTATAGGTTAGTTTTATTATTGTTCACAGCTGCAAAAGTTCAAATATCTTAAGAGCAAAAGAACATGAGACTACTTGGAGGTTTTTAAATGCAATTTTGGGATGAGTCATCCTCAAAGATTTCCAGTACTCCACCCCAAAGGTGATCCACCAAAGCAAGAAAGTTGATTAGAGCTGTTGACTACAAGAGAAGCAAAATTTTCTGATATACTCAAAACATTCACAAGTGGTCAGGTCTCTATTTAGTGCAATTTAGCTTGAAGGGAAGAAAATTCTTCTAAAATAGGTAGATTTGACTGAAAAGATAATATTTTAATTTATTACAAAAATATCCATAGTATAATAAAAGTAAATACTGGGATTCTCACTAAGTTGCAATTTGAAAGTAAGCCCACCTCAATGAAATTGCCCATGAAAAATATTTACTCTATTCCACCTCACTTGTTGAAAAATAAGCTTAAAACTGTTATAAGCTACTGTTTCTAGGTATTTAAAGTATCAGTAAAATGCTAG
The DNA here is from genome assembly GCA_035590215.1 of Microhierax caerulescens. Classification (NCBI taxonomy): domain Eukaryota; kingdom Metazoa; phylum Chordata; class Aves; order Falconiformes; family Falconidae; genus Microhierax; species Microhierax caerulescens. The sequence goes on from JAVJGJ010000001.1 coordinate 74,233,301, forward strand.
TTTTATACAAACATTAGTAATACTGAGGTCTGCTCTATGAAGTAACTGTGTTGAGCTAACCTAGGTTAAGCAACAAATCCATTAGCTTTCTTTGATTTTCTGTTGCCAGAATGGGAGAAATAGCCACCCAACAATAACCATGTCACAGAACACTGTTTATTCCTAATCAGAGCGCCTTTAAAAAAAAAAAAAAAATGGAAAAAAAAACCATAACCCCCCCTAAAAAAAAAAAAAAAAAAAAAACCACAACCCAACCCAAACTGTGAACACTGACAAATTCCCACCATGGAGTTAACAACAGCATTTCAAGCTGTTTGCTAAGCTCCAAAGACAGATGGCTGAAAAGGTTGTAAGAATGACTTCAGGGATACTCACTGCTAAGAGATTCTCTCTTTTAGGAAAGTACATCCATCACTGCTGTTATTGTGCCAATAATATTTATATTAAAGACAACAATGGAAAGAAGCAAGGTCACCTCTCTGAATCACTAAACTCCCAAATGACTCCTATATAATTTTCATGAGTGAACTAGTATGATTGCTTACTTGCTCTTAAACAGAAATCTGCAAAGTCACAATAAGAACAAACTGATACAAGTTTTGTTGAAACTTCATAATGATGCATCACCATTACGCATGCTGTGGTATGGTCTTTTCTTTTAACAAACATGCATGTACGAATGAACTTGCAAATTTTGCACACTTACCTATATAGTCACTTTTTTAAAATATGCTATTTGTATTTATACATGCAGAGAACATGGAAATTTTCTATATGGATAAGCAGTAATAACATCCTTTGTTTGAAAAGTGAAGAGGTTAGAAAATACCAAAATCAGGTATAAATATACCTTGTACATGCAAATAAGAGTACTTTTCACTCTTGGCAACATTTATGGTACTTATCTGAAATACTGAAGCGTACCAGATATGTCACTCTAAAGCAACTCCTAGTCAGTGAAGCATTGCCTCAACTCAGACTTCAGTCTCATTCAGACTGGAGACTTGCTCTTTTCTAAGTTTGTCCTACAATGCTAGATGTGCAAACATTTACTAGTATTAGTGAACTGAAATCTTAAACCTGCTTTCAGCCATGGAAAATGCCTCAAGGAACTCTGGTGCACAAGGTTGTCAAGTTAAAAATTTGGTCTCCATGGCTGCTCTGGGAATTGAACAAGGAAGCCAGTGTCACATAATGTTTGGCCTTTGCTTCTGACAGCTCATCTAGAAAAACTACAAGAGTTCTTCCCTCAGTAATTTGACAGCTGACTTCAAATTTCTCACTGCCCAAAAAACAGTGGGCATTTTAAAGTGATGCCATGACCACACAGCGATTTAAGAAAAAGCTATAGATAGTTAATCTATTTCCAGGGAAAAACTGAAATAAGATGGCTACTAATTAATGAATTATAACTGGAATTTATATGTATTTTCCACAACTTAAGACTTTGTAAGGCAATAACAGATTGTAGATCCAAACAACCTACAGCAATCTCTGTTATCACCTCCATTACAACAAATATTGCATTACTCAACAAATTTTAAAGTACGTAATAGCTTCCAATCTCTCTTCAAGATTTGACTTGTTTCAGTTATAAGCTGTGACAAAAATATCATGGCAACATATTTGCAAATAATTATTAAAGACAAATGAGTACTGAAGACAATTTTCTAAATTGTCAGTTTCACTTTTGAGGACTTGTACTATTTTATTTTACTCCTTCTGGTTATTTAATTTCTTCTCCATTATAAAAATGGTCTATATAAGTATAATCTGAATGTAATTTTTCTAAAGTCATTATAATTCTCCACATACTTAAGTCACCTGCCCAAATTAATAAAAAGGTAAATACCTCACATCTTGAGTGCACAAAATGAAAAGATCTAAAGCATCTCTTAATTCCTGATATAACATTAAGTTCAGCCTTTTGTAAATTAAGAAACTTCATTTAAGCCCAGTGTTTTATAATGCAGGCCTGTTGACTGGGCTCGCTATGGTCACATCACACCCCCAAGATACAAGAGTTCCTCTTCATGCACTGGTGTTCTCAACCTTTGGCTTTTCTATTGCTCTGCCTCCTGCTACATCCAAATTTCAAAAACAACCCACAAGTTTCCCTTTTTAAAGCTACATTAGGAAATCCTTTAACAGAAAACAATAATTTAAAAAAAAAATCAGCCTTAATTATAAGATCTTAAAATATTATTTCATGTCAAAATTCTTTTGACTTCCAAGAGAATTATTTAGACTTTACAAGATGGTCCTTTCGCCTTCAGGCCCTGTAACAGGAGAAAATGCCATCCTTCATCAAGCACAGAAAGACCAGTCAGATCTCTTTTACTCCCTTCTCAAATACTTTCAGTATGTAGCATAATACCCTCTGAAGGGTTCAGAGCAGCAGAGAGAACTGGGTAAACCAGAGAAGCAATACAAATAACATCATCAGTCAAACATTCTAAACTATGAATATGGAGGGGTGCACCTAAGAGTCACTGGCACACCCAGCCAGAAGCCCTACACAAATCCCACGAGTTTCTACAGCTGCCTGTGTATGCACTGACAGTCCCTCCACAGCAGCAGAAAATCCTGTTCCAGAGTAGCAAGTCTGCAAGCCAGTGACCCCCTTCATGTTAAACTGGTAATAATCCAACTTAAAAGCCTTGTGGCATCATATACAGAGACGGTGTGATTCATATATTAAGGTCTCAATAAAGACCTTAGAGATCAAAATGAACGCTCTACTCCTATACACAATCCTGATGACTAGCTACTACACTAAGAAGTAATATTTCTGATTTGGCATACCACAAATTCTGTACAGATAGAATTCCAGACTAATATAAGGAATTACTGGGAAATAAGCTACTCAAATCCCAGAAAGAATTAATGACAAAACTACCTTCTCATCTAATGAAAATATAGTGCTTTGGTACCTGAACTATTTTTCTTTTCTTTTTCTGGATATCTTTTTCTCTTCTCCTGCCAAGCTTCAGTAAACCATGTAGAAAGTAATTTTGCTTTGAAATATCAATAGCTTTAAAATGATAATTTTATTGGGGAAGGGATCCAATTTCATAGGCCATACCAGTTAAAAAAATAAAAAATCCAAAACAAAACCAAAACCCAATCCTCCACACACATCAAAAAAACCCTACAACCAAGCTTAAGAAATCATAAAGAAAGGCAAAAAAACCCACCAAATTGCATTTTGTTAACACTGACCATCACTTTCCCTGATAAAAAATGAAAACTACAAGGTTTCCAAGTGCCCCTGAGGAAACCTATTTCACAGTTACCATAATTTGCCATCTGTAGTTTCCTTCTTTAATGAAGTCTTTAGAACAGACTTCATTGCAGATGAGTAGGAACTGTTAACTCTTCATTGTGGGGGTTTTGACAACTTGTGCAAGCTCTTCCAAATTAGAAGTTTATGCATATTAAAATGTAGGTTTATCCTTTCCTATATGAATCATTACATACTCTGTTAGCCTGTTAGTCAGGAAGAACATATCAGTTGAACTTTAGAAGCTACATATTTCATTACTACCCAATGATACATTCAAACAAACAATCTGCTACAACTGAGTACCCAGAACTTCAAGTATGCTACCATAATATAGGCATGACTGACACTTCGTATATTCTTTTTTCCACATTATTAGATGAGATTAAATTTAAACAAATATGGAAAAGATGGAAAAGATTCTCTTAACTTGAAACTGTTTTAAGTTGCTTTTATATTTGGCAGTCAGGATTAAAATAATCATCTAATGCTTTATTGAATAATTAAAAAAATATATACTATTGAAATCACTCAAAGACCGTTTGACAAGAAGCATATATTACAAAAATTATTCACATGCAATTATCCTAAAGCAGGGGTCCTCAAACTACAGCCCGCGGGCTGGATACGGGCCCCCAGGGTCCTCAATCCGCCCCCCCTGGTATTTACAGAACCCACCCCCTGGGAGTTGGGGGGGGGGAGGGGGGAACCAAGCAGCCACAGATGA
>JAVJGJ010000001.1:74245843-74283204 GCA_035590215.1 Microhierax caerulescens
TTTGAGGACCCCTGGTCAAGAGGATGGGGCCAGGTGGTGCCCAGCGACAGGACAAGGGGCAATGGTCATAAACTGAAGCACATTCCTTCTGAATGTGAGGAAGAACTTTTTTACTTTGAGGGTGACGGAGCCCTGGCACAGGCTGCCCAGAGAGGCTGTGGAGTCTCCTTCCCAGGAGACATTCAAAACCCACCTGGACGCGATGCTGTGCAACCTTCTATAGGAGAACCGCTTTAGCATGGGCTTGGACTAGGTGATTTCCAGCAGTCCCTTCCAACCCCAATCATTCTGTAATACTGTGATTTTCTAGGCTGAGGTGCTACTCAGAGAAAAGTTTCCCCAGTGACGTCTTGCAGTGACTACGAGAACCACCTTTTTCTACATGGTATTTACTTCCTACGTTTCTGCTGGGCAAGTAATGAAGAAAACTGATTTCCAGTAAGCTTTATCAAAAAGCAATCCAAAGCCCAGCACTGTTACCAAGAACAAAAATTGTATTGATTAGACAGAAAAGTCATTCTAATAATAACCAGAGAGGCATGTAATTGTAATACCTTCTTATATAGAAAGCAGTGAGAAAAACAAACAAAAAACCAACCAAACAAACAAAAAAAAAGACAAAGATCAGGTTACAAGAGGAAAAACAAAAGACTGGAGCAAATACAGGTAAAACTACAGTTTAGTTCTTCAAGTGGCATTTGAAAGTCCCATTCAGATCAGAAGATATTTTTCATTCTCAGAAGATGGTAGGCATTACATTCAAGGTACCACCAAGGAAAACTAACCTCCCTGTATTAAAATCAATGATGGCAGTATATAAAATATCATTTAATTTTGCTTAACTCTGTTCTTAAGCCAACCTGAACTCTGCTGGCAAACTGCTTTAATTTACAAATTTCATATATAAAGCTGAAGGCAGAGGAAGAGGTTTGAGCAAAACATTTTTTAAGGACGGGTTTTAGCAGAGCGGAGTTGAAATTGTGGTCAACATTTCTCCTAACCAAAAAGTTTCATTAAGCTGAAGCAGCTGTATGCTAACCAAAGAGCTCTAGGAACAGGTATTTGATAGATAGCAAATACTGTCTACTTGGTTTATTAGATCCTCTATAGAAAAAAGGAAGCATTATTTCACACTGTTTTAAAAATACCATTGGAAGGAGACTAGGTTTTTTTCTGATGTCTTAGGAAGCTGTAATCACTATGTGCTGAATCAGAACAGCTAGGGAAAAAAAGGTGTTGATTTGAACTCCAAAGCATGTTTCTATCATTGCATTACCTGTCCATGCAAGATATGCAACCAGGTCCAGATAAAACAGCTAACTCAGAAACTTGAGATGTTGGCCCAAGGATTGAAAGCGGTACCAAACTGACTCACTTGGGTGAGTATGGTTTACGTAAATAAAGAGGAACAGGGAAGTCATTTTTGCCTTAAGAAAAAAATTCTTGATAACAATGCAGTTAAGACGCATAGACTCAATTTCAATGCCTGGACCAAAAAAGGACAGGTCCTTTTTGAGGTCACTTAAAAAAGGCAAAAGCCCAAACTGAGCCAAAATAGCGTTAAGTGATTTAAACTGCTGTAAGAACTTAAACATAATTCAGCTGTAATCTATATTGTGATGTTAATTATACAGCTAAGGAAAACCAGCGAGAAGATAGGCACAAATGGCAGATTTGTTGTCTGAACAATGTTTCTGGCACCGGCAGGGAAGACAGGGGGTAGTAGCAGGAAAAAGCAAGGTAAACTTGGCCAAAGTACCAAGACCAAATACTCTTTTGTGGAAGTGCCTCCCCACTCCTCTTGATTTAAATACCAATTGTGCCATTTACCAAAGTGCTCAGATTCAATCAATACAGTATTTTGGTCATGCAGATTATGGAATGATGGCTGGAGCTCTTTACATGTGCTTGGCATAAAGTCAAAAGCCACTGTCCCACCAAGCCTTACTTTGCCTTCAAGAATAATGGTGCAAATAGAGATGAAATTGTATAATGACCAAGTTCATATTCTGCAGCAAAGAGGTCAGTAAGCTAGGTATCAATAAATTAATTTCAAGAACAGTTTGGACTCAGACCCAAATACTTCTAAACATGTACAACTGAGTCAAGCATCTGCTTGATACATGCTAACATAATAGTTAACACATGTTCAGCTGCTGTAATTTTAACAGTGACAGAAAATCTGCACTTTATTACAAATACTGTTCTGTTTTACAAGGAGCAAGCCATGCTTACTTTCTTGGATTGTAAAGTGGATAAATTCCTGCAGCAGTGATGCAGATAGGAATGGTACAAGGTAATTTTACACTAAGTAACATTCATCATAAAACTGTTAACATAGATGACAGTATCCAAGTCTCTTGTTAATTACTTGACTGTAAAACCTTAAAAGCTTTAAGTTGAAGAGTGTTCTCAATGGAACAGACATAATTAATTCCCTCAGAAAGAAAAATAAACAGCATTTTAAAAATGCATACTTCTGTGTAATGATGCAAATGATGTTTTCCAAATTTCTACCTCTTTCTTCCTATTCCCTCACAGAATAGAAAATATCTTCAGGATTTATAACGACATTGTAACAGTGGAAATAAATGTAAAAGTTGACTTTTCAAGACTTCAACAGCAAATACGAGGAATGAAACAAGATTTAGAACTAAGAAAAATGTTATTATAGGGAAAGGTCTGTAACTATGGTTGAAACAAAGAGTATATTTCATTAAAGTGAGACCAATTTCTGGTACTGCTATTTAGTCTTTGCTAACTACTAAAAACCAGAACATAATAGAAAAGGAAACCCAGCAAAATAGGATCTTCCAGGTATGCCATATATTCTCATATGGCTTTAAGTAAGCTAGAGGTGAGGAAAACATTAAAATCCATTATTCTTACTACAGTTTAGGTTTTTTTACAAGCAACAGGACCCAAAAATATACTATAAAGAAGTTAATGGAAATAGAATTGATTAAAGCAGCAGTGGTTTTAAAGATGCTGTGAGGAAAACAGAAGACAATGCTTGCTGTTAGCAAACTGGTGACACAAGATTTTCTTTTAAATAGCAAATAGATATTTGAAGAATAACAAAACATTTCAAGTAAGCTATTAAGGGCTAAGTTTCTCATAATAGAAGCAAATCCCATTTTTTGCAGTATGCAATTTTTAAGGGCAAATCAGAAAAAAAGGGTCAGTTTTAACTTTTTATATAATAAAAAGAAGAAGAATAAACAGAAGAATATTATTCATGCTTTATAGAGGATGAAAAATTTACTGTCAGGTTTTCTTCTCTGATTTTCTCCTACTCAATAATATATTACATTGGCAAATGGAGTTACAAAAAGCTCCCATTCCTTTCTCTTCTCTACTGCCTTCAGGAAAGAGCCTGACTTTTTAGGAGCCTCTTCACATCGGGTGGAAGAGGCCATCTATTTCCATCCTACACATCTGCCCCATTTAAATTTTCAAGACACATTCAACAGAACTTGGAAAACTCATTAAGTTTTCAGTCTATTATCAACCCTACATTATCAATCATGACTATGTCATCATGGAACTGAGCTCCTGAGTCGTAGTCCTATAACTTTCCACACTTACAAACTGTCTTTACAAACAAGTCAACCAGCTCGCTCTGAAACAATTTTGCTCTAGACACTATTTTCCATATGCAGTATGGACAAGATTACACCTCAATTGACCCATCATGCACACTTGGAACATCTTTTCTAACACTTTCCCAGTGAAGTCTGTGCCTTCAAACACTCTCAATGCATCCTTATACCAAGTCCTATGCCATGTAACACCTACTCTTATTCTCTTGCTTCAAAAATACAACTTCGGCAGACTACAATACAGACTTCACATAATATCAGCAAAACTGCACCAAAACCAAACAAAAAAACCCACCCAAAAAAGACCAGAAATAATAGTTACAATAAAGGGATGCAGAGATTACCAAAGACAAGCTCTCTGTAGAGTTCACTGTGCTATAGGACCAATGAGGACAAAGTCAACTTTGCAAATGGTTTGGGAGTCAGACATAGTGGGGACTTGGTCAAAGACAACAGTAACAGCTGAAAGCACATTTCATTAAGAACCAAGGTAACAAATCAACAGCAGACTAGAAAATCCCTACTCCATTTCCTACAGTTAGTAAACTCAAACTTTTTCAGACTCAAAGGGGCAAAAATTAAGGTTGAACTGTGAGTAGTTATAAGGCAACATAGAAGCTATCTGGATCACTCAGCTGTTCCTAACAAGGTATCCAAACAGATGGGTTACCTAAAACTCATAGTTCTTTGCAGGAGGTGATATTGGTTTTGGATGGCAGCTGAACTCACAAAATCTTCATTTCATCTTGATGCTATTTTACTCATAACTTGGGATGGCAGACAGAACAAGACAAAAATGCTGATGAATGCAAAGGGCAAACAGAGAATGATCCTTCTTCCTTTGCCTTTGCATCTCCTTCCTCAGGCTGTTCTTCTGACACATTGTGTGTTTTAAACATCAAAGGTTCTTTCTAGGCATGCAGTGACAATTTTAAGACAGAAAATACAAAACTAGCACAAGCATAATGTAAGGAGTATGTCTTTGCCCTTCTCCTGCATATTTTTTCCCAGTGCTTTCACCTATGCCAGTGTTGCATGTCATGAAGTACTATATTGAATGTCATAGTGCATGACAAGTTATATAATTTTCACATTTGGAAAAGCTGCTGTGCCTGTGGCATGAAGTATTTTTTTTCTTTTTAATCAGTATACATCTAATGCAAATTTTGAATAAAGATGCTTATTTGCACAGAATGCTGTGAGCAGCATACATATCCTGATACACAGCAAATCAGCACAATGGTTAGTGTTGAGAAAGTGTAGTTAACTGATTATAGCTGGAAATTAAGGTTTAGGACTCCTAGATTCTATTCCTAGCTCTGCCACTGACAATTTTACAACTGGAGTCTACAGTACTTTATAATATTTTAAAGAATGTTGAGGTATAACTGTCTGGGTTTCAGCTGGGACAGAGTTAATTTTCTTCTTCGCAGCTGGTGATGTTTTTGGTTGTTGCCAGGTAAGGTTTATACTGAACCAAGGACTTTTCAGTTTCTCAGGCCCTGCCAGCTAGAGGGCTGGAGGGGCACAGGAAACTGGGAGGAGACACAGCCAGGACCCAAACTAGCCAGAGGGATATTCCATACCATAGGATGTCATGCTGAGTATATCTAAGCTGGGGAAAGAAGATGGGAGGGGGAAGATGGTCTGTGTTATGGCATTTGCTTTTCCAAGTAACCATTTTGCATAGTGGAGCCCTGCCTTCCTGGAGATGGCTGAACACCTGCTTGCCAATGGGATGCAGTGAATGAATTCCTTGTTTTGCTTTGCTTGTTTACATGGATTTTGCTTTACCTATTAAATTGTCTTTATCTCAACCCATGAGTTTTCTCAGTTTTACTCTTCCAATCGTCTCCTCCATCCCACTGGAAGGGGAGTGGCTGCATGGGGCTTAGTCATCAGCCAGTGTTGAACCACACCAATAACTAATATTTATAGCATAATTTAAGGCCCCAAGTAAGAGGCATATTCATCAGGATATAATATGACAATTAAAATTTGCTAGTTAAAAAAAGTCACTAGTGACATAAGAATTCAACATTGTGAAGTGACTTGGGCTTACTGTTACGGAAGGAAGTCTTCTGAAACATGCCAGCTGAAGATCTGCCCATGGCATTTGGAAATATATACTAATAGTTTTTCATAGAATCATAGAATAATTCGGGTTCAACGGGACCTCAGCAGGTCATCTGGTCCAGCCTTCTGCCCAAAGCAGGGTCAGCTATTCTTTAATCCTTCACAAAAGCCATTTATCATTCCCTCATAGTTATCAAGAGCATCGTGGATTGTTTAATAACCTGATTACAATGACAAATTAATCAAGCCTTAATTTTGCTAATCCAATTACAGTACCCTCAAAGAACTCAACACATGTTTGGATGCACAGTGCAGTTGCTAGTGATACAGGGCAATTCATAACATTTTGAAGATAAAGACAATGTGGTTTATTTAGCACTGACTCTGCTAAGAGAGTGTAGACATAGGCATTCTCTGTTAAGGAGCCAAAGAGTTTAATACTCTGTTTTAAGTGTATATAATGGGAGAGAATGCTTACAACGGGTCTTCTATCGATGGGGAGCCAGAGCTCAAGCAGCCACCAGGAAGGGGGAACATTACTACAGGTCTGAGAGTGAGGGTGCACTTCACTAGCAGTAGCTCATGATTTATATACACTGCGGCACATGAGTCATAACCGGCTCATACGGACACAACTTCCTTTTAATACAAAGCTGGTAGAGAGCAACCTTGCCCTGAAAATATGAGGAATCATTTGGTATAAAATTCCTCCATGCATTTTAGGAATGCCTGTGAATGACAATCTCTTCCATTTGAACTAATATGTATATATATTTTTGGGGAGAACAACAACAATAAGGAAACCGAAACTATCATCATGTCTGAGTGATCACAGAATTCAATCCATGCAAACCTTCTTTACCTCACCGTCATATATCCTATAAGGTCAGTATTATTTGTTTCAGGAATACCAATAATGTTATTAGCAGAAAGAAGTTACGAAGACACAGCCTCTGTAAAGGTTTTTCCATCTACTTGCAAGTTGACATATACGAAGCCTTTGCCTAGTCAAGATTCCTCTGACAAGACTCCAGCTGGCATAAATCGCCACTGCCCTATTGCTGATTTCTACGTTTCAAACAATTCAGTCCACCAGAATCTAAGTCATATCTTTACCAATATTTTAATGTGCTATTTATACAAAATCGCTTCCCTCCTTCAAAAGAAAAGAAAAAGATGACACACAAACTAATAGATGGATGATGAACACCTGCTTATTTGAACTGGCATTTAAATTTACTCACAGCCATTGGGGATTTAAAGAATTGTGACTTGATCACAACAAGCAACCATGAATAGATAGATCTCTGTCTAACAGGAACACACCTAGCACAAGTACACTTATTTACCATGTATGTTTTATTTACAGATAGGAACTGAGACATAGGCTAAATTTTATTTACCAAAAACATGAGTTAAACCCCCCCAACTTTATGATAAGATACAGAATTGGCAAGGTCTGATTTACTCTACAGTTACGCATAGATAGGAAGTTTAATCCATAGTAGCTAAGATGCAGAGCAAGTGTCAGAGAGGTAAGCTAAAAATGAACCGGCTGCATGTGGATGCAAGATAGATTTGTGTGTGTTAGCAGAAAATGAAATACATTACCTGACTTGAGGTACAAACAGAAAAGCAGAAGAGAAAGACTGGCAGAGGCACTGCATACCCCTCAGCTGGTTTAGCCTGAGAATTCTTCCTAAAACCGTACAGCAGGTCTCCAGCAAGTCTGGACAAACACTACTTTTAAAACTGTTACCATAGCTATCTCTGGAGAAATTTTTTTCATTGCTATGTCTGTTGACTTCTGTCTTTTTTCTTTCTTTGACAGCCCCCAACCCTAGTTGAACTCTCCTCCACTTCCAAGTCTGTGCTTGTACTGAAGGTAGCCTCTACGTATCTGGACTTCAGTGACAACAGGCTGAATCTAAACTATCTTTATTTAAATAACGTTTTAAATTATACTGTACTTCATAATAAAACCACAGCAACCTGTTTTGCTTCTGCCCCTGAGATGTTTACAATTAACCAGAGTATAATCCTATAATGCCATCACACCTCTAAATTCAACGGTGCGTGAAAAGAGCAGACAGAAATACACACTGCACTCCAATACACATACTTGTGTGCTTCCCAGCTCCCAAGTTCATGAAAGCTACATTCAAAATCCTCTGTAATACTAACATGATTAAATAGCTGTTTAAAAGCTCCACGTTCATAAGATGTACTGAAATAATTTGTGTAGAAATGATTTGATTTTTTTTTCCCAAGCACAAATTTTAACACACTATCAAGAAAAAGCAGTATTTGTCATTCTTTATACAAAGAAAACAATCTCCTTAACACTAAGCAGGTACGTGCTGTATATTTCATGCATATCCAATACAGTTGAAGAGTGGGGACAGAACAAAAAGATCACTTTCTGGATCTGTAGAATTCCACCAGGCAGAAAATTAAGCAGTGCTTTGACTGATTGGGGCACTTTGACCAAAATTTTCTCTCTCCCATCTAACATAACAGAGTATATTTTAGGTCATGCCCAGTTCCATTAATGTAAGTATACTTGCAGCTTTATGCACCATACATAAAATATTCCTATAAAGCCAGCCACAGCAGCAGTGGTATTATGCTCCTTTGCATAGTCATTCTGCCCTTGCAGATTGGGTCTTGTACAGTCATAATTAAATTCAATCAGCACTAATTTATCTTGTATTTTAGCCAAAATTATTATACTGATGGGCTGAAAGTAGCTGTAGGGCTTGCTTTACTCCATTATGACAGGAATTGCATTTGTTTGCAAAAATTAATAAATGGTACCCAATACAACTAGAGGACAATACAGTGGCAATGATGCTAAGCTACGTAGGTTAGAAAACATTTCCAGATACAAGTAAGAAAAGTCCTTATGACAGATGGAAATACAAACTTTCAATCTAAATGTGTCATTAACAAATTCAACCTTTTATTAACTAGGGCCAAACCAAAGACTTCCAAGTCGTTTATTACTATTAGAAAGGAAAGGACTGCCTAGCACAACATATAAGGGACACATTACGTGAGCTTTAGACATGCCAGTTAGGGAAATATCAAAAAGGAAATAAAAGTATAAAAACCCAATCCAGTACCAAACAGTGAACAATTACTTCAAAGTAACAAATAGTCTTGATTTCAGAATTAACCTCCCTGGCCAAAAGAAATTAATTAAAAAGTAAAAACAACTGCACAGCAAACAATAAAAAGGCACATAACTAAGCACTTCACAATTTTACTATGTAAAAACAAGTCTAGTTTTAGTAAACAATGTTATATTTTTATCATCTAATGCTATCGCTATTCTGCTGAATGCTAAAAATACTTCAATGGATATAGAATTATTTTTCAGCATCTATATCACTGTTCTCCATAGAAATATAATGATTTATACTAGATGAGGATCTAACCCTATTTTCTTTCCTTAAACAAATCCAACATTTCACATGAAATCCACTTCGCAGAACATGTTTACACTTCATTAATACATGATCATCTCAGATTTTATTCTGTTATCTTCTGTATAAAACTAGCTTCATGAAACAGCTTATTTATGAGGATTTCAACATCTTAAGTGTATTTTGTCCTTCCCATGTAATTTTTTTTTCTAACCAGATGAGCAGTTTCCTGAATCAAGTTATATTGTAATAGTATCTGAGGTAATTTTGCCTCTGAAATTGGTGTTTAGGCATTCTAAGGTATAATCAAACTTACAGTGGGATGCTGTCTTAGTCCAGGTGAAAAAAACCCTTCCCCTAAAGCTGGGGGGCGGGGGAGGGCTGGGGAGCGGAATTCAAAGAATGCTCCACCACCAAAGCACAATATTCACCTCATTATGCTAACAATAACTTCTTTTAAAAGAGTTCATAAACAAAAAGTACACAAATAGAACAACTGAATGAGAGGAAGCTAAGGACAAAAAGTTACAGAGAAGCATTTTGTATTCTCTGTTGAAAGCACACACACACAAAAAGATTAAAATAAGTTTGGTGATCCTATATAGCATCATAGATATTACATATATTCAGTGGCTGTATCTAAGTCATGCAAATTACAAGTTACAGCTGAACGCAGGTAAAGAAATACTGCCTTCTGGAAATGTTCACTTTTTTGAGAGTTTTGCTGATACAGATGATCCCGTAGCCAAAGACATCACACACCCTCAATCATTTAAGTAAACCCTGTAGTTATCAGTCAATGCTACTTGGCAGTAGTGTCACAAGTACTAGAAACTGGCTGAGTGCTTGCCTCAACAGATGAAAAACCTTTCAAAAATTCCTTTGTTGAGTTTCACCTTTTTTTTCCTTCCAGATTGTGGGGAAGGGCTTCCAGTTCAAAAAAGAGAGTAGAAAGCCATAACTAATGGAAAGAATTCAAAGCTTCAGTCATGAATTTTGTATCTTCATTAGAAATATTAAAAAAATAATTCTAAGACAGCCTCCAACATCTTGAATAAAGTCTTAACCATGAAAGCAGCCCCACATCATGGACACATCATGAAGTGCTTTTAGTGATTAATCCATAAACTTTTAAACACTATCCTAATTATTTTGAAATCTTGTATACTATTTTTTTCTGTTAATAAGGGAAATACAAATGCCAATGCTTTAGGTTAATTACATCTCCTGATAACAATAAGCAAATAACCCTACTTCTCCAGATACCTTTTTTCTCTCAAAATTACCTCCCCTACTAATGTTATAAATAACTTACATGCAGATACATCTCGAAATACATGACTAAAGTGAATTTAATGTATATATTAAATTTTAAATTTAAACATTACTGAAACATGTAATGCAGATGAGTTCTGATCAGCATAAATGTTAATACATAATATGCACATTAAAATATGCATATAAAATTTATGTTGTTTATACTCTGCTTTCAGAGGGAATAACCATCACTGATAGACTGGTTTGTTATACAAAATTACTTTTTCATAGTAATACTGATTTATTTTTTTTTAATACCTCAGTATAGGAAATGGACACATTAATCTACTGAACAATTTCACAAAAATTATGTTTGGGGCTCAGTTCTCATTTTTTTGCCTTCAGCCACACAAAATGGAAGAATCATGAATTTCAGCATTAAAATAGAAGCATATTGTCTTCTGTCTCGAAATAAACTTGCTAGAGCTCTCTGATGGTGACAGGACAATGTAAACAACTTTTCAAATATTTTGGAATGCCAATACATTTTTGCACATGCTTTTTCCATTTCATACTGTGCACCTGGCCAAAAGCATGGTCTTATTTTCCATTATCGTTCAGCCCTTCAGACTGGGATATCATCAAGCAGTACCCTGACCATGTACCTTGCTGTATCCTGAGTGCAGAAACTTCTGTTCATTCTCAGTTCAGCTAAGCTGGGGCAGGAAATTTTGCTACCTCCCATAATAAATCTATATTAAGGACTTCTCAGATAAGAAATAACAGGCTATTACAATTTTGTATGGCATTTGGGATAACAGAAATAATATTATTATTTTGATAACTGTAATTATTTTAAGGTAAAACATTTTGAATCTTGCTGTGTTTCAGTCAGTGCTGTCAGTACTTTCAATGGAGGGGAAAAAGTCCATTTTTACAGCTGACAAAAATTAGTAATTCACGTACTGCTGATTACTTAGGAATTAGGTTTGTTCAGGAAATAACAGTTTTGCTGCATTCATAAATCTAGGTAGTTAATGTCTGCAGACCCTAAAGGTGCAGTTGTTTGTTATTATTTTCACATAACACACCCCACACCCCCCCCAATATAATGTTCTTCTGGAAAACCAGACAGTATTGCCACAGCCCTGCTGAGGCCTGGCAGAGGCCCAGAAGCAGCATGATCTCTGGCATTTAGGCATTCAGCTTCAAAATTTGACTGTGTCCTATCAACAACATCTATCTACAACTATTAATCTGCTAATCATAAAGCAGTTGTTGTAGTTGTGGTCCTGATTTTTTTTCTGTAAACATATCACCTCATCTCAGTCTTTCCTGGGCAAAGCACTGAACAGGCAAGAAGTCTTGGAGGAAAACTTTACAGGTTTTTTTGCATTATCTTAACATAAAAGTAGAGCTTCACAACATATTTCCTTTGTTGAATGTGGAAATCTTAATAGTTACCTCAAATATATGCGTGATTACCACTGCTTTGGTCAATGTACTGGTAATACTTTCCTCTGTGCTACAGCTTCCATTACTCTGATGAGGCAGTGGCACCCATGAGACACAGCTTGATACTTGTTCTTTCCCTTCCAAAAATGAGGGCTATCTTTCCACCCCCTCTTAAAAAATATTGTGTTTGACTTCCCAATTTCAAAAAAATAAAAAAAAAAAAAAAAAAGCTTTTTCCTCTACCTTAGTCAATAGGTCATTATGAAAACCTAAATAAATACAAAGTATTTTTTACACACTGTGAACTCCCTGTCGCTGTTGTCAAACTATGCTCTGAAAAAAAAGAATTTAGTTTGTTCCCCACTGTACATGAATGCTTAAAACGAGGAACATTTCGTGGAGTTACGAAGGACAACAAACTGGCAGCAGGTGGCAGAAGGGGTTGCATGCGGGTGCAGGTGCCCAGGCACAGGCAGGGGGTGCTGCGAGGCGGCCTCTGTGAGGCACGGCGGAGGACATCCGGTTCCCGCCAGTTCCTGCCAACCCGCCTCAGGGCCGGCTGGGGATGCAGCCAAGACGTCGGCACCTTGGGGGAAAGTGTGTTTAAGAAAGGGTAAAAAAAAAAAAAAGCGTAGCACTTGGTAGAGAGGAAAATGCGTGAGAAACAGCCCAGCAAACACCAAGGTCAGCGTAGGAGAGGGATGAGGTGCCCCAGGCACCCAACCACATATCCATGCTAAGGCCCAGGAGAGTGCCCACCCTGCAGCAGGGGTAAGGTGAGAGGAGGAAGGAGTAGAGAAAGGGGCTGTTATGGCCTGACTGCAGCCCCGCTCCCCATCCTCTGGCACCACTCAGGGGGAGCAGCTGGAGAAGATGGGAATGAAAGAATGGAAGAATGAAGCTGAGCTGAGGAGGAAGTGGGAAGAAGGTGGTTTAGGTTTTGTTTCTCACCATCTTACTCTAAATTTGAAAGAAAGCAGATGATGATGGTTTGATTCTTTACTTCAAGATAACTGGGGAGTGGTTTACTCAAGAGTCAAAATAAGACACAGAATTTTTTTTAACCAGATATTTAAAACCACACATTCTATTCCAGTTTTAGGTCTATTTTCTGACTATGGAAAGTATATTTCTTCCACCACAACAAAATGATTCTAGACATGCCTTACCAACTGTCATTGGATTTCAGTTTTCCCATAGGTTCTAACGTGCCCATTAGGTAGAAAAAAAAACAACAAAAAACCTGTACAAAAAAGCCTGTTAAATATGACTCAAAATTGAGGTTCTTTTGAGACAACTCTCTGACAGTGTACTGCAAAAGTTCTGATCTGCAAGAGAAACTAAGTGTCCTTATTCCAGGAAATGCAATTTGGCCATAACTTTTATGCCCTCAGAAATGTGTAATTTACATTCTTTCAATTTAAAAAGGACACTGTAAAAGGTGTCACCTTTATAAAAGCTGTTTCAATAAAACTTTACATCCATGCTATATTTTAAAACTAATTTGACCTTGAATTCTAAATTTCAGAAAGGTGAGTATATAACACTTCTTTCTGGACAACTGTTTAAAAAAAATATATAGATATTTCACAATATATCTACTGCATTCTAGACAACAAATTAGGACACTTGACAAAAAAAGACATATTCCACCTTAGCTTTTAGGGAAGTATATGCTATAGTTTGGAGCCTACTGCATGGGTTCACATAAAACAACTACATTTTTTAAAGTTAATTAAAAAGCTCACCAGACGATGGTGGAAGACAAGCTGATTATTTTATATAATTATGCCAATAAGGGGAAGGATCTGAATCACTTCAACACAAGGAGTTTAACCCCAGTCTTGCAAGGAAACGCATGATACAAATCAACACAAAGTAGCAAAGCTAAGATGACCAAATACTAGTTTAATTAAAAAAATAAACCAAAACAAAAACCAACACAAAAAACAAGAAAACACGCACACACACACAAATCCCCAACAAAATAAAACCACTAAAAGAAAATCAGCATCTTGTATTTCTTATAGCACATCTCTTGAAACAGATCAGCTGCCAAATCCAAGTGAACATCTTCAAAATATCATATTCCCTATTACGCCGTAACATCCAATATAGGTGCAGTGAAAAAATACCTCTTACTAAGGTGTAACTCACCTCAAGACAAGCTGTTTTTATGTATAGCCTGCCTCCTGTTGTAGTGTAATAGTGTGCATTTCTTAACAGTACTCGCATTACGGGCCAACATCTTTTCTTCAAGGATCACCAGATTTGCACTCTGAAGTGTTTTTCTCTATTCAGACATTTAGCCTTACCTATGTTATTTCACAGTTAGCAGCTATCAGCTGTATTCATGTAATTTCTTTCTGTACATTTCAGTACAGAAATTATATATAACGTATTGCAAGTCCTCACATGCCCTTCTCTCCTTGATACAGTCTTACACATCACTAAGTCATTCTTCATAGTTACCTGTTATCTCCCTACCCACTAAATGTGACACTTTATACCCTTAGTTTAGTAATTGCTCTCATGGCTTTGTTCTCCGCCAAAAGACATCTTCTCAGTACGTTTTTCACATTTCAGTTCTCTCAAACTTTTGGTAGCATATGACATTATTTGTGAGAACCAGAGCTTTCAAAATGACTGGTATTATTTTAGACTTCAGTTTCTGTGGCTCACTTTTGGGATATACCTGACAATGTAACTCTCTTGGGAAGGGGAAGAGAAGCACTCTCCTTAAGATTTAGGATTTTTCTCTGCTTTCTTATATATAGGCTGACAAAGCAACAGCATTTTGTCCTATGGTCACAAGGAAAGCACTAATTAGAAAAATGGTCAATAGCAACAAACAAGTGGTGAAAAATTCCTGCCAATTGAACTCCTGCTAAGCTGGGTTTAAACTCCTGTTAGAAAGAGCAGGGCTTCTGTGAAGACAGGAAGATTTTTCGGTTGAGCACAATTTCTGTTTGCAAATATTCTGCCCTTCATATTAGCAGCTGTGTTTTCAGTTTGAATATATGCTATACTTGATGTTTTCATAAATTACAGATCTCAGTGGTGCACATGAGAAGCATGGAAAGATATTCCTGAGGCTTACAAAAGCATAGAAATAAATAAGCTATAACGTACACATTATTTTTGTTCATAGTGCTCTCAGGGTTATCTGTTTGCACTTTATGAACAGAAGTACATTAATCCACTATAAACATCTACAATAAAAATTGTATGAGAGTACTTTTGAATGTAGGGCAGATTCTAAAACGTACAAAGAGCTCTACATTAGTGGTATGAATTCAAGAAATACTTGATGAAATATTTCATTTTTATCTTTTTCTCTATATAATTATGCATTTACTATATCTGTTGTAGTCTATTCAAATGGAGGGAAGAACTTCTGGAGCACTAGGAGCATACTTTTTCAAATGTACAGAAAGAAGTGAAAAGTTGAGATCAGCACACAGACTGTCAAGAGCATCTAAGTGTCCTAATTTCCCGTTTTGTAGAAGACTTATGTACGTGCATCATTTCCTACACATATGCAGGCTTCTCTGTAGATACCAGAGCTTCTCACATACTTGCATATAAACATGCTGTGTAGGTCTCTGCAGGACTGGGATCTTTTCCAGCTCTTATTGACTTCAATGGGAATTATTTTATCCTTCAGCATATATTGCTGAACAAAAAGCATGTTAATGTAATTAGACTAAAGGTAAGAATAGAACAACTAGAAGTATCAATAATAATTGGGGACGTTTTAAATGGCACACAACCTAAATTTTCCTCCAAATCATTAAACAGCAAATTCCCTAGCTTTCTATGTTATCCTTTCTCTCTGGTTTTTGTGCTTCCAGATAAGTATTTTTAAGTAATTTTTTTAAGTATTTTTAAGTAATGCATTTTGCATGCCAATACAAACACAATACCAGGATGGTAAAGAAAAGAAACATCACCACTTATAAAAAAGGGTATGCTAGCAGCTCATTTTCCTCTGCCTTTGAATTACCTAGGACATTACAGAAATACCTTTCTCCTCTCTTACTGCAAAAGATGATTATGGTACAAACTTGGACTGTTAAAACAGTCTTCAAACTGAGACACAAGCATCTTTAAGATTGGTTGGGTTTTTTCCATTTTCTTTCTGAGAGTGACAGAATCTTGGGGCAGGGACAGGCAGCGGACCTGACTACAAAAGGTGTGCCCAGGTGAGGACCTCCTGCAGCTGGTGCCCAAGCTGCAGGAGGCGGTGAGAAGGCTGCTTAACATTAGGGAGGCTGAGGAGGAGTTAGATAGCTGGTTCCAAGCACAGTCTGCAGTGAACCAACAGCCTGCAGCCAGACAGCCAAAAAACTCCCCTTCTGGCACACACAGAAGAGAGGGGAACCAATATTAGGAAGAAATTCTTTACTGTGAGGGTGGTGAGGCACTGCAACAGTTTTCCCAGAGAAGCTGTGGATGCCCCATCCCTGGAAGTGTTCAAGGCCAGGTTGGATGGGGCTTTGAGCAACCTGGTCTAGCGGAAGGTATCCCTGCCTTTGAGACTAGATGACCTTTAACACCCCTTCCAACTCAAACCATTCTATAATTCTATGAATACTTCTCTTATGTTATAATCAAGACAACTTTATTAACAGGCTAAAACAAGCCATACTTATTACACATCATGCTTAAAGGCAGTGGGCTGAGACTGTCATCAAAGGATCCTACTGTCATCATGAAAACCACGTAGAAACAAAGCAGCCCACAGTCTGGACTAGGGATGACAGTATTTCTTGCTGAATCAGCATGGCTTTTAACAGAGATGGCAATTAGATTTACCACATGGGTTTCTAGAAAAAGTGAGGAGGAAATTGAGGTTAGGAGATTAAAAATTTACAAAAACAAGTCAAAACTGATAGGATAATTATAGTGTTTCTACATTAAGCTCATATAACAATCCTAAATTATTCCTAAACACACTATACAAAAGATTTATCAAGTGGGGTCATAATGCAAGTTTGTTTTTAGTATATTACTACAAACTACTTATGACTCGGTCCAACTGAAAAGTGGGAAGTAAAAGCAATTGCAAGATAGTATACAAAGCATTTGAGACTAGAAATTTCCTATAAATAGCAGTCACCCCTATGCCCTCCTCTATAATAAACCCATAGACTTGTCCTTCAGTGAGATTCCCATCTAGATAAACACCTTTTCTCACACAGAGTAACAGTCCAAAATTCCTGGAACCAATTGTTTCACTGCTGCAGTAGTTGAAACACAGCCAGAATCTGATCCAGTGGACTATGAAGCAAATAGGCAGGCCTTCGTGGCCAGTATAGAACCATGAACAATAAAGTGTCCACCCCTGTACAGAAGTCATTGTAGCAGGTTACAGTCATTGGGTTTCTGCATTAAAACGTCCAACTATCCTGTTAGAACTTTGATTTCAAGCCAGGGTTTTGTCTATATTTCCAAGTGCCACCCCTTTCATACAGATTTCTTTGCATGTGTATCTATGTATACACACACAGTTTAAAATACTCTGTTCACAGGTGTGGGAAGAGATAATGGGCTTTCTACCAGTGTTAGTAGAAGCAAAGCAGTTAAACAGATCTAAAAAGCAAGTAGAACAATTCTGCTGTTGTACAGAGAATTCATTTCCTGAAAGGGACAAATTCTGAATAGCTTTGCTGATTTTAGCACTACTAATCTCCTTCCAGATAATGTTTAAAATCAGAAGCTCTAACAAAGATGACTTATTCAGAAATATTAATATAAGATTTTAGTTCATTATACTCAGCCTTTTCTCTGACATAAACTGGACATTACCAACTTTAAAAAAATAGTAACTCACACTTCTGTATGTATTTTGTGTCTTACTTGCAAGATAAAACATAAACTCCACAGTTATTCTACTGAGATTAAAATCTTTTCCTTACCCCTCAAGGAGTGTATTTTCTTTGTGCATTCTTAGTAAACTTTATTTTAAGAGCTGAACAAAGTTGAAAATTCCAGAGCTCAGCCATTTTATGTTATTCTCTTTCAATTGCAGTGCATGGTCCTGTACAGAATCTGCAAGGATATTACATTTGCATTTTCAAAATGGCTTCTCTACACCAATTGTCCTAATGATTAAAAGACAAATTATTTGGAAAAAAACAGAAAAACCTAGTGATAAGGTTTTCCGCAATCAGTGTCTCCAATATATATGAGAATGGGACATCACCAAAACAATCCATCTGTGAAGTATGCTAAGGGATGACTACGTTTGGATACAGCAATTAATCACCACATTATTTATAGCACTTCAGAAGCCGCTTACAGTACATTAATCAGGGATAACTTCTGCTTAATTAACAGAGCTGCCAAAAACGTCAAACAAGACCATAAAAAATAGAACTGAGTAAGAAAGAATTACCAGGGGACTAGTAATGATGAAATATTAAAAGTTCCTCTTCAGGAAAGGTCTTCTCCCAGTTTCAGTTCCTACAGCACCAGTAACCAATGAATTCCAGCTACAAACAGCTTTGCTGGGTGACTGTGTTAGTAGCACTAGATACCAGGAGCAAAAAGAAAACAAAGTAACAGGAAATTAACTGACCAGTTTTAGTGCACTGCCATGGACACAGTCATGTGGCTGTGGAAGCCATAGGAAACAAAGCAGCAAGGGGGTTTTTTCAACTTTTTTCAATCTTGCTTTCTGTAATCAGAAGGACCACTGCAGTAAGAAGGTACATGGGCTACTCCTAAATTTGTTGTCTCTGTTATGGCATGAACTCTGACAGAAGGAAAGGAGTAGCATGGAGTTTGCTAATTAATCTGCTTTTCAAATCATGATTCAATGGAAGTCTGTTTATTACGTGGAGGCTCATAAGATAAAATCCTCTTTGCCAAAAGTGTGACAGGCAGTGTAACTCTCCCATTCAAAGTACCTGTAAAGAAGTTTAGCAATTAAAACTAAGTAAAACATTAGTGAGATATGGGGAACATGAGTAATTTGTATGTTGGGGACATGCAAATTAGAAACAAGATCTGGTTTAAAGGAATAAAGAAATTGATATAATTACATGGCTATTAAAAGTAGCTTATATGCTGAGTATTCTGATTTACATAAGCAAATTTACTTCAATTACTACATGCAAATGGTAATTATATCAAGTAAAAACAAATTTTTATTGAAAGCACATATAATTATAGAAAACATTAATGAATCTTTCAAGTTTAGGTCTTCAGCAAGAAGGGATGATAAATAAAATACACAAAAATGCTTTTATTAATCAGTGCACAGCTGAAAGTTCAACTATGAAGCAAGTATAATTAGGTTTCATCAGTTGTTTTTAGCATAGTGTCTATAGATCTGCAAAGGCATTAAGATATCCACTGGAAATACCAGTGAAGTGTTTATTGTTACTTGCCACAATTTTAAATCATATAGTAAAAATACTCTTTTTCTCTGTTCAAAATGTCTGTCCTTATGTAAATAAAGGTATCTAAATCTATGAATAGTCTAATATTGTACATGTATAAAGATAGGTATTTAGCAACTTCAGTTAGTCTAATAACATTCACAGAAGTCTTCATGAAACTGTCACTTGACACCAGAACACGCATACACAAAAACCTCTTTAATCTGTATGCCTGTCTGTATGTTGTGTTTATGAAATGAAATGAAAAAAAAGAAAAAAAAAAGACTGGTATTAAAGTGAAACCCTTTACTTTTCAGAAGCGGCTGAAGAAAGATACTTCAATTGATTTGAAAGAAGTTATTTACATGTTACTTAGAGCTTAGGGAAAAAGAATCTTAGAACCTATGAAGATGGAAAAAAAACCCAATGAATTTATTTGAAAAATATAGATCTACGTAAATACCACACCAAGCTTTCTCACTGTGCCCACCTCTCCACCAGGTTAAAAGTTGCTTGTAGTAGTAGAATTTTGTGCAGTATAAAAGCACTGGCCGGTGCTTTTGGTATCGTCATTTCAAATAGTATCATTCGCTTAGTTACCATTTCTCTTAATGGTTCTTGAAGTGCATTTGTCTCCTTGTACTGGTAACAGAGATTGCCATAAGATCACTCAAAACACACTTTAAGGGCTCAAGTTAAATACTCAGGTTACCAGGTAACAGTCACACTGCTTCAAATTAAGCTAGAAAATAATATTCCCCTCCCAGTACCTGTGTTTTGATAACCTCACTGAGCTTTCTCCTGATGACTCAAGTGTATTTGAGATCAAGGGGCCTGGGGCAGGAAACCCTCTCTAGTTACATACAGAAAGGATTAAGAAATACAGTTAAAACTGTTTTGTCACAAAACAGTTAAAATGAAACTATCAATCAAGAAGCCTATACTTTATTCCATTTTATTATATCAGCACTTTTCTACACTTTGTTAGTATTCATCAAATGAAGGATGGCGGCACATGAGCATGTATAGTAACATTCCCTGTCAGTGATTCAGATCAATAAAACACTGTATCAGTCAATTCTCAACAATAGCAGGCAACGGTAGTTTCTTCAGGCAGGTGTGGGGACCTAAAATGTACCTCTATCTTTACCCAGGGACAGTTCACTACCACAAATTGCTTAAAATAATGAAAAAAAAAAAAGAAAATCTAAAGTGGATGAAACAACCTGATTATTCTTCAGACATCCCAGATTCAGAGTGACTTTAATGACAGTCCACCATGTATTACAAATGGCAGATCAGTCTCTAAAGAATCTTACAATTTTTACCTAAAATGCAACCCAGTTTGCTATTTCGTGACAAACACTCTATGACTGAAACCAAACATTATCCAACTTAAGGCTCTATTTCAACACAAATAGCATCAGGCCCCCAGAATCACAAAATACAAAACACACTCCTGAATATCTCTACAGCTTGTTGTAAAATATCCCTTTCCTTCCTTTTCTGCAGAAGTCCTTTATCACTGATAACTGCTTTTAGACAGGCAATGTTCTTTCACTACCGATAAGTACCCCTAGACTGACAGACTATGCCAGACAGATAAAACTGATGCAGATAAGCAGTTTGAGCATTTCACAGAACTACAAATAAAATGGTTTCTATAAATGAATGATAACACACAAGCCCAGTGAAAAACCTCTAAACACAATGGGGGTAAAGTAATTGCCATCACTTTACCCAGAAAATCTGAAAAATAGAAATAAACATGATGGACAGAAAAGACTCCATCTGTAGAAAAACAGCATTCTGCTTTGAATCAAATGCATTTAAAAATGCAAGGTAAGAAAACCCCGTCAGGCAAAACCTAAGCTCTCTGTGACTATAATGGAGTCAAATCAAATAACTCACCACATTTGACCACAAAATCAGACCTAAAAACTGGGACTATTACAACAGCCTATCAGAGTCACCAAACGGTCGTGAAAATTCTGTATGACACAGAAATTAGTTATCTGTGAACCAAAGGACATGGCATCAGCTTTCACTGACAACCTCAGAGACACTTTAAAGTCAGTGGGAGGATTCTCCTAGTCTTACCCCTAAAAAAAGGAACAGATTACCTCCAAATCACACAACAGCTCTGACAGAAGAAACAATCTTCAGACAATTAGTGAAAGGAGAGATGTTTTTGCATCTCTTAAGGAAAACTCAAACTCACTGAAACTCTGCAGGTCCTAGAATTAGCTCCAGGCATTTATGTAGGCAGACAACTACCAGCCACCAGACAACTTTGTTAGGTTGGCCCAAAATCATGGCCACAGTCCATTTGAATGTCAGGTACAGCCACAGAGAGAACTCCCTTGAGCATGAATAAACTATTGCAAAATGTCTATCTCTCATTCAAACCTTGAAACCCCAGGGTTACTTGCATTGTCACATGTAATCCAATTAGTAACATTGAGACTAAGCTAATTACAGTAAAAAGAAAAAAATAATTAAAAAAATTTCATCAGATAAACCTTGTGGTTTCTGTGGTTCTACACTTTGCCTTTAATACCTGTCCAACATGTAATACAGGATTTTCATTCTGAACCAGCTTCCACTGCAGTGGGACAAATAAATAACAGAACTACTTAGGAGTCATGTGCAATGCATTCTGCATAGAGTATTAGGTTGGAAATGAAACCATGCATCCTAGTAATCAAAGGAATCAGCTTTCAAAGGGAAGCTAATCCTCTTTTAAATTTAAAGACACAAATAAATCTAGCAAAACTGTACCCTACAAAATTGTTGCCTTTCACTAGCAGATGTTGGAGAGCAATCAGCATGATATAGCAGCATTCCTGGAACTGACATTTTACTGGACAATTTCTGATTTGTATGAAATATGTAATTGGGAAGTATTTTGTATATCCAAATTAACTAGACATTGGAAATAACTCTATTAAGGATTAACCAGTGATTTGGGCAAAAAAATTACTCGGAAAGCAAAATTGTCCTCTTCCCTGCTACTTTTATTAGCTATGACTTTGAGCTTAACTTTGGCACGCCTTTGAAAGCACTATGTTTATCAGCCTTAATTTTATGTCTCAGCCTAATGTAAAACATAGCCACTTACCTCATATTCAGTGGCCTTTCCTGAGCCTCTCTGTAATCAGCTCTTTGGAAAGCTTATAATAACATTTCATTCACTGGGGATTTTTTTTTTTTAAAAAAAAAATAAAACCAAAACATATGCAGTGGAGTTCACAGAAATTCTTTTCTATTTTCTTTTGCTTGGATACCTGGAAGATTTTAAGGTTTCTGTTGATCCTCACTATGTTAACAAGCTAAACTGACTGTGCTCTGACAAAAGAAAAAAACAATGAATAAGAGAACAAAACAACATAAAACAGAAGTTATATATAAACTACTGATATAAGAGAGGTCTGTGACAAGACCAGGAATGAAATTACAGTATGGGGTCTGTGAATCTACTAAGCTAACTGATGATCCCTGTTTCATTATCATAAACACAGGAAAACATTTACATAATAAAGAAACTTTGACTGTACTTGAATTTACATCTCAACACAGTACTGATTCTCAAACTTTCTTATAATACTCTCTTAACATGCAATAGCCTACAAATGTATCTTAAATATAATTCTTGTACTTCAAAAATATTCAATCAACCTAACACATCAAATCAACTAACCTACAGTATGCTATAAGATATGGATTAACAGGCTTTCTAACGCTCAATCCAAGAAAGAAATATTGCTATACACACAAAATACATGCATTTTCAACTCTCTTCCTTTGCCATTCTCTTGTTGCATTCACGCCCCTCCCTTTCTAAATGACATCAAGGCTACTCAGCATTGGTGCCAAATTCCCATTCTTGCTCTTTCAGCCACCTGCAGGTTCTACCAGTTCGGCTCACTACTCTTCCTCTCTGTCTCCACCCTTTCCCATATAGTACATTCACACCTCCCTAATCTTCACTATTGTTATTAATTGTTTCCTTTCATCACAGACCTACACTTTGTTCATCCTTTCCCAGGCGTGTGCCATCATTTGAAAGCTCCTCACCTCCAGCGATTTGCTGCTTAGGAGCCTTCTCAGTCAGTGGTGGTATGTTTATATTTACCAGCCCTCTGAAATTTCTTTCCCTGCTTTTGTGCACTTGCTTTTTCAGATCCATAAAAACCACTCAGCATTCCTAACACCCAACAGCACAATTGTGCACAGCTTAATTATGTCTTCTGAGGAGCATCTTCTCTTGCTCATTTTGAGACTGCCTTCTGCTAGCTTCATTTGATGCCTTGTTCTAGCAGAGAAAGAAACTGTAAATAATAATTCTCTGTTCATCTTCCCTCAGCCTAACAATGACTTCTGGATTCCTATCATATAGCCTTTATTCATATCCTTTTCTAGTCTGAAGAGCCCTTGATTATTCAATTGCTACGCAGGAAAAAGTAATTCTTGAATAAACTTTTATCATTCTTCTTCTTACCTTTGCAAGTTCTAACATGTCCATCCAAAACAGACTTCAAGATATGTGCATACTGTGAATGTATACATACCCACAAAAAATGTTTCTGCGTTTTTTACCACGCTTTTCCCAGTAATTTCTAAAAGCCCGGAATTAGTCATTGTAGCACCTATATCTCATTCTTAAAAAGCAGTAATTAATTGGTTTACCCGTAATTGTAGATGACTGCAATTGGGACATTTCCCTACCTCCGTTTGCACCTCTCTCACATTTACTTAGACTTAATTTCATCTGCTTTTTTGCTGCTCTTATTAGTTGCTCCTTCTCTTCATTATCCTGACTAGCTTGGCAATCTCATAAGAATTTCATTATTAGTCACTATAAACCTACTTCTCCAGAATATTGAGACCCCGGTGCAAAATCCTACAATATCCTCTCCATTAAGAAAAATTAACACTAATCACCACACTGTTGTTTTGGGGTACTTCTAGGTATTTCTCCATTCTGAGTACCTCTCATCATCTCTCATGGCTAGTTGGTTCTTTCAATAGTCTTTTTGGTGAAAATCTGTTCCAAATACTTTCTGGAAACCTAAACAGATCATCATATCAACAGGACTTCTGTAGACCCCAAAATGAATTCTAACAGTGAACGAATGACTGAGTAAGCCATGTTGAGTCTTCCCCAACACATAATATTTATCCATATGTCCAGCAACTATTCCTTGTTATAGTTTCTATCAATTTGCTGAATGCAAGCTTACTGGTTAGTAGTTCCCTGGATACTTCAAGAAACCATTTTATAGCTCAGCATCACAGCAATCTTACTCCAACTCTTTGTACCAAGGAAGTTTTAGGAAAGAGACAATGCAGTAAATATAGTTCAGTTTAACTATTTCACTCTTAAAGATCCTCTAGAATTCTTGGGTAAACGTCACCAGGTTCATATATTTTTAAACTATATTTACTGCTTATTCCACTGCCTTTTCTACTAAATTACATTCTGTAATCAACTCCGGGGTGGGAGGGTGGGGGGAAGAACAGATGTCACCATGTGGGAATCTGTCCAATTTTTTGCATCTACTCTTACTGCAATAAATCCTTTGTGTATGCATGCTGTGCTTCAACTTCTTATACTCTGATCATCCCCTGGCCTTACCAACTACCTGATAGGCACCCCATGCCAGATGAGTTAGTCTTTGGAAGTTCTTTCTCAATCTTGTTTGCTTTTCCTCACTACATTTTTTTTTACATTTAACCTAACAGATTTTATATTTTTTTTTTATTTTTGGTGTTCGAATGGGGATTCAATTTTGTGAACACCATTTGTGTGTTTAGTAATCTCCCTAATCCCAGTGTTGAACAATGATGCTTTTTTAATTGGTCTCTCTAAAATACTTTAATGCTTTTTTTTTTTTTTTTCACAATACAGTGGCCTGAAAGAATATCCATGTCATCTGTAAAGATGGTTTTTTTAGCTGTCTCTCTCAGTTTATTTTTAACAAGCATCCTCATTTTTCTAAAACTCCTGTTTGTGGAATTGACTACTGCTGTACTGGTTCTTCTGTTGTTCCTGAAAGGATGTTGAATTTAAGCTTGTTGTTACAGAACATACTTTAGTAATATCGTTGTGTCAGTAAACTGCCCCTCTATTGATTCTCTCATTAGCTTCCTCAATGAAGTCATTTATGATGTCTAAAAGTTAAGTCTGAAATGACTTGACAGCTACTACCCCACTGACATGGGGGAGCAGCTATCATGGGGAGCTGAAATAGCACTTTTCTCTTGTTTCCTGACAAGTGTCTCTGACCTCTCCTGATAAGCCAAATTCATTGTCTCCACTGATCACGCACTTATCAACATAGTCTTATTACTTATACTAAATTTAGGCCTGGAAATTCAATAAGGATTCTTAATTACTCCCTGACATAGTTAATTTGTTTATCTGATATAACCTTGCATTTAATTTACTACATAGCACTATTTCTCCATGTACATGACCTACTCTTTCACACGTTACCTTGTTGTTATCCCAGTACTTGTTTTCCTTCCAGAAAATTCCCAGTGTGCTTTTTACAGCAATAGACTAAATTAAAGCTAGGCATCCTATAAAATACAGGTATCATGAATTTTACGACTCCCCACAGAAACTCTTAGCATTTAAAGAATACAACAGTAGCAAATTCAATACCTCAGACATTGCAAAATTCCAGGAATAAGCCTGTCTAAACAAACTCTCCCTGACATCCTTGTAGGCATATAGCTTATTCTCTATTCACGTTCAAATACTATATTTCTACAGGACATCTGTTTTGTTCAAAGCAGGGTATGGGTAGTACTCAATTGATAGTTATTCATCTTTTCTTCTCACATTCACTAACCAGAGCGTAATCCCACAGTGTGTTTACTGGACACGATCCAAATCCTGCGCTGAATACAAAATTACCTCTTTCCTCATGGGTTTTCTATGGTTCTCTTATTGTATTATCTTGGTGTGCTCCTCTCTTAAACAAACGTAATTAATCTTTCTTCCTAACTCTCCTGTAAGGTGGTCCATATTATACACAAGGAACAGAGGGGCAGCAATTAAAGGTAAAATTGTCCATGAGTCAATTAATTGTGGCTGGCTAATTAGAAAACAATCTCTTAGAACCCACTATATATCTCTATGAAACACATTTCCAATCGTATGATTAATGCTATAACCGCTCAGAACTTCCTCAAGTGAAATATCATGTGTATCAAGTGAGGGAGCCAAAAAAGAACAAACGTGAACATTTAAGTTTGTGTGGCTAGCTGCATATTCAGCAAATGCTGGTTCTTCATAGCAAAGTTTTCCAGGTTATTTTGCTTTCTGTCCCATTGCCTCTTTTTCCCATGTGCCCTGTGTTAAATAAAGAAAACAAAATACAATCTGTGTAACTTTGCTTCATTCTCATAGCACAGATTGTCCTGTATTAGCCTTTAAAAACAAAAAAAAAACAAAAAAAAAAAAACCAAACCAAAACCACTTGATCATACAATTAGATTTATAAAATAAGCTTATGAGATAACTTAACAAGCATATTGTAGTCCTCTGTGTAGACAGTCTGTAGAAGAACACGAGATGTCTATCCTAAAACCAGGTCTCACCGATCCTCACTGTCAATAATGAGCAAGATCAAGCCCAAGCTCTGGTGAGTAATGCACACAAGTCAAACTGCTCTCCCATTGCTCCTCAAACTTATTCCTGTTCCCCTCTCCTGCATACACCTGCTTACGCCCAAGCTCAGGATTCTTCGCTGCACTGCACCAGGGGGGGCTGTCAACTACTGAAAACCAAGGCAGGGAACCTGAGAAAAATGGAGATGAGAAAGAAATAAACCAATTTAAACAATCCTCTTGCCATGCAAACAGAACAACAAAATGTTTAGCTCAGTTTACAGGATAGGGAGCACTGAAAACAAGTGCAGCAGGTCCGTGCTGCTTGGCAAAGTGACTGAATAGACAGTTGTGCTTGGACACCAAAGCCACATGTTAAAATTTAACTATCTTCTCTAGTTTTCCCTCACATTGCTCAAAAAATGTAAAGGAGTTAAACAGCTTATGCCCTCAGTGGTTTATTTGACAAACCATAACAAGTGCATTTAAACTTCACATATATAGACATTTTCTTAACAATTCCTTTCAAATTTTTTATTTTAATTTTTTTTTTTAGAAAAATGTAGAAGTATTTTGTCTAAGCAAAAAGCTTTTCTACTTAACTTAGTTCCCAGTTACTTCTAAAATGCACTGAACTCATTGTGCAGTTACAGAAGCAGGAGCACCTTGACAGTCTGCATTTAAGGCAGACAGAAAGTGACTGAAAAATCTACAACACACAGTGGAAAAAAATCTGTTCAAGACAAGTCGGGTATGAAAACAGTCCACAGAGATCTGAAAGAAATGCAGTAGAGAAATTGTCTTCCAGGTAAACAAGGAGTGCTTTTTTGAGTCCTTGAAATCTACCCATCTGCCTTTTCAGAACTTAGATAAGCTCCAACAAATAGTACTTAGGAAGCCAGGATAAAATTCTCTCATCTGAGATCCCAGAGATTACCAAAATAATGTGTAGCAGCACTGAGGACAGGCTATAGATAAGCTAGAGGAGATGCAGTGTGATAATCCACAGGTACATAAAAGACTGCTAACAAAGGAGGATGGGAATAGCCTGTTTTCCATGTTCATTAATGGATTCAACTTGTAGCAAGAACAATGCATATTAAACATAATGGAAACTTTCAAACAGTGAAAAGAGTAACAGACTGTGACAAATTGCCTGGTAAGGATGTGGAAAGTCTGTAATTAGGACAGACAAGACAGATATCTGCTTGGAATGATACATATAAAATGACTTGGGGCAAGAGCATTACCTCTTGAGGCCTATTCCAGTCCTAGTTTTCCGCTTTTCTTTGTACTCTGTAACAACATACCAAAATTAAAACTATTTCCCTAAAATTCTCTGTGTAAGAGAAAACTGGCCCTTCTCCCAGCAGCCAAGGTAAAATTGCTGTGACTATTCAAAAGAAAAGGAAAAAATTAACATTTCAAGTTTCCTTACACTATTCTATATCAACTGAAATACTGAGAACATCGGAAATGCTTCCACTTTCGCATGTGCCAACAAATGGAATAGCTCTCTGTGCACACAGAAGTCAGAGCTGCATATGTACAAAATGATTATGTGCTAAGTCGAAGTGCAGTGACACAACAGCATTCATGTAAAGGTTGATTACCTGATGTGAATATACCTCATCTACCTTTGGCTGTTGGGGAAAATATAATAATAATAATAATAATAATAATAATAATAATAATAATAATAATAATAATAATAATAACAACAACAACAACAACAATAAAAGCGGAGGGCAGTACAGGAGGGAATCTGTAAATAACAGTGTCAAATTTTCATTCTTCTGATATGACAATGATCATTCCTTATCATTATTACAACCACCTGAGCACTTTTTTTTTCCTCGAGTATCTATCTGAGTCTAATTTATCTTTTTTAAACAAAGGCAATTAAAGTGGTGTTGAAGAGATAGTGTTCCTCATGTTGCTGTTTCAGCATCCTTTCCCAGTCCCCCTAGGTTTCATTTCAAAGACGTGCTGCAGCCACCCTCTTGGCCCTGTGACCCAAGAGGTTCAAATGTACATGAACATCTGATTCACAAGGTCTCTTCTGATCTGAATTCACTACCTACATACTGGTGAGCTCCAGCCCAAGACTGACTGAGACTGTCCCTGAAGCTGCAGCTCTGGTAGACTGCAGGCAAATCCAGCCCAGGAACTGGAGCAGAGAACAGGCAGCTCATTTCTCCAGTACTTTTCCTAGATTTATCGGAAAAAGAGGACAGGACACAGTGAAGGAATCTTCATAATAAAAATACAAAAGAAGGACAAGAAAGACATCAGAAGGCATATGGGAGAATAAGGGAGAAATGGGAGTGAGTGGAAAAGTGAGTGGCAGTTATAGGTAGATAAGAAAAGTGACTAAAGAAGCTGGTGGTTGAAGGGAAATGGTGCAGGGGCAGGTATATGTCTAAAATTCAAGGAAAAGATGCTTGGGAAAGACAGCCAGAATGGCCCTGGGGGGAACCTGGGACTTTATTAGAAGCAGAGGAAGCAGCAATAAAATAACTCTTTAGATGAGGATTGGGAAAAACAGGAATATAGATAGTAGTATATAAGAAAATGTAGATAATTCGGAGAGCAGGAGTCTGGATTTGCTTTGCAAGAAACCTGAGAAGGAGAAGCTAAGTGGAAGAAATGGAATTGATATAAAGGAAAACAAAGATGTGAACTAAACCTAGGACTGTCAGGGAGCTGTGGTGGTGGTATGGGACAATGGAACAGGAAGTCTTGATTTAGATCCAAAGGACAGGGAGAACAGAACAGGAATCTCATCATGAGAACTGGAAGAGAAGAAGGAGGGGAAAAAAAGAAAAAGACTGACTCATACAATGGCAGGAGGGAGAGACACTCACTGGCAAGAAGCCCAAGTAGTGAAAACAAGGTCCCAGTAAGTAAAGAGAAATTGCCTAGAACAAGGAAAGGAGAAAAGTGGAATCAGACATGGGATAATTTGGAGTAAATGGAATATATTCCACACCAGAGCCTGGACTGCAACCAGAGAATCCCCAGTCTCACCAACAGCCTGCTGACAGCAAGCATCTATGAATCCCATCTGGGTAAAACCCACATATAGTGGGCTTTCATAGTCAGTCAGCAGTTGTATGCTCTCATTTTCTGGTTGCCTGACTGGAGACCCTAGGGTCTGATTTGCAGAAGTGCTGAGCGCTTGCAACAGTGACTGAAGTCAATGGAAGTCACTGTTGTGAAAATAAATCCATTAATGTTTGTGATGTGCTCAGATACTATGGCAATGAGTAGCATGGAAAAGCTCATGAGAAAATGAGTCATTCTGACTTCAGAAAGAATTTAAATGGAATGTAGTAAATAAGATACAGGGATACACACTGAACATCAAGGTAAAAAAGTATCAAAGTTGCTCACAGGGGGAAACCCTTCAGTCTATCCAATGCACTGTGAGGTAGAAGCTATATAGGGCAAAACCATAATATAAATACAGAATATTAATGTAAGTACACAAGGAGAATACTTGTCTAGCATCGTGAATGTTTGACTTTTGAACCTGTATTAGCTAATTGCTGTTATTTGTGTAAATGTTAGCTACAAATTCCACTCACATAGACAAGTAACTGGTATGACCTCAACATACAAGCTACATCTAAAATGTGGTTCCTGGCTTGCAGACTTATTAGTATGGGTCATACACACTAAAGTCAATGGGTGATTTGGTGATGACTTCCATCAACATGAGTTCAATTCCATGATTAGTTCCACTTCAAGTAGTAATACAAAATGCTTTTCTCAAATTTGTAAATACCCTGAAAAAAAAGGTAGTGTTTATTGGCCCATTACAACCTAATAAACATTAAAAGAAATGAAGTAAACAATTGTTATAGCATCCTAAAATAATGAAGTGATAGTTTTAACAGCACTGAAGTAGTTTTATGCTGCTTAGTACTACCCGATTCCTCTTTTCACTGTTCTCAATTTAGCTAACTAACAAGGCCAGCATAACACCCACAGTTCCTGAGGCTACTCAAACTCACAGTTTCTCCCATACTTGTTTGCTAGACTGGGACACAGATCAGTTTAAATCTTGACCTTCTTCACTGCTAAACTTAGCTTCTTTTTGCATTACAGTCAGTTTACCATTCTGGTTTCCAAATACAGGTGCAGTTACTGTTACATGACAGTTTTCCAGTAAAGAAAAATTCAGCTGGCTTAAGAACTAAGTAAATAAATTAAAGTTAACATTTCTGGAAGAGACTAATGATTCTGCCCAAACCCAGAAAGCAGATGGTTAGCATTCCTGAAAAGCAGGATGCATTGAGTTGGGCAACCCAAACATTTACCAGCTCAGGAAAAATCTCCATCTGATTGCTCAAATACAAAATAAGCTGAAATGTAAGTCACATTTAAATCCAACTCCTTCACTTTCAAAAATCCAACCCTTTGATTTGGAATGGATCCAAAGGTGTACAAAATCATTCACTGCTGATTCAACTGAATCATGAACAATTTAGTTCATTATCAGGATCTGCATTTTTTCAAGATACAGCCAAGGCCTATTAGGTTTTCACATTATTGGATAATTTTTTTTATCTGTTTGACAAGGCTGTTTATATCAAATATTCCTGTAAAAGCAGTAAGCCCCGTGCTATTTGTATAGCACTGGAATTTCGTACTTACACATTGGGAACACCTTAGAAAGCAATGTGAACTCCTGTGATTATCAACGACACTGAACAAATGCAATTTTCTTAAATGTTTATGTAGCATCTGCATATGGGCAAGCACAGACCCAAGAGAAGTGTCTTCCTGCTACAAGAGAAAAGCTTTTGTTCAGAGCTTTAAAGTGTGTTGTTCCATAACAAAGCAATTATTACATCCATACTTTATGGTTTGGTGTTTTTTTTTTCTTTAAGTACAACAAAGATGAAGGCTCTCATGGAAATGCTCTATGCAGTAATTTTCACTCTGAATGTGTGAGCAAGTTCAAATAAGATACAAAAGAAACCCTAGCTGAAAGCATTTTGAAATTCCAGGTTTTCAGCATTTTCTGGTTCTCCCCACCAACACTCCTATTAGCATTGCAGTAGTACCAGTGATTCCTGCTGTGGACCAGGACCTAAATTAACATCAATGATACTTCAGAACTTTTAGATTTTATTTAATCAAGTATACACTAATCTTGGTGTCTATCACAGATGTCACCCAGCAATCCGTATCTTAAATGTACACACAGCTAAACAGAGATCAGTAGCCTCGGCAGCCATGAGCAATACCCTTGCATATCAGTTCCAGGTTACCTGTGACACATGTACATCACAAATGTTCTCAATTTTGAGACTTCAGTCTAATTCTGTAAGCTGTTTGGGGTTTTCTCCATGTTTAGATCAGAGATAAAAATGGATGGGATGAAGTGGGTAAAAGGGCCACTGTTCTGAAGATATTTAGCAGATTTAAACAGCAATATCATGTTATCTGCATATGACCTGCAGCTTCACCCCATCTGTTGAGAGCTGAAAAGAACAGCTGAAACACAAACCATGTTCTCTCATGTTGTGGGTAACCATATCCCTAAAGATTTTCTTAAATCCCCACAGGGAATTCAAAATGGAAACAAACAGTGAATAAATGCTTGAAAAGAAATGGTCTAATGTCACCGCCCAAATGATAAAAGGAATATGACACAAAACATCTGTAAATTTTAAAATATATTTTTGCTCCTTGTAAATGAAAGAGTCCCCATCTGAAAAACAAGACAACACTTAAAAAAAAAATAAAATTAAAACCAATTAGATGTACCACAATTTGTTTGCTTCCCCTTTTAATCTACTGCATTAAAAGGGATCAGAATTCAGCATTTCACACTTATTTATCACCTGGTTAAACATTTAGTAGCACAGCACCAGGGAGCTGCTGTACTACTGAGCAGAACATAGACTAATTCTACCCTGATCAAGCAGCAGTCATTGCATCTCCATATCATTAGGTTACCCTTAAGAGAGATACCCCAGTACTGCGGCTATTCTAATTAAGGTTGTTATAAGTGAGGTGTGGTGCACAGCAATTCAAATGTTTCTATGGCAGAACTATAGAGCACCTCAACAGGTATGCAAAAAAAAAAAAAAATATTAACCTGAAAGCACACTATAGCTCTGTTTTGCAGCTATCAGAAGGAGAAACATCCCAGGTTTACATCTTCAAATCTGTCTTCAGAAATGCGGGACTGAAGTCAGCTGATAAACTTCAAGGCTTAATTGAAAGGAAAGCCTGTCAGTAGCTTTCAGTCTCATTTTGCTTCTGGGTTACAGACTCAGTTTTAATTTGTTGTGCAAGATGAACATGAAAAGGTAAGACTGGGTCACCTAGTGAGTCATCACACAAAATAAATGACTAATGGGTCTATCTGCATTTGACAGATTGAGGTTCAAATCCTGCTGCTCCTTCAGGAAAGGGTCTACTGCTTGAAGGAAAAGGGGTTCATGGCACAGGTTATGCAGACAAGTTTAAAAAAAAGCCAAAAGAGCCAACCACTTTCTACATGCTGACTTTAGAAAGTTCCTGTTAACTTTTTTTATTAAGAAGAAAACATGATTATTGTGTGTGCAATCATTTGCCCACACACAAACTTTTGCACTGACAGATGCCACCTTCTTAGTTTTGCTGATGTGGCCATGGCTGTTATCTATTCCCTCCATTGACTGTCCTTTGTACAGTAGAGGTAAATTTCTTCATGTGCTTTCCTGCTTGTGCTTTTCCCCGCACTAAACCAGTCTGTACAGTCTCTGTACTTTCCTCTCACCTTTGCTTTTCTCTCAAATTTTGAATTCATCAAAACACAGAGGTTTATCATACCTTTTTTTAATCCTCTCTCAGAAAATTTTCTGTATTGTATATATAGACAGGTATTTGCTAAAACCAAAGTGTTTTCCTGAGGTTATCTATGTAACTACCTCACAGCTTTTCCAGTACCCCCAACTTACATACAGAATAGGGGGGAAGAGAAATACACCAAAAAAACCCCAAACAATGCAACCTCCAAAACCAGCACCCAAAAAAACCCAGAGAAAATTGTTTAGAAGACTTGCAGCAGTCCAGAGAACCAGCAACCACACCAAGGTTAACACCAGTGTCCAACCCTGGTGTTGAGACCATTACATATATTCTGTGGAATAGAAATGTTTTGCATGCTTATGCACCAGTCACTCCTAACCCACCCCCCCCACAACTACCACAGTTATTTTCTGTTGATCTACAGGAAATACTCATCTTGGACATGACTGTCTTAAAAAGCTGCTCATTTTTAATAGAATCAACTTGAATATGCAGGTTAATTAAGATCACAGAACAGCTAAGGT
This sequence comes from Microhierax caerulescens, assembly GCA_035590215.1. Taxonomy (NCBI): domain Eukaryota; kingdom Metazoa; phylum Chordata; class Aves; order Falconiformes; family Falconidae; genus Microhierax; species Microhierax caerulescens. The sequence continues at coordinate 74,280,007 of JAVJGJ010000001.1, forward strand.
GGGGGGATACCTCTGGAGACCATTTGGTCCAACCCCTCTGCTCAGGCAGCTGCCTGCCCAGGACCGTGCCCTAGTTTAAGGCGCTCTTTTTCCCAGCTTTGTGAGGTGGAACCTGTCCCTTCCAAGTACCCCTCAGAAAGAGTCCTAAGGTCAGAAAACCTGAAAACTATCCATTAGTATTTTCCTTTAGAGCGAATGACAGGACACAGGCAGAAAACCAATCCCAGGCACAGGGCTAGTCATCCTGTTCAGATGGCCAGCTTGCTTAGACTCCTACTAGAAGTCAGCACTGAGCCTAGAAAACTACCAGAATAGCACGTCCTCTCTTCCTTGTACAATTCTTTCAATTAGGGAGCTATATGGATTCTTGTCGCTTTCGTGCCAGTGCCTACCTCTTCCATCAGCTCTGATTGAAAGTACTTTGGTATTGTTTGCTTTGAAGTTGGTAATATTTTCTTTCTGATGCCAACCTTGTTGCAGCGGTTGGGGAGACTGCGATGACAGCATCGCAGAGTTAAACATTTGAGACCAAGTAGAGCCTTTAATTTGCTCAAAAAAGGAAAAAAAAAAAAAGGCAGAGCAGTGTTGAATAACATTTTTAATAGAAATAATCACCCAACTGCACCTGCATTAGCAGTTTGTTGGGAGGAAGACAACTGGAATGAAGGGAGGAAAATTGTAGCTAATAGCAAAGAGGAAGAAACAGATCGATGACTTCAGTTTTTGTTTCACTGACCGCAAAGGCGGCTTGAGACTGATTTATTCTAAAACAGCAAGTGTTTTTGTTTAATTAGAGACTTAGATTTTCCCAATTACAGAAATGTTTATGATTTGGTTTTATTTAATTTGCTGGATATTTCAGAGATGTGACCAAAATGCTGTTTCATTCTGCCAAATGGAGACAAAGTAGTGAATTTGTAAGAGAGACAGGGTTTTTTCTTTTTTCTTATTTTTTTTCCCAACCCTGGTGGCTTTAATTAAACAATAAGAAAAATTTCAAAAGATTCAAGTTTGATTCCTTTCACAGTTATTCAAGTGTTACTTGAATAACATCTTTATGTGAGTGCTTTGTTAGCCTATTGTACTACTTACAGTGCAAGTATGTAACAATGACCTTTACTCCAAGAAGCTTATGAAGGATAAATCTATAGATAACAGCTGAGTATAATTAAAGTACAAAAGCAAAACTGGTATCTCAGACTTCCACAGTCAATCATTTCCACAGTACATCAAGGTCTGAATTTAAAAAAAAAAAACCAAAACCACAAAACAACAAAAAAAAAAAACATTTAAAAAGGAACTCTGACCTTTCTTGTGTATCACAGATCCCAACAGTGCCGAAATTCATTGATGGCACGAAAACATTCATTCTGCAGCATCAGAACACGCATAATATCTATCAGCAGGAATAGGCCTGAGCTAAGAACATGAACTCCCACCTGCCAAGTCCACTGAGTTGAGTAAACACCACAGTCCCAATCTTTAAAAGAGATATGAGTACAGCTTTTCTCATCTTTAGACTTCTGAAATATTTCAAGACCAGTGACAAGTTCAGTCAATAATGAAGAAAAGCCAATATGATACTAAATGCCACTGGAAAGAAGAATTGAGTTTGAGGACTCAACTTTACAGACTTGCCTGAGAAGGTCTGAAAGGCTGATCAGTTTCAGGGAACTGTGCAAACCAAGGCAGATTTGCCAGTGACAAATAGTAGAAATTCTGGCACTGCAGAGGACTAGATGCCTGTGGAAATGTCAAGGGCATCAAATTAGGAAAAGGTGTTTCAGCTTGCTGGATATAAGCAATTGTCCTCCAAGATCCTACCATAACAGCTTTTTGTTTTGCTCAGGACTCGTAGTCAACTTTGGTGAAGGTAAGTAGGACAAAATATACAGATGAATGCTTCAGTACTATCTATTGACAGACTCCACGAGGACTGTCAAACTAATAAACAGCAAAGAAAATACGCTACTCCATTATCTGAAGTTCCTGTGCTTGTCCCTACCTTCTTTCTACATGAAAAGATTTTCATGCAATGTTAAATCCGCTCTCCATTCTCCATGTTGGTCTTTCACTTGAACTCAGCAGCTGTATCAAAAGGAAAGTTATTGATGCATACTGCACTATTAGCATTTTTTTTTTCTGGAAAACAATGCAGTAAACTAACAGACTCATTGAAGCTTAAAGAATTATTTAAAATCAGTCACTCCAGCCAACCCACGTTTATCAAATTAAACAACAAAAAAACCCCACACCACTTAACAGTAATTACTTCCCAACTTTTCACTGAAAAATGATTTAGAAACTAAAATAGCAAAATCAGATTAAAAAAAAAAAAAAAAAAAAGAATAAATCACATCTAGGTAGTCACACCACTCCTATTTCCAAATTCCTTCTTCCCCACTCTTTTATTCCTTTGTCATACTGGCTTGTAAAGTACTGCACTCTTGTTGGCCAGCCTCCAGGAGAACATTGGTTTGAAGGTAAAGTTTCCATGATTTGACTGTGAAGGACATGCCCCTTCCAGTCACCACATCCCCGAGCTTCTGCCAAAATAATCTCTTTATTATTTGATGCTGACATTCTAGAAAACATTACTTGAGGAAAAAAAGGAAACACACCCATGTACACATGCTTGGGAGATGGATTTGGGTGGGTGGGCATATCTGACAAAACCAAAAGAACATGTTAACCTTCTACAGCAATGAATTTGAGAAGAGTCTGAGGCTCAGTGCCATTACAAAACTGCTTCAGTTTCATTTGAGGAGCGCTGATGTATGGTTTAAAATTACTGTTGAGACTTTTAATGGATAAAATAAGTCACTGGGAAAACAGCATCTCTCAAAGAGCAAGTGTCCAGTCTTCCATGTGTGAACATTTCTGTTCACACAAATGTCACTTCAGGGTACACTACAACACTGCATTTCTTTCACCTCTGACAATCCAGATAAAAGCAGGAAGAAGCAATGCCCACAGCAGTGGTGCTTATGAGATATTGATGATCACTGATTATGAAGGGTCACAAGGTCATTTGGAGTGGAACACATACCTCCATTTTCTCTGTAAGGTTAGAAGACAACATTTTCGTGATCTTTACTCATCCTTTGTTACCAATAATTCAAGCAATACTAGCCACTAATGTCAGTTCTGATACTTCATTGATGCTCAGCTGATCACCCTCCCCCCCGGGGGGGGCGG
>JAVJGJ010000001.1:74283304-74302255 GCA_035590215.1 Microhierax caerulescens
ACCCCCCACCCCACCCCCCCCCCCCCCAAAAAAAAAAAAAAAAAAAAAAAAAGAAGTCTGGACCTGTTTCTCCTCTCTTCTCACAGTAATGTTTCTGGGACTGTCTGCAAAGCTGACGGATCCAGTCCCACAGTACCTGTCCAGATGTAACTGCCTGCATCCACCTGTTGCCTAATCTTGTATTCACACTGTAGGCACTTTAGAATTTCAAGTTACCTTCATTCTTCATCAGTTTTGTATTAACACAGCGGAATCTAAAGATCAGAGTCTCCAAGTGCTACAGTACTACTACTAACTCCAGTACCTACAATTCTGCACTGGTTTAGTAGCATTCTGTAGTTAGTTCAGATGTCTTAACGGCACAAGAGTAAATAAACAGGTGTACTCTATACAGATATAATACTTAAATACTGTTATCTGGGCTACACCAAATGTACTATAAAATGACCCCACGATTCAGAAAAATGTGTCATTCATAGATTAAGTTCTAGCCAGATTTGCATCAAAGAAGCAGGCAGAAATGAACTTTTCAAATTAAGATTTTAAAATTCTCCTGTTTCCACTAAACAATATCATCACCTCAGAAAGACTTTGACAAATACAAGTGGGACTAAGAAACAAATATTTTTTATTTCTATTCTATAGAATGTGAATATGTTAATTCTTATTTGTAATATGCAACTAAGAATGCTAAAGATACTGGTAAGACAAATATCCAAAGAGCATTTAGAACTGAATATGAAAATGTATATCCCCTGATCCTCTTCCCACTCTACTTTCACTGAACAAGAGTTTAATTACTAATTTCAGTCAGAGCAAAATTAAACCTTTGAAACCTCCTAAGAGTACATAAGGCACCGTTGGTGCTGGGAATGTATCTGTCCAGGTTGCAGACCAGAACAAGCCCAACTCCATTTTGCCAGCACCATACATGTAGCTGTAAATCCATGGCTTATGCTAAGCCCAAGGCAAAGGTGAGCCCCCTCATTTCTCAGGCTACTTCCTCATGAGTTGGGTCAGAAAGAGACCAGGCAGGAGAGCTCTGAATGCCTGACAGCAGACCCAAACATCCTACCTGTGCATATGTTAGACTTTGGCTGCTGAAAGTCTGTCATCCCAAGTCTTGTTCCTCCTCTTACGAACGAGGTTGCAAACTGAGTTGACACCTAACAAACCCAATATCCATACTGTCAGACCAAGTCTGGGTCCCATGCAAGTCTACTCAGCTAGGGTTTAGATTCTATTGTCTGCATGTGAGTATCCTGATTTAAGAATAAACTGTTCATCTCAGTGTGAGCGCAGCAGTAGCATACGCTACAGAAAGCAACTTTAAGCTCTCCCCACATCTGTCAAAAGCAGAACAAAACGCGAGGAGATACTAGTAAGTGTAGCTGAAAACTCTCAACTGTTCTAAGTGTCAGTGACTACAGCTTGTACAAATTAGTTCAAAGTACTTCCTTGAAGCAGCTAGCTGCTGCTGCGGGAGAAGGTTACACAGACCAGCCAAACAGAACAATTAACTAGGACAGACTTAAGGTGCCATGGGCAGGGTCTCTGAATCCAGAAGCCTAGCAGCATTCCAGAGAATGTTATAAAGTGTGAGCATACAAAACCACCAATGTTGTGTCTCAGGAGCTTTTGCTGGAGTATTTCATAAGGCATATAAGGACAGTACTTAGAGTATTTAACAACAGTAAAAAATAAAGTTTCTATGCCCAGACTTTTATTAGAGGCAAAAAAGTAACTACAGCTAAGATCACATTAGCACATTAAAGGCAGTTGACATTTCAGAAGTCTGTGGAAACATCAACAGTTATTACCTCAGTTTTCAATGAAGAGGTAAGATCTTATAAGGCAAAACATGTCTGTTGGTTAAGATCATTACTGAAGAACGGCTCTGTAGCTAATGAACACAGTGAACTTATTTTTCTCCTCAAATCCCTAAAACTCTATCAATCTATAGTGGTGTTTGTTCACGCTAGACCCCAACTGTTTCTTATTATAGAATTCATAATCTTCCTCTTTAAAATCTATGATTTGTGTTCTTAATTCTTCTTCTTTCTTTTTCATGTGTGATTTATATCCCTTGGTTTTCTTCATAAATGACAGATGCTCTCACCTATCTTTTCTGTCCAAAACTAAGACAATGAAGAACTTTTGCTGTATAGATTATAAACTCAAAGACTTTTTCAAAGACTGACTTTGACTGTCTGTAAAATTATTTCAGCATAAACCCCAACAGCCGTCTGTCACGACGGCAACAGGTCTGAGTTTTCACACAGATGTGTACATCTAATACTAAAAAAAAAGCAATCAGTCTCTTCTTTTGAAAGATCCGTTTTTGGAGTATTCCTCCTCTGTACAGCTGCCTGAAAGCTTTTCTCCTTCCTACGATCATCATAGTTTTCTCACTTGTAATTAAATTCTCTGAAAGCTAAAAATTTGTCTAATTTAAAATAGGAAGACTGACAGCAAATACATTACATACTTTCCTAAATTATTTAGTCTTGCGTTGCATATATAAACCTCATATTTACAGAAGTTTGCACCAGTAGTCACTCTAATGGGTTTTAGCCAGTAAGGATCTCCAGAAAAACAAAAACAAAAAAAAAAACAACAACCAAAAACCAAACCACTAAAAAACATCCCCTGCAGCTTCAGCATAAAAAGGAGAGCTAAAACACACACTTTGATTATAAATTGCCATCACTCACCCCAGAAATGAAGCCATAGGGCAGCCAGGCTGCTGAGGCCTTGTAACATACCCACACACGTCACAGTGTGCTCAGGTGGAGTTGGGCATGCCAGTCTATGAGATGGTGGGAATGTCCAGGGAAGGCCTTACTGATGGTAGCTGATGGTTTGAGGTGTCAGGTTTAGAGCCAGCATGTGCACCATCCAGAGTCAACAGAGGAGGGAAATGAAGCTCGGAAAAATTAGAAAGGGTTGTAAAGCTTTGGTGGCATTAGGCAACACTGTTCTCAAGGTAGCAGCCTCCCTGGTTTCAAATTCAGAACAAACCCATCTTTGCCTAATCCTTTAAGCTCAGAAAAGGTGTTTGGACTGCATCCTATCCCTACATTCCTGCCCACAATCACTGTTTTGAATACATTCTTCCAAATGGTTGGAAAAGTTTCTTCCCTTATGAGGTCAACAATTTTATTAAGCAGATCTCAGTAGTTTAGTGGCAAACACTGATCCTATTAACGTAATAAACTGTAACCTCCTCAGCTGTAGGATTATAAATTACCCAGTCCCTGACCTCATCAAGAAATGATTCTGTAGAAGAAGAGTTAATGAAACAAGGAGAGATACCAGTTCTCTGATATATGTTACAAAAACCAGGCAGTTAGTGTTTGTCCAGAAAAGAGTGAAACAAATTCAACAAGGCCAAACTGATTTCATCCAGGCAGTGCCCACATAGCTCAGTAACTGCACAAGAGGAAGGAACAAGAAGGTTGTTTTCATTATAGTCTGAATCAGCAATCAAGAAACAAAAGGGGAATAGAAGTTAAGATTTCTGTTAAGTTGTGCATGTATCTTTGAAACTCCAGTATAAAGGTCAAAGGTGTGGTATTCAAAAGGAGGGAATTTTGGCGTAGGGAAGATAACCACATAAACAAATTAGGTTAAAAGAACAGAATTGTGTGCATGTAAATTTTATAAGTGAAAAGGCTTGTTAAGATAAATCTAGAGAACATGCCTAGTTCTTATAACCACCTTTACTAAAGATGTCATCTATTTTATTCTCCACTGACATGCAAGTCACTTCTAATTAAAGCAAAATTCAGAGCTCTAAAATCGAGACGGATTATATGTTTTTAAGCAGATGCTACATGAGTACCCACCAGAAAGCACAAGATTCTGACTCTCATAATGTATAACTAATGTAATTTCTGTGCAAGCCATAGGGCTCTTGACTTTCAAGTACAAATATCCTATTCCTATTCAACAGAAACAATAAAACTGCACATTCACATGAGTACTTCTCAATATTCTTAATAGTAATGGTACTAATACTAGAAATATCTGCAACTGTCTGCTCAGAGGGCAAAACATAACATAGTAAAACACCATTACCCTGTTGTTTTGCAAACTGCCATATAGCCAAGTCCTGGGGCAATGCTGCTAGGCTTTGGAGACCTGTTAAGGTGGACATACTGTGAGCTGTGTAATATCACTGCAAGAAAATCCAACCAAACCAGGAGATGCTGTTGGAGGGACTGTAACACCAACAGAATTACATAAATGAATCAATATGCATTACTCTGGTTTGATACAAATCAATATGGCAGGAAAGTTATATGCTTCATACTTCCTAATCTATAGAGAGTCTTGTTTTAAGCAGCAGCAAATGAATGTTATAATAGTGTTTGATTTCCTCAGCTATCAATTGATTACATGTAACCAGCCCTCCACCAGCTCTTCATTCACACAGAGAATCCTAAGTAGCGATTTACTATGGTGTTCCAGTGGGGACAGCAAAACTTTGTATAGACAGGATGCTCAGTATAATATTTAAGCTTTAATCACACTTGCTTCAAGCTGTCATATAGAGAAATACATGCAATACGATAAAATAACACGGCAGAATTGTACAAGTGTGACCTGTGTATTCATCCCTGGCTTTGAATCTTGTCAAAGTTTGAGTGTGCACCCCTGGCCTTGAAGGCAGACCAAATTCAGCAACCCTGAAAGCTCTCCTCCTGGAGCAGGACAAGCTGAAACACTGAATCCTGTAAGAAATTGCCACTCACTAGGCAAAGAACACCAGCTCATGGTATGACCTGCACTGCCTGCTGAGAATGCAGCTATAAATAAGAGCTTGTTTTGCTAACCCTTCAGGGTAGGAAGAGGCTGCTGATGGCTGTGCTAGAGGGGCTCCCATTTACCCCAGCAGGCAGGGTCACCAACTGTTGCTGGAAACACCTACTACCTTCTGCAGCATTGAGAGGGCAGTGATCAAGACCAGAGGTTCACAAATTTGTTCCTACTTGGCATGAAACAGTTTTTACTTGCCGATTACAAGTTATTGTTAATTCCAAGTGAGCATGTATGTGTGAAATCTGGTCCTTTCACTGTGGAACCCATGAACACAAGTCACAAATCATTAAAGGTGGTGTGACAAGTCATCACTCTGAGCCTTGTCATTCTTAACTAAGCAGCACCAGTGAGATTCTGCATGCTTGCTAAGTGGCTTTGTAGGGTTGAGACAGTTTCAAGCCTCTGGAGATCTAGTTTCACCCACAGCATGGAATGTTGCTCTGGAAAGTGGTCATGTTTGTGGGGTGAGCTACCACTGTGACAATTACAAACATTACCAGCACCATTCCTCTGAAGTTTCATCTATACCAAGTGCTTACTAAAATTCACAGACTGTGGTTTATTGACTTCAGATAGGCGAGAAGTTCTTAAGCAATCCTTGACCAGCAAAATTCTGAAAAAGCAATTTAAAGCTGTCTGTCTTCTTCCATAGCATTTCCCCACACCTAATGCTTTCCTCTGCCAGGAATTTTAGCTTGCTGGGATTATTTTGGTTTTACTCTACATCAGCAAATGTGGTACAAGAAGATAAAAACAGCTGCATGCTATTTTTCCTCCCCTCAGATGGGGTGTATTTCCCACCTGGAAACAAACAGCACCGTACAGAAACAAAGCAAAACACAGCCTTGCTGACTGAAAATCAATTGTCTTCATATACTTTATGCTTTTTATACATAGTACATTTAATTTCCTGTTTAATTCAGCAGAATCTGTCTTCTTTCTTCTCAAGCAGTTTGTCAGTTTGTGACACTGGCAAAGCACCTAAAACTAGCCTGCAGTTTAAAGACAGAAGTAACATGATGCATATAAAGCTTTTTCTTTTTACAAAATATATACATAATTATAGAAAGGGTATTTAAATTTGGGTTTGCGTTTAAATTTATAACCACATTAAATTCAACTTGCATGTACCACATTGGAAATCTTTGAAGTTCTCTGAAAAGTTTTCTGCATAGGTATGCATGCCTGTCTATTCCAAAATCAATACAGCTGAACATTAAGTTGGGAGGCAAAAGAGATCATCATTCTTAAACTGACAACAACTACACAGAAAGAGACTGTTTAAGATGAGACAATCCGTGGCCTTTTCAAGACCCTCTGATAAAACCTAGTGTCTAAAGACAAATACAGGATGATCTGCAACTTTCCTGTGCTGTAGTGACTTCTGTTTGTGGTAGGAGACCTTGCTAAAGAACATCAGTAATGATGAGACAATATATTCAGGAGACGTTTGAGGAAATGGAATAAAGATTTTTTTTGTTTGTTTGTTTCCCCCGGGATGAAGGTATATTGCTTTTTATCCAAAAACTACTACAGGTAAAATATATACTTGCAATTAAAATTACAGCACAACAGAAAAAAAAAAACCCTAAACTTCTGATAACTGAAAGTACATATTCATTCTCTTTTAATTAACTGAAATCACTTTTATGTAGATAATGAATTAAAGTTTCTTACAGTTTTATGGTATTGGAAGCACAGGAAAAATTCTTACTTCCATGAGTACTGTGAAAGATACAGCTTGAATGATCTTTTCCAAGGCCATAAATGATTGGAGAGCATCAGCCTCAACCTCATCAGCCTCAACCTCCTCGCTACAAACTAAACCCAGCTGCCAGGCCATCGGACCAACGTCAGCTCAAAGAGACACCAGTGGGTGGAAAACGATCAACCTGACCACGAATGTTCACCACCACCAGGTAATTTAAGCAAAGTCCTTTCCTGTGTGGTTCCCCTGTTTTTCTTGGGTTAGTAAACACGTTAGGTTACTAAAGGTTATTGTTATTTCTTTAAGAAGAAAGTTAAATATTTTTATTAAATATTTTAATATTTATATAAATATTAAAATATTTTAATATATATAAATATTTATATAAATTTTTATTTATTTTTATTAAATATTTTAAGAAGAAAGTTAAATATATTAAATATAAATAATATCATTTTTATATATATATATATATTTATATATATATATAATTAAATAAATAATAATATTGTTTATATATCAGTTGGCTTCTTGTCACTTGATTTCACCAGAGCTGTATCCACTTCTGTCTCTGCTAAACTGAGGGGCTGGGCTAGCTGGTCATCCATTAACAACATATTCCATCCCCTACCTGCCACTGTTTCTCGCATAAATGTCAGCAGTAGCAACTCAGACTAAGCCAACAGGGAACCCAGATTCACCTCGGATACCTGGAGGCTAATGGGATACCAAATGCTGCCGAGTAGCTGACCCAGGTGTCTCCTGCCTAAAGCACTGTAACTGTTCAGTGACTGATGTGGTAATTGTTCAGTGACTTGGTGCACATACACAGAAAAAGAGTTTATAATTTGGTACGTGCTGTGGACGCTGAAGCCATTTCTTTATGGAAGCATTCATGACATATGCATTTCAACCTGATTTTCAAAAAGTCTACAGATTTTCTAGCAAGTTGCCTCAAAGCCATTGCCCTCAAAGGAACGAGACACAGACTCTCTAGTTGAAGAACACATTGAGAAAACCTGCTCCCTCTGTCCTCAGTTACCATTTACTCCAAAAGCAGCGATTCTCCTTGGAAAACATCGCAACAGAGTGAAAAGGTAGCAGTGGCCTGGTGCCTGTGATTTAAAAAAATGTGATATTTTACAGAGGGCTGTACATAGGAGGGAGACAACTACTAGAGCCCTTATGGCTTAGTTTCTGTTGCAGAGAAATCTTTTGAAAGTCACTGTGTGCCAGGCAGGGGTGGTGGGTGGGGGTGGCGTGTCCTCCTAGAAAACCAAAACCCCAGATTACTTTGGGTAGAACTTGTTCAAACCATCAGTTGGAAGGAGCCATGGAGTCTGATTTAGATGTTGTGAAAGCCAAATTTTGTTCACATATGACGGCAAGCAGCCCAGAAGCTATCCCAGGCAGAAAACACTGCTGCAAGTGAATGTAATTACATTCTTATTTTGAACGTAGAGACTGAATAAATATTACCTGTCATGTATTCATCATTCATTTTCCACACCAGTCTCATGTATGGTAAAACACACAAATCAAGCAAACAATTTTGCAAATTGTATTTGTCTTTTCGCTCTTAATAACCTTAAATTCTTCTACCATTTGCCAGCATCAGATAGCTGCACAATAGTATAGGGATTAGGTAAACCACAGGGTAGTTCTCTGTAGCATTTTAAGAAATGTTTCTAAGAACTACAGCTAGCACAAAAGCAAATGTCCTACTGAAGTCAACTATCTGAATCATAATCTGAAGTCTCCAACTCCTTAAGTGTTTTTCAATTGCTACAGACATATGTGTTGATGGAAATATATCACCTAATGAGTTTCCAGCTACTTTGACTGGTCCATCAGCCTTGTTAACAGAAGTGTGTTTCTTTCTCTTTTTCATATTGCTAATGTGCTAACGGCTAAAATTTATCATCCTTCAGCATAACATCGACTAGTTAATCAAACAATTCACAGTATAGTTCCAGAATGGCTTAAAATCTTAAAATATACAAGCTAATCTCATCTAGGACACTCATTTGATTCCTCTTCAGAAATCAGGGAATGCATTTCTCCCACCTTTTTACATAGCAAAAAATACACCTTTTCCTTCCATTCAGAGTGAAGTCAATGGGCAAAGATGCCACAGAGTCTCGTGGGAAGTTTTGAGAACTGCTGTGGTCCAGAAACCAAACTACCTGCTTCCTACAGAACTGGACATTGCATTAGGTCTAGTTTGAGAACATCAGCAAAATGTTACTAAAGCCAATAGGGTACACAAAAATAACAATATTTACATACAAAAGGTCAAGTTATCTGCTAACATTGCATACACACACCTCCCTCCAAAAATAAACACTATTTAACTGACAGTTTATAGCTGACCATCCCTTTTAATAGGCAACTATGGATTTAAAGAACAATCAACATAATATATTTCTTCCCTCCTGTCCTAAGGATTGTTCTACATAGCTACAAACAATGAATAAGGGAAATTAGAAGATAAATTAATTCCTTAATCTACCGGAATACACTGTAGGATTATACAAACAAATACAGCATTACCCATAGATGAAGAGCCACACATACATATTGGAACAGAAGGAAAAATACTTAATATGCAGGAAAAATAAAAGTTAGTAACCAGAAAGAACTGTTTACTCTTACCAATTTGGATAGCAGACATCCATACAGCCAAAGTACTTAAGTCTCAGTCTAGGTTGAGGAATCATACTCAAACACAGCATTAAAAAAAAAAAAAAAAAAAAAATCTTACAAGGAAGTTTTCATTAAGCTATAAAAATAACCAGTGTCCATCAATGTATTTTCTATGTCTTTAGTAAAAAAAAAAAAAAGACATTAAGGTATGGATTTTTTTTCTTTACATGTAACTCACCTCACTTTTGGTATTAGTAAGTGGGTCAGCCCTGGTACTGTAACAAACCTTCAATCAGAAGTGGGGAAATTCTTCAAATAATTATTTTCAATCAGTTGTTGAAACAGAGGCCTCTTTGGATATTGTTGAAGAAACAAAATAGTAAAAGTATGCCGTTACATGCAACTGTGTAAGTAAATACATGCATGAACAGTCTAGGAAGTATTCCCACTGCCACACTAAAGCATTTTATATATGTGTTGTCATCACCTTGTCAGGATCTAGCAATACCACATTAGTTACATATTACAGATTATATCATTCAGAGGGAGGAACATTCTGAGCACGACTCAAAATGACACGGAAAAGCTGAAGACACAGCATTTTGTTTGTTTGTTTTGAAGCTCCGGATACTGCTTAACTGTTCAGGATGCCCCAACTTTTCCACGGTCCCTCATAAATACTAATAATTGTGAAATAATACGCTGAAGATAGTGATGGAGCCAATGCTACCCACAGCTGCTCACACAATAAAACAAGTTGAGCGACTTGCCCAATGTCACCCAAGAATTTGTGGAAAAAAACCCATGGGTATCTCTCCAAGTGCTTTAAGCACAGCATTATTCTTACTTCTAAAGCACACTACTAATCTAACCTTGTTTGCTCAGAAGATATTCCTGAAGCTGAAGTTCTACAATAAGTGCTAACATTTCTTCCTATTACTATTTTAAATAGGATTTGACTAATCCAGCCAGCATAATAAACAATCCAAATCTTTCTAAAATGTGAATTCATGCTTAACATTTAAGACTTACAATTGTTGGTTAACTTTAAAAAATCCTACTTTTACACTGCTTGGCCTAACACAAAATACCATTAAATGATTTGTTATTTTAACGAGACTTCCAGATGAAGACTCTGAATTACTTTAAAATAAGATGAGAAGTACATGAACTTTTGAAAGCTTATTCAAACTTAATCCCTACAAATATTTTAAGTACACAATGCTGCAAACCCATGGACTTCAGTGTACAAATGAAGGAATACTTATATGATATGTTTTATATCTGTACAAGGCAAATACAGATGAAACCAAGAAAAAAGTTAAGGGGAGCTTCCTGCCCCAAAGAGATGCAACTAGAGATACTGACACATGCACATTATGACAGCCAGATGAGAAGGATGAATCCCAAGTTATAGAAACTCCAAGTGAAAAAGAGGACAGCAGGACTTCCTTCAGAACATAACAGTGGACACTATCTGAATCACAGAGAAGGTGAAGCTGATCAAGTGACAGCACACAAATAAGGATATGCAGAGAAAACACTCATCTTGGATGCAGCCTGTTCAGTGGAAGAATGCAGTCTGTTCTTCTCTGCTCAGGTGACGTGGCACACCTCTTTTTCACACCTACACTGACTTTGAACTGTTTACCCCCAACCCTCCACCCCCCAAAAAAAATCTGAAAAATGAACATAAGCAATGACCCTATAGACAATTTTTATTTGTTGATGGAAGTCAACTGATTGCTAAGATTTTTTTTTTTTTACTCAGTATATATTTTGCAGGGTGCACACCAATTTAGTGGTGCCCTTCTTTCAAAAACACACTGTGTTTGTAGCAAGCTATTGCTGTTAACTATTACAGTGTCTTCTAATATTTCCAACGGGAATGCAGTTCTCAAAAATATTTTTGCATTTGAAGACAGCACCTTGGTTAAGAAGAAAGATGTGAAATGAGAAGCTTATCAAGCCCCCCTGAAATATTACAAGAAGTTCAAACACAGATGTGCACCTCTCTACACTAACACTTGTCTTGCACTGTAGAATACATGCCAGGGTTTTAATTAGCCCACTATTGGGTGGGTTTACAGTGCTGGAGTACTCTATCAAAGAAAAAGGAAAAAAGAACCCATCAAATAAAAAACCTGTAGCAACCACCCTCTGGTAATTCAGGAAATCATTTACAATTTTCAGTTTTAGGGTTTCAAACTAGATAGTCCACATTCTAACTGAAAATGCTGCAGCAGATGCAAAATAGAGCAATTCCTTCAGATAACACAAGTTTGTCTGCAATAGCAGATAAGAATACGTAAAAGAGAAACAGGCAGTTTCCTATACCTGTGGAGGTGCATTTAAAGTGCCATTTGAAACACTGTCATAGCGACCTTTACACAAGCTAGAGCTTGACTGCTTTCCTAAATACACATATATATTTGAAACTTACACATAAAGCCCCAGTTTCTGCCCATAACAGCAGCCATCCACATCAGGACTTCCCATCCTCCAGCATAACCGTGCAAACAGCCCAGCTTCACCACTCACAATAATTTTGGAAGCATATCATAGCATAAGCTCATTGCTTGTATCCAAATTTGGCATTCCTGAAGCAGAATAGCTTGTTCTAGTCACTGATGCAAAAAATACGTTTTTTACAACTAACAGTTGTACAGTAAACTTCAAAGCTCTCAGCTGAAATGGTATCACTGTGACTGGCCATGCAGACACAAAGCAGCAAGTGACAGAGATCTACCCAAAAAGTGCAAACACGGCAGACAAGACAAAGCATTCAGTAAGATGATATAACCAACCACAGGGAAAACAGAGGTTCAGCAACTCAAGACAACAGCTGAACAGGGTGTAACACGAGCTCATAAGGAGCCTCGATGGTTTCGTTTTGACGGTTCGTATGCCTCAATCACTGTACGTCTTCCTCAAGGTCAGAAAAAGGGTCCAAAACTCAATCCACAAATTCTAGTCTTATTCCTTAACCACAGAACTGCTTTTTGTTTCCTTTCCTATTAGTGAAAATAAAACCAAAGCACGGAGTAGGAGGTATACAGGGGTGCCCTGGGCAGATGTCTGTGTAGACCAGTGGTCCATCTTGTCCTGTCATTAGTAGCTGACAGCAATCAATGCTTCAGAAAGGCACTAAGCCCACTAAAAATTAACAAGCTTCTGAATAAGGTTTTTGCCTCTTGAGACAAAAATACTTAAAGGAATACAAAACATTACAACAATAATATGAATAACGTGTACAGTGGGATTTCCACGTATGTTTAAATCTGAAAATGAGAAAATTCCCCCAATCAGCCTCCCTCAGCTCACACACACATGGATACTCCACCTACATTACTGAAAGGCTGCTTATGAGTATTGGCAGCTACTAATGACTTTGAATAAAACAGGGTAACAAAGTTGTTGATGGGAAGGAGAAGGGAAGGATAAAAGGACAAGAAGGAATCACAAACATAGAAGATGTGATCCAAAGTCCAATCAAGCCAATGGGATGATTCATACTGACTTCAGAAGTCATGTGACACAGTCTGAAAAGGCAGAGAACAGATTTCAGGCCTAACGGTAGACATGTTATTTCTCCAAATGTTCTACAACACAGGACATGATGTTTTACTCTAAAATAATCATCTGCAAGAAGAGAGTTATGGCCCATTTTGTTTCCTTTTAAATGGCTCTGGCAGCTTTTTCTAACATGTGGTATGGGAAACATTTTCCTTTTTCCCCATCATATCTCCTAAAAACGATACTACCCACACACACTCATGTCTGTCATACTGTGTTAGTGGCCATACAACCACAGTCCTCGGGGATCATGAAAATAACATGAGCTATGAATTACATGCCCTGCTTGCAAAAGTGGCAGTCAGCGGCTACTTTGAAAATCCTGTTAACCCTTTGTCATATTCTGGTCAGAAATGAGAAAAAGGAGTGTGGCCAGCAGTCTTTATTCTGATGTCCATTCCCGTAGGGGCTATTACCTAGAAAAGAAATAACAGGAATAAAGTTCCATTCAAATCCAGCAATATGTTCAAATGCACACTATGGTCTGGGTTGCTCAGCAGGTGATGACAAGTTCTTTGAGATCTTTACCGAACAGGAAAGCCTTTAAGTCTGAGAATATTTCAAGGCTGTATTCAAATCAGCTGCCTCAGTGGTCAGCAGCCAAAAGCAAAAATACTGTTTTGCATGGCAAAAACAACAGCATGCAAAATCCTTTGTTGTGCCACGGCATAAAATTCTTGGCTGCACAGTTTATGATTCTCGGTTCGAAAGAAATAGAACTTCACTATCTGCTCTTCTGATTGTGTATAAAAGCAGTTGAATACGTACTGTACACTAAACAGAAGACCAAGGAAAAGTGAGTTTGGTACTGTGCCCAGGCGAGTTAGCCCTAGGACCTAAACCAGTACCATTTAAAGGCACTATAGCATACTATGGAAGTGACACCAGCAAGAACCTGAAAATCTTACTTTACAAGGAGCAGACCAATAAATAAGTAATTTAAAGAGGACTTTAATAAGTATTTTGGCTCCAAAAATTATGTTGTGCTAATAAATACAATCTGTCAGCACAGATGAGGAAGAATAAGAGGTAACAGAAGCAGAAATATTTCCCAAATAGTTTCAGGCCAAAACTAATATTGATGCTTTCCCTTGCCTTTCTGAAAACTTGAATACAAGAGTATTGTCCTGGGGCATGAGACCAAGCAAATGAAACTGACAAGAAACAACAAGACAACAAGATTACAGAAACTTCACCACAGAGTTGCTTTTTACTATGTACACAGACAGCACATAAAACAGGTCCATGATCTCAGGCATTATTACCACAACATGGATACTAAGCAATGCTACTAGATGGGTACTACCAGGGAACACAAGGTACACTTCTTTTGTCGTTTACTTACAAATTTCAGCAACAGCTCTTGCCTGAAAAGCTGTTGTCTCAGAAACTTCTCCATTTCCTTCCTACCATTATGCCACATCCCAACACAAATATACTTATATGCCAATTCACAAACACATGGTCACATTATCTTAAAGCTCTGGACCTCGGTAAACCAAGGGCATTGTTTGCAGCACAGGTACTTCAATGATAAATGGCATTGCAGGTATCAAATTCAGTCTCGAGGGACAGGCCCAAGACAGGGTGAAAGAGACTGACAACTGCTTGTAGTAAGTACCTGCTAAGTGGCAGAAACTCTCCCCTTGCTAACACACATCTTAGCAACTCATGAGTGCAAGAAACTGCTGGCGTGCAGGTAAAGCCTTAACTCTCCCCTGGAGGTGGCTTCTGTGACAGAACAAAAAGGGCAAACTGGGGATGGAATGAGATAAAAAGCAGGATGGTCAGGCGACCAGGAACATGCCCTAGTTTATGGGGTGAGAAGTTGGTGAAAGGAAGGCAACATTACACCTGCCCTGTGTTACGTGCAGCCTGACACAAAGCTATGAGCTGGCTTTGCTGCTGGGTGGCTCTTCAGCAAAGCATACCAGGGTATTCCTGGGCTCATTTAGGCCCCCAACACTTTCAGCCAGGCTGCTCTACCTTTTGGCAATTATGCTTTTTAAAAGACACTTGCTTACCTATGAATAGAGGTAGGCACTGAGGAAGAGTCACTGTAAGGACTATGTTTCTAAACACTTCTAAAAATATTTATTTTTTTTTTTTTAAATCTCACAAAGCACCTTTCAGGACAGCTTTTTTTTTTTAAAAAAAAAGTGTTTAGACCCAATGATTCTAAAGAAACAAACAGATAATGAACGTGTGCCCTGTACATCATCTCACCATTTTTATACTCCGTCATGGACGCAAGAACTCCATGATGACCTGCAACCAAACCACCTCCTCCCTTCCCTTGCCCCTTATTCTTTGGTGCTGCATCTATCCCATTCTTTGTCAGGGTTCTGGGAATAAGAGGGATCAGTAAAAATGTAGCTGCTAGAAACAGCTGTGAGTCCTTCCATAAAACAAGGGTTAATGAGATTTTGCTCTCCTTAGCCCTATCACAAGTTGCCGCTTAATCAAATTCAGTTCCTGCTCATATATGCTTTGAATCTGTCGGTACTAAAACAGTTTTTAAGAGGGAAGAGAAACATCGAAGTATGAGGAAACAAGCAGGGAAAATTAGGTCGGAATGTGTTTGACACCGTTCTCGTGCAGGGTCACCGTGCAGTACAACCCGGCAGAGATCACCCATCACCCAGCCATGGTGAACAGAGAGCCCTGGCCGGGGCAGGTTTGCTGACTGACAGCTATGGACTGGGCAATTCTAGTTCATCAGCCTGTTATTCACTGTAAGCGTGTGGAAAATCCACTTGTTCTTACTCCTTTGTATACACCAGGTATGAAAGGAAACAAAAGCCTGCCTAAGCAAAAAGCAAGAGCATGACAAGAATACCCTTAAGTTAAGACCTTATTCTGACAGTACAAGCAGTTGCTGTTCCCCGCGTCTCAGACAGACGTTTGCTAACACACAGAATGTGGCTTTCTGTACTCCCTCTCTCACATTGTATAAACCAGAACAAGTCTCAGTGATAGTGCAAGAAAACATAGTTGCTTGGATTGAGCAACAGCCAGCCAGGAAATCTTTCATTGACCCTAGCTCTACAGTGACTAGTCTCAAGCAAGAAACTTTATGGGAGGGTGATCCGCCCATATACATGAAAAACAAGGAAAGCACTGTGGGTTCCTGAGGGGCAGTTTGAAAGAAGAGAAGATCCCTACACAAAGTAAAAAATGAAAGAGACCTGACTCTTCAAACAAGCAATCAGTTCCAGTTGTACTTCCAGCATGGAAAAATAATAAAAAAGATTAAAAAAAAAAAAAGAAGGTAGAACTGGTATACCGTCCAGGAGAGCTGGTCTTACTATGTCTTAGCTACATGGACCACGTAGCCATTGTACCAACAGGCATATGTACACACACAGTACCTGTACCCCAGCTAGAAAAATCAATGACAATTATTTCAGCTAAAAGCATATGCAAGGTATGACGTACTTCTCCGCAGAACTAGTTAAAGGCATTAGTTATAGCTTGTACAAGACTGAATAAATAAAACCCAGTGAATCCTTTTTAGGAGAGGGAAGAGAAAGTCATCAAAAATGCTTGCGGTTGACCACTCTTTCCCTTTTATTCTCAACTGGAACTTTTATAAAATGCATTGTTTAATATGGGTGTCCAAAATCCTTCATAAACTAGGCAATCAACAGACTACACGCAGCTGGTCATTACTAGATTTCTGTTCTCATTCCCTTCTTTAAATATTCTTCAAGGTTTAGCTGTTTGTTAATATGAGTAAAGCAGCCTTAATACTGTCACAGAAAGCATTTCCTAACAGATAGCAGTCAGTTACACTGGGTTTTGAAATAGATGTGAAACTGGTCTGAAACTCTTTCTTACTAGATGGTGAATTACTTCTTCATGTTCAGCTGAGAGAGCTCTGGGGATGGAGATCATCTGCTACCAAGAACTTTTCCAGCAGCTGATCGTTCTCTAAGCATAGACAGATTTTCACGTACAGAAAGGGCTGAGTGTTTATGTCGTGTTCAAAACCCCATAGGAACATTAAGCAAAGAACTGTTTCTCAGTCCACGAGAGCTAAATAAGGAATGAAGCTTTCTAAATACCCTTGGTGAGCACATTCTCTTATTATTTTGCCATACCAACCGTATTTGTAGTTACCACTGAATTACAACTGCGATGTGAATGAGAAGTGGTTGTAAATAGAAAGGATGCTGCTGCAAAACTGGGGGTCCAAGCTCAAAACTGTTAGAAGCAGGCATCACTTTAAGTCATATACCACAAATATTTACTTTTTTATGTGAGCTTAGAGTGTGACACAGAATCTCTCGCAGGCAGTGGTTCCCACAAAGAGTTCACGACTCCTTGAACTAAAATACTAAATTAGAGTTAGACTTTTCTTCACGCCGTGACTCCTCTGCTCTTTCTGGAAATTATGGAGATTTTTAAATAGTACTAATCCTCACTGGCAGATGGTAGTAGCACTTTGTCAGAGCATTATTACATTTAAGTTAACACTTTGGAATTTTAACGCAACAGCTCCAAGACAGTCTTCAAACCCCTCCATAAAAGAACGATTTCAAAGCTTACATCTACATCTGCTGCTGCCCACTGACTTCAAGCCATCCTGAGAAGCGGCCTTTGAAACAGCAGCGTTAAAAATAATAAAATACCTTCAAAACCAAAACAGTCAGTGGGAATTTGTGAAATCAACTGCAACCAGTAACCTCTCGTGTATTGCTAAAGCAACACTAACAATACAAGACCTCTCCATGGCACTTACTCCTAAAACTGCCAGGAATAACCCAAATGCTGGTTTTTCCTAGGTAGCAGGCATTTGATTGTTCATCGCAGATGCCTGGAGGTGAGAGGGAAAGAAAATGGTACCCACTGGTTCTAAAGAGAGGGTTAGGCAGCATGAAGGGATGGGGGTTACAGGGACAACTTTAACAGCTTCCAATGCACCAGCACCAACAATTTCAATATTCTATTTATTACTCCAAGCTAGTGGTACAAAATGACGCAAAGACCTTGTTTATATAAAGTTAGCCTCTCTGCCCTTTTCATGTTCTGGACGGAAGTCTCTAAACCTAGTATTTTCTGAAAACAGTTGTACTCCTTACTTGACACAACACAAAGAGCCAATTAATTCTAGCCTCAGGGACATCTGGCAGTCTTACAAATATAGGGGGGGGGGAATGCATCCCTTTAAAAAATGCTTAAAAAAACCCTACAGTACTTTAATGATCAGTTAGGGTTTTTTCTTTTTCCACTCCTAAATCCTGCAGAAGATGATTTTCTGCAATAGCAGTTTCCAAATGCTATCATTATCTACCTTCCCCTGAGGAAGTATTTACCTCCTCCTCCCATACATCATTCACCACTGTTGTTAGAGATCACTGATCTCAGACAGGAAAAAAAATATTTAAAAACCTATTATCCCCAGCTTTTATTGTGCCTCTTTTAGAGTAAATATAAGTCAGTGGCTGCCCCTTTCCTCCTATAAATTGGGGTTGGACAAGGCTGATGCTGACAGAAAACCAGAGTTTAGCCTTCAACAGCCCAAATGACAACATATGCCACAACATAAGCGTGAAAGCAGATCCACTCACCACTCCAGAGCTTCACTGAAGAGAGGTCTGATTTTTAATGTAAGCTATGCAGCTATTTGAGATGGGGAGAAAGCTAGAGCTCCCACTCACACTTCATGAAAGACACAGCAGGCTGTGAAACCAGAAGTGTGCTGCATTATTTTCCCTTTCCTTCCTTCCTAAATTAGGTCAAAAGTCAATGGAGCAGAAGCTGTGGCTATGTGCATCCCTTCCTCCCACTCACCAGCCTCTGACGCTGAGCTTACACAGAAGCACAGCACAGACCAGCCATAAACTGCTGCACAGAGGAAGCAAAGGAAGATTATTTAATCAGAGGGATAATGCTAAGTCACAGGGAGGTAAAATACGCTTATAGTTATCCTGGGAGTGAAACAGAACAAGGTCTTAAAATAAAAAGATTGGTCAGGATGAGTTTGGTACAATGCTCTGAGTGATGCTCTGTTTGTGTGGAGAAGGGAATGTACTCTGAATAATTAGAAAAGATAAGGTGGGCACCTGCAAGAGATAAGGAGACCATCAAGTCAGGAAATCATTGAACAAAGCAAGATGAAAGGTCTGCTCCACCTAGATCCCACCTATTGTGAATGGAAGGATTAGGTGTCAAAATCAAATGAGTATGTAAAG
>JAVJGJ010000001.1:74302319-74312544 GCA_035590215.1 Microhierax caerulescens
CTAGTTTGTCCGGTGCGAATCTGCTAGCTCCCCGACCTCGCACGAAATAAATACCTTTGCTGCTTAAAGACAAAATTAATCTCTAAGCAGTTACTCTGTGCTGTTTTGGCATCAGGAGCAGAGGGGTAGAAGACGGAACTTCTGTACTCATTGTTTGTAGCTGTGTACAACGGTATTACGCAATACAATGATAAAACGGATCTCGCTTTTCGGCAAAGTAACCAGGTACAATTATCAGCTAAAGGGGAAAAAAAAATAAGATCTGATACACAAATCAAAGGTTTTACAATAAGACTATAGAGGCTGGACAGGGAGAAACAATCCCATTTTCTAATCTATAATTTAGTTTCTTTAAAACTTAATATTATCGTCTAGATATATTGTTCTCAAAGCATCATTAGCATTATATTATTATTCTTTTCAGTAATATTTGGGCCATTCCAGTGCCTCCTTCCTTTGGATTTCCCAACTTTCCTCACATGCATATACCTCCTCTATACAGCCTGTCCCAAACGTTTAGAGCCCTGTCCCCAGGCCACAAATACACGCTACTCCCTAGAAGTGTCCTGTACTCTTACAGAGCCAGCCTGGCCCATCACTCGGGCTAGCCCCCGCCAAAGGTTCCCTGCATCCTTCCACCACTGAACCAACTCCTAGCACTGCTAACCACAACCCGCCCAAGCCCCTTCCAAAACTTCCACGTGGAAGGCTTCACCCAGACCCCTCCCCACAGCACTGCTCCCAGAGCCTCTGCTGCAGAGAAACCCCCAACAACGCCGTGTTTCACACCAACTCACGCTGTCCTTTACCTGCAAACTCTCCTTGCAGCTAGACACGGCACCAAGGATGGCCCTAAGACACCACCCTCCGTGACAGTGGCACCAAGCGCTGCTGATCATTCCCCGTCCAGCATATGCGTTATATACAGGACATGCTCTTCTGCCCGCTCCCCTCTGCCATTTGATTTGACATAGTCCCTGTACTCTTTGCAGCACTGACAAAAGTGAGAGAACTTTTTGAAGTAGATGGGTGTTTCTCATGTATCTCCCAGATGCAATCCAATTCTGTAACAGAAAGGCTACCCCAAGGAGCTGGAAAACTATTCCTCCAGTTTGTTTCAATAATACTTCAATAACATTCTAGACACTCCGTGAGACTAGCTAATGAGGCTGCAGATGCTTTCAGAATCACTGATTGTATTTAAATATCTCTTTTAAACAAAGTAGGGCATCTTGCAACATCTATTTTTTGGCTCTCCCAAAAAGGGCTCTTTTTCTTTCTACCTAGATATCTTCCAGAACCGTACTATGAAATACTTGTTTAAACAAGAGAGAGAGAGAAAGAATGTGCATGTGCATAACCACGCATTAGGTCCTGTACTAGGTAAAGCCAGGGAGCAATATGTTGGCAGCTGACGACCATTTTTATTTTGCCAATTTAACTAATGTTACTGGCAATAAAGCATTGGATGCAATGATTACACACACATTGCTGGCCTTCATTTCCTGCTGAGACTCTTGCCTCACAGCCCTGTAACAGTTGTTATCTCGTGTCCCAAACCAGGAAACAGTGACATCAGCCACACTGCATCTGCCAGTCCCTATCGGGACATCCCTGTGGGTGTATCCACGTGCGTTCATTCCTTTGCACCCAGAGGGATCATTCACAAACACGAATGAATGAATGAAACTGTCTCTCATAAGGCACCAAAAGGTTTGCAACTTTGTCTCCTGGTGGACAAACTGCCTGAGTTGCAGAGATCCAAGCCCTCTTTTACTACTTCATCTTCAAATCTTCTGACAGCCAACTTCTTGTTTCATATTTGTACAGCTTCTGGCACGGTGGGGTGCCATTTCACGACTTGTATTCACGTTATGACTCCGTGCCTCTAAGTAGAAAGCATGCCAAATCTCTGTGTTGTTACTTAGGGTGGAAACTAAGGTCATGCCAAATTAAAGAAAAATGCAGTTAAATATTTTCAAAAAGAATAATCCTTCTGATTACTGAAAAAAGTGTGTGTTTATATATTGTATATGCATACATTAATACATACCCCATCACTGTAGCGTGCAGCTTGAAATTTAAGTAGTAGCTAAGTAGTACATTTTTAAAGATATTTATTGTAAATGTATTAGTGGTTATACTTCAATACTGCTTGAGTCTATAAGTTCATAAAGGGGAGAGCTGAAGAAAGACTAGCCCTAAGCATGAAACCCAACTTTTGGAGGAATATCTGTCTCAAAAGAGGTTAGAATAAGTGGGATTCTAAAGAAATAAAAAGCAGCTTTATCTGTCCAAATAACAGATATTTGTGTTATGGTACGTTTAACTTTATTCTTCCCGGACAAAAAAACAATCAGATATTTAAGAGTATAGAACACAGCAACTATCACAATTGCTTGCCATGAACTTGGAATATGAGATAGAGAGAGAGAGATGAATCAAAATAGTGAAAGGGAAAAGTATGTGTATTTTAATAAGAGCAATAATAGCTATCGCCTTTCACTTGCCATTTAACACACAGTCCATTCTCTACACTGGTTATACACTGCCGGGACTCTACAGCGGCTTTGCTTAGCGAGAACCAGATGCTTTCTGATCTATTTTCCCTTTTAGCAACTCTCCAGAATATGAATGGTTTTAGAACATTCTCAAATGTTTAAGCTGAACACCATAAAGATTGCAAGGTGGCAAAGGGCACACAACAACAAATATCCTTGCTAAATAGTGTTTGGTCTGGAGATGTCCCTGCTGTGTGCCTTCAGCCCATGGTATATTGCCAGACAACTTTTAATACTGGTTGCAATCAATGAGGTAACTGTGCAAGAGTCTCCTGTCACCTGAGAAAGACAAATGACATCTTCAAACATCTCAACAGCTCAGGAGCCTAAATGCAACTGGCAGGCAGTCAGACGAGCTCCTGCACACTTTAAAAACAAATAGTCTGCCATCAGGTCTGGGTCCCGAACACAGGTTTTGAGTTGAGTCCCAGGGCAGGCTTCCTGCCCTGTGCACATTTTCATTTCTCTGTTTAAAATGGATTTGCGAGAGAAGTCATCACTATACCTGTGCATATTAAAATAAGGCACAGCAAATCCAGGCCTGATGTTCAGGTCTGCTGTTACACCATCCTCTGCTTTCTCCGGACTGCTCATCTGGAGCTACCTCCACAGCAGCAGAGTGGTGCTGTTTGATTTTGATTTATTACAAGTGAATTATTATAATGAAATCACCAACTCTATTTAAGCCTCCGAGAAAGATATGGTTGGACTAACAAAAAATTGTTCTGCAAAACAAGCAATTACGGTTAGGTTCACTGGATATTGGCCTTAGCAATCCAAGTGATTATAGAAAGCTAATGATCTAAAAAGCAATGAAGAAATAAGAGATTAAATCCTTTAAATCTGCATGAAAGACTCCAAGAGGAATTTTACAGTGATTTTCACTGCCTCTTTTATTAGATATGTGATATTTTATTCATGGGTAAAGCAAATATAACAATTAGGAATAATTAGCATTTCAGCACAGAGTGTTATCTAATAGGTCAAAATACACATACAATTCTTCTTTTAAATTCTGTATCTTCACATTTTCCCCTTTCTGATTCAGAACTTTTCCATTTAGCATAGCACTTACAAGGAACATTATACAGCTCCCGAATAAACAGAGAGAACTAGTGGCTCTCACCTTTGATACGTTATTTTCCTCCCCTCCTTCCATTTTTGACTCATTTTCAGTTCCCTCTTGAGCATAGCTTATCAGATAAACGCAGCATAACTTTCAGGAAACTTTTTCCCTTTCACCCTTTTTTCCACTCTACTCCCTCATCATTCCAGAACTAGTGTGTGCGATGGAAATTGTTTTAAATCTGAGCTGGCACTTACAAATCCATCAGTTCACAGTTGACTAAAACTACAGTATTTGTCTCTGCACCACCTCTACCTCTCTAACTTTAATGCTGTAGTTACAGTATGATCCTTTCTCATGAAGTGTCCCTTTCTATGTGTGGTCTTTTTGGTTTTGGTGGGGGTTTTTTGTTTGTTTGTTTTTAATACAACACTTAGATCTGACAGGTTATCCCTTTCTTGAGCTGATGCGGCTACCACAGACCAAAGCAGGAACAAGACTCTCCAGCTGAAATGCATTCTGTGGTGCAGTACGGAATACAAAATACCTCCTTCTCTGAATTAAGTATATTATCACTGAAACTAGGATATAAATTTTGAACCTTACAAAATTACAGCACTGCACAATTTCAAGCCCGTTCCCTTGCCAATTTTCATAACTGTCATCCAAACGCCAGTACATTTCATCTACTAACCTTCAGTTTCAGCCTGTGTCCTTCCTGTTATATACAGATCAGTTATAACTCTTCAAGTCACATAAACCATTATTAATTATAGTGGTTGCAGACACAAGAGAATCTTTCCCTTAGTCCATCATCTCTCACAACTGCTTGGCCAACAATAAGCAGAAACCAAAGCCAGACTGCTATAATGAAGTATAGCAAAGGAAACTGCCCTGCTGGTACTCATGGGAGGGCTGAAGTACAGAAAGATAGAGCGAGATACACATCTTTTTCCTCACCCACTCTTCCTCTAAATGCTTCCACTTTGGTCTCTATGTTTAAATTACTATATCAAGAATAAACAATTAAATTATACTTTGTAGTGGCAGACAACAGCACTTCCTCTTCTCTGTGTGCTGCTTCAGACGCACAAGCCAGCCGAGAACCGTACCCAGGTTTTACCGGGTCCTCCCTTACCTGGTGTTGAGATGGTTTAACTAGCACAGCACACCCTTACGTAACATGCATTTAGCACATACTCCATGCTTAGTACCTCACTGCACCAGCTCAGCGTCGCACCTTCTCCAATACAGTCTACCAGCCTAGCCAAGCAATGAAGCCATGGGCAGTGGTACTCTGAAAAAGGCCAGTGTAGCTCATTTTGGTAACTACTACAAGCAACAGGTTGACTCCTACTTCCTAATGGACATAGGAAATGGTGCAGGAAGAAAAAATAACATCACCGAAGGAAAAGAAATGCATCTGTATCCACGAAGCCCAGCAGGAAGCCAGCTGCTAGCCAGCCAGCCAGTCCAGGGTACAAAATGCCCCAGAGAAACAAGAGCTTTCATGCCCAGTCCCCAGCAGCTATGGGCAGAACCGTGTGCTATGCCTTACTGCTGGGCTGCGGCTGTCGTACCTGCCTCTTGGCACTTCCAGATAGCACAAACCAATGAGTCTATCTGGGGCTCTCAGAGGTGGGTGCCAGTGTGACTGGAGTCACGAACTGGAGCGTAAGCCCTATAGGATGCGCAGGGCTGGAGCCACCCAGGTTTTGACAGACATGCCAAGCCTGCCTCTGAAATCACAGTTTTCTTCCAATTTCACCACCTTAAGATAATAACATATTCCTTCTGGAATTCAAATCTAATTTAAAAAAACAAAACAAAACAAAACACGACACCTGAGTTTGCAAATGCAGAGAGGTATCCTAGTTTGCCTCACTACCAGTGTATCACTGGAAACCAACATTTTGCAGATACCAAAGTATCATTTATCTTAACATACCTACATACCATGTATTGAGTTTGATTTTTTTCTCATATGTGCTCAAGACACAGATCATTAAATGAATACTGTTTCCTTTTCCTATTGGTTACTCTTAAGTCCAAACAGCAATTGACTATGTCTGATATTTTTTTTAAACACTGAAGATATAAAACACAAACTATGTTTGGAGAACGTGTAGATGAAGAGGGGTTTACCATGCTGTCACGTATGTTTGAGGTAATTAGGAAAAGTAAGTAGAAACTGACAGCCAAATAGAACTACTCTTGCACATAAACTATTTTTAAAACCATTGTTAGTGTGCTGGGGAAAAAAAAAATAAATACAAAAATCAAGCAATGGGTAGTAGTGAAAAAAAGAGTAAAAATACAAACCTCAAAAGGCAAAAGCCTCCAATAAATTTCAGCAAAAACCAGACTGTCATGGCAGATTATAGATAGCTATATATCAAATGGAAGAAAATGATGTAAGTTCAAGTCTGTATCTAGGGAGTAACCTAATGGCTCACAAAAGTCATCTCCTGCCAATACCACTTGCTTTACAAGGCCAGGGAGTGGAAGAGAACCATACTTAATGCCTTTGTTCATTAAGTTAAATGAACCTTAGTTGGTAGGTTTATGTAGTCACAGTCTTAAAAGATTTTTCTCCAGTGTGTTTTTTGAAAGATGGTATTGTGAGAATAAAGACTCTGTGCACCCGTAAGCAGTCATCTGGAAGCACGCAGCAGCAGCAGCGATTGCCGTGTCAGGCATTTGTTAGGACACCACTTGAAAATGGATGGTTGGGTTTTTTTTTTTTTTACTCTCTGTCTTTATCAAGGACAAAGAACTTGAAATAACACTAAGAGTTATTTAAGAACATGAAAAGGAGACACCTGCTGTAGTCAGCAATCCACGGGCTCCGTTTAAAAATCTTCTGAAGTCAACCAAGCAACTCACATGGATTGCGACAGACTGGATCAGGCCCTGGTGATCACTAAGAAACACTCCAGAAAGCAGTGACACCTAATGGCAAGCATGCCCTTGGAGGATAACAAACCGTGATCTACCGCACGCAAAACTGTCCCTCTTTAGCTGCAGAGTAACTGGCTCTAAAACACATCGCAGGGACGGAAATACTACGGCAAATCTGAGCACCTGGGAGAGAGTTTAAGATGCGGCGCTCACAGAAACACAGACTATGTCACGCATGCTGTGCATTTAAGTAGAACATAGCTACTAATAAATCCTACTGGCTGCTAAGCCACAGCACGCTACATTCCAGGTCTTCATTTGTATGTAAGTTTAAAATAAGCAAGTAACGTTGGCGCATTCTGGAGCAGGGAAATCAGAGGAGCTGAATGCTCATCTGGAGACACCATAGGCACATATTTACTTGTTTTTAATACACCGGTTCTGCTTGCTTGTCCTGCGTTTTACAAAACGTGTGTTCGAGTACTGTAATGAACAGTTAGTGACATACGCTACATACCTTCTAATGAGGCTTTACCAATAGCACAGCACATTACATTCCTATTACCAATGCACAACACGACACAAGCCAAGCTGCATTGTAGTACACCAGCTTACAAGAAGAAATGTGGATATGCATACCACCAAGCTAGAAAGAAGCCTCTCACTTACCGAAAAAAAAACCCAAAACCCAACAACAATAAAAAAATCTTACATTTTAAGGGCGCCACCGATATCAACAGAAGTAGTAAACAATAGACCCCATGTTGGAGTCGCCCTGGTATTATACGTGGTACAGGAGAGCTTAAAAGCATGAACTGAAGCCCAGGACCCAGCAATACTGGGAACTTGTCAAACACAAGGAATGCAGCAGTCCTGGCCTGCAAAGTCTAAGAGCTGAATGGAGCAAGGGAAGAGATGATCTTATTTCATCTCCCAGCAAAAAAAAAATATAATGCATATTTTAAAATATACATTAAAAGCATATATATAAATATACGTAAAAGCACATATAACTATATAACATACACTCTCTGAACCTGCCAGTGAAAACAAAAAGAGCCAAGGGCAGTACGCAACTGACTGTATATGACTGAAGCCGCGACAAACATAAAAAAATGACTTGAAGTAATCAGGGTGCCTGCATCGTTGCTGCACGCTGCTGCAATGAATTAACCTTTTTAAATACTTCAGTGTATTTATTCAGGAAAAACTCTTGTACCATACTATGTGACCGCTGCCCTAGGTGATTTTGGTGCACCTAAGACACGCATATTTGTATATATGTCTCTATAGGCACAACAGGATATCCACATGCACATACAGATGTATTACTATGCACATGTCAAGGGAAAAAAATGAGCACAAAGTACAAAATATAAAAGCATGAGACCATCAGCTGTAGAAGAAACAAAGCATACACAAATTGTGCAGTTGACAAGGAATGCCACCTAATCCCTGCTTAATTAAAGCACTGTTCTAAACTCCTGTTTAGGGAGTGAGGAGTGTGGGATGACTGATGTATGAAGAAAATACCAGGCAGCGTGGCTAATCTCAAAGACTTTGGAGCTTTCGAGCTACATAAATCAGAGCGACTTTTTGAATAGCCTCATAAAACACAAAATCATTGCCATTCCACTCACGAGTTTCAGATTCTTCCTACAGCATACAGATCATTAGGAAACTTCTAAGCAATCAAGTAATGTGGGGCTGATGAAATTACTCAATCAATGCATGTGCTGAGAGAAGCAGCATAATACAGAACTACAGAGTTTTGACACAGTAACCCTGCCCCTTTCTTTTTTATATAGGGGTAAGGGAAAATTGCAGTGGAGTCGACTCATTTCAACATTTTTCACCAGAGTGCTTAATGTAGTCTTTCTGAACTGCCAGTTCCTATTTATAATAGCAGGGCAGCAGAAACATACAGACGCTAAGCAGCCCTAACAATGTTTAAAATATGATACAGGGAAATGTTTATTTTTAAATGTGTGCATTCACATACACAGAGACCTGCTCTAATGATCAAAAGCAGCAGCTGTAACCGTTCAGAAGACAGAAATATGAAAAAGAGTATCACAGACAAATAACAGTCTCTGTACCCCTCCCACTGTCATCATCAAGTCGTTAATCTCTGCTCACTAAATTGTAACATTTTTTTGTCATTGTTTAAGAGGCAGCTGATAACATTGATACAGAAAACATCCCTTTTCAGGAAACACATCAAATAATATGCAGGCAAGCAGGACAGTTAGTGCATTGTACTGAAAAAGTATGTGCTAGCGGAAAAAGGGTACGCACAGGTATCATGTTATTTCTTATGACCACCTGCCCCTCCCAAACATGGGAAAATATTTTCCACCTGAGTATCTTTACACTGTAGAACGAGAAAAAGATAATGCATTTATTTTGTTTGTTGCCTAAAGCATCAGTACTACCTCTACCAGTATTTCTTTTCCCCTGAACTGAGCATTTTGGGTTTTTGTTTGGCTGTAAGAATCCTCCTGCAGTTCATTTGTTCACAGAGTACCCTGCCCCTGCTTGTGCTAACTCACAGAAATAAATACACTTTATTATTTATGTCTAAATATTTTATACATAAGTTTACTTGATGCAAGCGCAAAAAAAACAGAAGAGGGTCAGAACATCCAGGTCACAAAATACAGTGGTGTTACTAGGGGCCAAATTTTCATCTGCAAGCTGTACAAGTTGGAATACATAGTTGTCTACCCATTCAGGGTTAAAATAGTTCTAATTTCAGGTCATTTGTTTTCATTGTATTCATTTTAGTAGGTTTAAAGCTCTGTGTAACAATTACCGGTTTGCCATTTTCATGGCAACATAAACGAGTCTATAAAAAAGAGGTAATCCCCTTGTCAACTGTACTAATTGTCTTTCAAGACAAATTAATCGTGTGAGAAGCAACTATTTTGGGGGTTGGATTTGTTGCGTTGGGGTTTTTTTTCTCCTTCTTTTAATGAGGATTTACTGCGTTGATGCATCTCATCGCTGGCAGCATTATAAAAAACCATCAGTGGTCAAATGCGTTGCATCCATCATTTCACGTGTGAGACGAACAAAACTGTCATGAACATGAAGAGAGAAAAGCCATCGTCTCCCTTGATGCTAATGCAAAGGCACACAGCTCGCCCAGCAACGCTCCCTCAGCCAGGAGGATGGGAGCCGGGATTGCAAAGAAACTCTGCAGCTGCTACACAGTCAAATTTTCCCCCTACACCCTAAGATGCGATCGGTCTGTTACAAGCTCTTAAGAAAGAAATCTGAAGATGTAACCGTCTCCTAGCGTCGCTTTAACAGTCTACAGCTGAGAAGAATTCATAAAAAAAAAAAAAAAAAAAAGTCCTTCTCCCTTTAAAAGGAGGGCGCCGAGCGCTGCCTCGCCGGTGCAATGCTGGATGCGATACAGCCGCACGCTGCCGCCAGCAGTGACCCCCGCGAAGTTGCGGTACCCAAGGGGAGCGGCACCCCGGGCTCGGGGGGGCCACACCGGGGGCTGCCGCATCGGTGTCCTGCTTAGGAAGGCTCCCGACGGCCGGGCTTTGCAAACGCTCTTCCCGCTCCCCCTTCCGCAGAAATCCGCCGCGGATCCTCGCGACAGGCACCGGCAGACATATTTATAAAGCCAACCTCAGGCAGAGCGGCAGCTGCCCCAGGACCGGGGCCAGCACCGCCCCGGGGA
>JAVJGJ010000001.1:74332559-74345394 GCA_035590215.1 Microhierax caerulescens
AAATAAATGAGGAGAATCTTAAAAAATAAAACTGATATCTGCCACCAGAGATCAACCTTTAATTTTTTAACATCGGTCTTGGAATGTAAATATCTAATCTTTCACTTTCTCATGCATGAGAAAATATATTTATATGAATATATGTATTTATTATACATTGCACTTGAAGTGACAAAAAATATTATTTTGCACTTTGGCTAGAACAATACTTCATACTGCCCTAACCTAGCAACATTTTTTTTTCCTCCTATAATTACCTTACAAAATGGTCAGTAGTTTATTTCTTACACATTCCTCATGTTCATTTTTCTATACAGAACCTTTTCTACAAAGTATAACTCTAATTCCTATTTAGGGTTTTCCCCTCTCAAAAAGTGTTTTGATGAGAACAAGTGTCTTAAATGTTCAGAAACTAACATATGCTTTTGTAACCACTGGGGTTAGTTGTTGCCATGACTTTTTATTCCGTTTGGTGACATTAACATTTTCTACACCTGAATGGGCTATGAAAACACCATGGTATACAGTAATGTGTTATTTCCAAATACATAAATGACAAAATTCCACAAAAATAACAATTTCATCCAATTAATCAGTAAGAACTGGTAATTAATTTGCTTATTCCTTTTCTCTCCAACTATTTGGGAATCTATTACTAACATGTTGGATGCACCATTTTAATCATACGCTATTTCTGTATTTTGAGACGCTGACCTAACTTCACACAAGGGGCTGGGACTACTGTTTTCATGCAAACTTCCCTGTGAACAGAGAAAAATTAGAACACCTCAGTTTCTCTAACTCCATGCATACCCAAGAGGGACAGAACCGAAGTAATTTCTTATCCATGGCAAGACTTGCCTACCTCCTGCTGTGAGCAGGGACTTAAGTCAGATTTTCTCCTGCTTTCCATTCCCCTCTCAATCTATATGCTCTCAGTCAGGAAGCTGGAAAATTAGAAGAGGCTTTCTACAATTTGGCTGGAGTCACACACAGGGGTGGCTGGGATAAACCAAGTGCCCACTCCTTCATACTCCTCTTTACCTCTGAACAGGAGCAGAGATAGTACGTCCTTAACCATTAAAGGTACTCTACCAACAACCTCAATTTTCACGTTTGCATCAGTCTCCCTGGCAAAATATCATCTTCACTAAAATTAGTCCAAAGTAAATGTCCACAATGCACGGACAGGAAGCAAAACATTTGGAAGAGATTCAAACATCCAAAATTAAGGTTTTCTTCTTTTGCTATTTCTCACATTCCAGCTAAAAATTCAGTTCAGTGCTGCTGATTCAACTGAAGGCCTGATCTAAATTTTTAGTCAGCCACTAAGACTATTTCAGCTGTACTAAAGTTCGTATTGGTCACTAGTGACTTAAAATGCTGAGTCAGGGTTATTGTGCCCACTGCACTCCAGCAGAGTGAAGCTGTTAATCAGATAGAGGGGTTTTAGGTTTGAAAGGAATTCACGACTCCTGTACAACACCGAGTAAAAGAGGAACTTTTGAGTTTTCAGAATTAAACTGGATGCCCTTCTGTAAGTTAGGCATGACTCAAATTAAAAAAAAAAAAAAGTAATATTGAATGTTCAGCAGTTGTAACAGGGCAAAACGAGCAAGTGGCTTGTAACACAAGAGCTAAAAGCTAATTTCAATTTGTGACTCAAAATGCACCACGTTGCTATTGTGCTATCTGTATCTTCAGTTCCAGTTTTCCCCATCCTGCTCAAGCTTCCAGTCGGTCCCTTCAGTCTATCACCTCCGAGCATTGCCTCCTGCGCTGTGCTGGTTCAGGAGTTTCCACAGCTTAAATCTACAAGATGAGCTCCTATCTGCCAGTGGAGGCCTGCTGCTCCTTAAACAAGCAACCCAAAGATAATAAAAATGGTCTTCAGGAAATCAGGCAACAGGAGAAATAGCAGAGGACTGGCAAAAGGAAGATGTGCTGAGCGATGATCAAAACATGGGAACAGGCTGTACAGCTCTATGTTTTAGGAGGAGTAATCAGGTATAGACTAAGAAAGACAATATGTGAACATATGGGAGTAAACATGGGAAAAGAAATAAGTGGTGTGGGTTTGTTGAAAATCCAGTAGAGGTCATGCCAAAATAATCTAATAGCTGGCCTGTGCATGTTTATTTCTGATTTTACTTTAAAACAGGAGCAGTGGATACTGAAAACGGAGTTGGGTTTGGATTGGACCATGGCAGCATTACAGGGTAGCAGTATAGCACCATCACATCATGGCACGCACAATGGGGTTCAGGTGTAATGCAACATAACATGCTCTAACCACTGTGTAGCACTGCAAGTTTCAGTGAGCAATACAATCTTAAAGAAAAAAAAAGAAAAAAGAGGGGAAAAAAAGAGAGAAAACCAACAAATAAATGTTATTTTGGCAAAGATTAAAAACACCCTAATGAAATGCACACTTATTGCATCTACTACCTTCTCTTATCTGCATGATCAACTAATTACTTAATGTAAACTAGACAAGTTTGGCATAGTTCAGTAGAAATGTCATAAAATCATGTTTATCATTTAGATAACTTTTCATTCTGTATTTTTACATCCTACCTTGTACTGAAATGGCTTTAATCACTAGGAAAGTCTAATTGCTCACCCAGCATACATGTAATTTACATTGAAGTGTAGTGTTAAAGAATAGTGCATCCAAGTGAAACCGTAAAAGAAGATGTAAGCAGTTAGACTCTAAAGAAGGGACCTGAAATTTCCCATGACTGTAGTGTTTTGATGAAAAATTCTTGACTCCATCTATTTTTAGAAGTGGTGAATACCTCAAGATTACCTTTCAGTAGAAAGTCACTATCAGAAAGTTGCGTCTTATTTGGAGAATTTTTTCCCTAGTACATGGTTAGAAAAACACATCTTTAGGTGCAGATTTGTCTTAGTAATTTATATATATATATTTTATTTTTAATATACAAGCATTAAACAGAACTACTCTGCTTTACTTGGTTTTATCAAACAAGGTATAGAAACTTAGATTTGCACAAGAGCGCATAATGTATTGCCTTCTAGAAATACTGAAATGATTCACAGAACTATACCCAAGCAGACTAAGAAAACCAGTACAGTAAATACAACTGGAGTGCTACCGCAGTGGAAGTGTACTGTTACAGGAACAAAACCATCTATTTTTGGAATTATAAAGCAATTATATAGGCAAATAAAGGATTGGAGCTATTGCTTCAAGTATTTACTGATTGTATTGCATGGCCTCCTACACCTACACATGTCCTACGTGGTCTCCAACAATACATTGGGTATTGTTTGTGCTTTCTGGAGAAGGCTGAAAAGCATTAGAAAATGTTTTTCAAGATTGCCACCAATTACAGTATAACATGGTGTATCCTACAGCTAAAAATATAAATTTTAAAGCAAAAAAAGTCAATCGAAGAAGAATCAAGCACTATAAAGCATATGTATTTCTGAAGTTTAGTCCAACTTCATGAGAAAGGAAAAAAAAAAAAAAGGAAAATACATACCACATTAGCATGAGGAAAATCTGGAAAGTCCCACTGATGTATGTAATTTTAGGGTTTTCTTTTTTCCACATTTCAAAGACATTCTTTATGTAGGATATTTATAAACAAATAGGTATTCCTCTCCTCTGAGCTGTTCTAAAAGGAGTGTCCCAAACAACAAGGAAAAGAGAACCTGAATGAGATTTACCAGACCCATTAAAGCATGTGCTAAAAGTCCAGTTAACATGTATTTTAACCTTCAGGTACAGGCTTCCAACACTGGTGAATTTCGTAGCTGCTGTAGAGTTCTCCTGCACTGAATTTTCTCCACTAGTGGGATTTTTGATTATGTCAGAGAAAGCATGTACTATAATAAAATACATATTGCCATTCGGCTGAAACATTCCTTCCTGCTATGACAACCATCAGTTCCTGATTTAATACTAAGTTTGTAGTTGCATCAGGCTTAACAGGTTGCAGCAGTTTGTTCTGTCCAGAAAACCAGAAAGCGAATTTGATAAAGATTAAATGTCAAAGCTGATGGAGCAAACTGAACCCCTAAGAACAAATATGGGACAGAGCTGTAGAAAAAGAGGTCTTCTTCACCAGAATATTTCAAGTTAACTGCCTATTTTGAAAAAATAGAAATTAGCAAAGACTGCTAAAAATATTTCAGGTGACAATGTTATCCAAGTGATTAAATGCACCTCTCATTTAATGCTGTTAATGTAATACATGAGAAGGTGTGGAGCTAAGCTCTCAGTGCCTTTGCTTTATGTATAATAAAATAAAACTAGCGTAGAATAAAAGGTAATCCGATACTCTGCCTAAAATACGACCAGCAAACAAAACCCTCAAAATTCAGTTGCTTACATGAGACACAAGCTTCACATGGTGGAACGGTATTTTGTCTTTACCAGTGTTCAGTAACTCCTGAGACCAGAGAAAGAGGCTTTTTGTTATGTCCTGCAGATTAATTTTGTGTACCAAGGAGAGAGCCGTGAGAAGCACCTCCACCAGAGCGCACAGGGCCAGGCTCCCTGGCCTTCAGGTGAAGAGGGCGGCAGCCTCAGTACTTCACCAAATCTGCTATTGACACAGCGGCTTTGCAAGAAAAACAGCTTCTGGAAGAGGGAAATTCAATACCATTTAAGGGTCTGTAAATTCCTAGTGGACTGTGCTTGTAGCTCAAAGTCTGCTCAGTACAGACTCGGGATGGCCAGCGTGGCTTACATATATGGTCTGAAACAGCAGTCTCCAGGTGGAAGTTGGGTGAAAGTTAGAAAAGTAAAAAATTAAACGATCTCTCCCAGAAGACACACAGAACCAAACACCA
The DNA here is from genome assembly GCA_035590215.1 of Microhierax caerulescens. Classification (NCBI taxonomy): domain Eukaryota; kingdom Metazoa; phylum Chordata; class Aves; order Falconiformes; family Falconidae; genus Microhierax; species Microhierax caerulescens. The sequence continues at coordinate 74,337,384 of JAVJGJ010000001.1, forward strand.
CACCTCCAACCCCCTTTCGTGTGTGAATAACAACTGCCATAGATACAAAAGCATTCATTGTAACAGAAGACACTCCTTAACGATAGCAAAATGATAATGGAAAGAAGGCGTGTGACTGTCCTACCGTGACATACAATTCCTCATTAACCTTGCCAGCCGTTCTACAGAAACATTTAAGAAAACTGAGAGAACACCAGCTAACCAAATACAAGAAATTTCTTATGACAGAAAATAATTTTCCTGAAGTTTTTGGAGATTTTCCTAGATTGAGAGACAAGCATCTTTGATAGCCAGTTACCTCCTCCTCCTTCCTTTCACTACGTTAACTCTTTAGGGACAACAAACACAAGATAGTACCTTACGCATGTATTCACATAAACATATTATCACTTTTCATTGCGAGTAGGCTATTACCTAACAGTTTCTGAACCTCCCCCAAAGAGTTGTCCTAAAAGTGAGAAATACTGTATTTGAAACAAAACTCGTCTGAATACATCTCATGGAACCCTTCTTTATAACGTAAAAGGGAAAATATGTACACAACAGATAATTTACCTCAGGCACACAGGAAAGCTCTTTGACAGTGTGACCTTCCTAAAGTATTCATTGGCATACACTACAAATAACAGAAATACATTACATTTCTCAAAGAATAAAAAAGAAAAACTGAAGCACTTAATTAAAACAAATTATCAATTTCAAACGCACAGCATACAATACAGCTTTCAATCTGTCAACCCTCAGAGACATCACACAAAAATTCAAGGGCAGAAGCACCAAAGACCAGAACAGCTCTTAAACTTCCTTCCCTTTTTGTTGCTTTATAATTCTGAGATTATTTGCTTTATGAGACCTGAGAGCTGATACAACTGCGTTGCGATCATCTCACAAAGACAGTCACCTGTTAAGAGGGTAGGTGTCTCTGAAGGGCTACTTACAGAATAGACACCTACGTTCATCACATTTCGCTTCAGAAACTGTTCCTAAGCATGCAACACCTTCACCTCTGAGCTTTCATCAACTTTCATCAGTTAAGCAACTGGTGGGCTAATTACTCCACAGTGTGTCTTATTTAGTCTGACCTTTCAAATGGTTGAGCCTTTTCTAGCTGTATTTGGTATTTTTGTGTCTTTATTTGAGTGACCTTTATTTATTCTGAACCAACTTTTATTTTCTAGCAACTGTTAAACATTTTATGAAACTGCATAAAATAGTTCAGAGATAAGTGCAGGAAGGCAGGTGACAAATTCAAATCAACAGCATGAATTTAATCCTTGACATTTCACTAAAGATTCAGCTACCCTGTCTAACTTATTAAAGAACTGTATCGAGATAAGCTTTCTAATCCCAAACTAAAATTTAACAATCATGGATTCATGTAATTGCAGACTTGGGACATGCTGGAAAAAGATGAGAACAAAAGGCAACATGTGGTATAGTGGGAGAAAGTATTACTTTGAAAGGAGGGTGAACCCTCAAAAATCAGTTGAGTTTATTTCCATTAGGAATGAGAAATTGGAAGAGATTGTTTTTTATTCTTTTACTTTCTATGGTCAGAACATGTATATCATATCTGCGTGTGAACTTTTTTTATTAAGTAGGATTTAAGCTCGAGAGAGTATACCTGCTGTACTATACCAGCAGCACTTTCTCATTTAAAAACATTTTTACCTATGCAACAAAAAGGAAAGATTGCATAAAAAGAAGAAAACCTGGAAGTGAACAGGCAGGGGGTCCTGCTGACCATTTCACTGCCCTATAATCCTTCAAGTATCTCTCATCCCAACCGATGTGCCCAAGTGCAGAAGTGAACAGGCTTCCACCAGTAAACACTATCACAAGCAACTTATTGGATTAAAATTCTAGGGCAAAAGAAGAGGCAAACTTTTTATCATATTTTGTAAGAAAGACCAACTTACCTATACATTCCTCAAGGACAAGATGAGGAAATAAATTCTGCCATCTAGCATTTACAGACAGACTGAGCATTTAATTCAGCGGGAAAACAATATTTGATTGAGTACAGACAAAGGTTGCTTTTAGCTCTTCAGTAACGATATAATCTGACTTTACAGTCCTTACAGACATACTTAAACGTTTGCATTACGGATCTCCAGGAAGTATTGCTTCTCTCCCATATCCTGGTGGCAGTATGGGTGGAAGCACCTTCAGGGAACTTCAGCTTGCAAGTCAGACACAGGACAGCTGCCAGGCCTGTACCACTAAAATGCCTATTTGAACAGAGGGATGGAATACTGTGGGCCAAGTGAAGTGTTTGAAAAAGAAACATTTCCCAAACTTCAAACTGAGTTGCTGCCAGAGAGTTTCCTACCACCACTTGCAAAACTGAAGCTTGATCTCTCTGCCAGTCTCCCGAATTTGTATTCTTTGGGGATCTCTCAAAGCACACGGAAACCGAAGTGGGACAAATTAAAGAGAGTATCTTCTCTCCTCCTTCACTGGTAAACAGCTGGCTCTCTTCTCCAAACAAAAGGTTCCAGTACAAGTCCAGTATCACTAGGAAGGTACATGTGCCTTCTGACCTTTTATGCGATGGATAAGAAATGCAGGATTAGGCTCTCCAGCTAATTCCCCCTAAGCACATATCTGTGAAAGAGATATTTCTGTCTATGTTATTCACCTCACACCAGGAGAAAAAAAAACTTAAATACTTAAACAACTTGCTGAAAGTTATCTGGGAAGCACAGAATAACGTTTCTGCAGCAATGTAGTGACAAGGACAAACAAAAGTATTAAGTTATATCTAGACATAATACTTAATGTTTCATAATAAAATATTTATACATCACTTGTTTCCATCCTTTCCCTGCCTTCCCCCCCCCCTTTTTTTTTTTATTTTGCAAAAGCTCTTCTGATTATGTTCAATGAAAACCCTCCAGAATATGGATACTTATTCTATAGGTACCTTTATTCCAAGGTGGAAAACTCCATTTAAACTTTCTCAAAAACACATAAGAACCCAAGAAAAGTAAGAAATACCTATTAAAAAAAACATTAAAAGTGAGGAAGCAGCAGCAGATCTATTTGTTTTGCTGGTTAGATGGATACCAGCAACTTCTAAAGGAGTTAAGAATCCCATAAAAGAAAAGTTAAAACCTCAAGGAATACAATTACCTGCATGATGGTAATTAGCAATTTTGTCAATTAGTGGCTTGCATTTGGTGGATACAATAAGTGGTAATTTTGGTAACCCGCAATTCATTACCACAAGTGCGTAAGAGAAAAATTCAATTCCAAATCTGGTGTAATAGAAATTACAGCAGAGATGTATAGCAATCCCAGATTTATAACACTCCCAGATTGTTATACAAGGTCTGAGAGAGAGAATAACCCAAGTGCTGCATCAATCTGTCTTTGCAGAGATAGATGTGGGCCCACTCTAACATAACGAATGCAAACATACAGTAGTTGATGTAATGCCCGAGCCCTTCACAATTAGATAGATGTTAGTAACCAGAGCCGATCAGCTCATCCTCTAGACAATTTTAGGGTTTTAGCATAGTGGACAAAATTTAGTGACACCTACGCACTGAAATTCAGAATATAATTGGCTGGATATTATGGTCTTTATGCTACACATAGGGATGCCAGCAGCAAGAGAAAACAAAGATGCAGGATTACACAGTGGGCTTGGCAGAGGTGGGAGCAGGAGCAATGATTAGACCCTTGCTTAGCACAACACTTAGCCCACCAGATCGAACATCTGTAAGCATCTTTTAAGTTATTACATGCTTATAGAGCACATCTAGATAAATCTGGGATTTCTAGCCATCTGCAAGTTGAGGGGAACACCACTTCTTGTTCCAAAATGACGTTGAAGGCTTCTGAAAGTGTTTCTGAAGCTCACCTTCTTCCCCTGAAGTTTCCTCATAAAAGACAGAGAATGATTTTTTTGTGGAACAGCCTTCTCTGGCACATTCCCTTTCCTCCTTCCCCACATGTTGTTTCACAATAAAGAGCTTTTCCCATTGCTCCCACCATTTCTTACTGATGGGCATCCCAGTGTCAAACCCCCCAATTATCCAGAATAACTGCCCTGCTCCCTCAGACCTCTACTCTGCACCAAGTAGCAAGCAACCTCTCCTTCAGGTATGAAGTCTGAAACAATGAGGTGGGCAGGAGAGAAATATTTTGTTGTATCCAGATGATCCTGACACACAATGTTGGGAGGCATAAGCAGTGTCATGGTTTTGAGCTTGGCCACATTGTCTTCCTTGCACTTTTCTTGCTCCCCTGGGCCTCATCTTATATGAGATGATTTGGAACAGAATACCTTAAATGTTGTTCTGCAAAAATCAGGAAGGAACAGGCTGCCAGGGAAGTGGTTGGGTCACTATCCCTAGAAATATTTTAAAACATGGGTAGATGTGGCAACTTAGGGGCATGGTTTAGTGATGGACTTGGCAGCATTAGGTTTATAGTTGGACATGATGGTATTAAAGGCCTTTTCCTACCTAAATGATTCTATGAGTGCCTAAAAAAAGAAGCTGGGATAGGTACAGCAAACAGTGGACATCTAGGAAGAAACCAAGGCAGGGAAAGGTTGGGAGCTCCAAGAATCATAGCAGGAGTCTAAGAGCCCAGAAGCGAGCTGTGCAAGTCGGGCCCCTACCTGTTCAAAGTACAGTACGTCAGATATACAAGGGAAGCGTCTGCCTGGGCCAGGGAGCTGAATCAATATTAAAAGGAATCAAGTAGGAAACGTTTAACTGCACTTTGAATAGCTACTTTAAGGGAGATGAGTTTTATCCTTCGGGCCACATTTCACATCCTTTCTTCCTTAGTAGTACATTGCTTAATCCAAAATTACTATTTGGAAAGTATGTATCTTTGCAAAATGAGCAAGGGTGTTACAAGCTGACACTTCAACTATATAACTCCTGAGCCAGGGCCTAGCTTTACTGTATGCAGAACAAGCTTTGGTTGTGCTGTTAGCACCACTTGAATATACAAATATTAACTAGGTAGTAAATAAGCAGCCTAAGGAAGCAAAAAATCCTGAACTTAATACTTGTTGCCAAGTTCTCCTAATGAGAAAATGTTGAGTGAGGAAAGATGGATTAATTTTTTTTTTCTCCCCCTAAACTTTTTGGTTACTTCTGTTAAACTCTTACACTTGAAAAATGCTGCCATATTCTTATTCATGCAAAAGGTCACAGGGCAATTGAATAAAGACATTTGTTATTATGGCGACAGTCATGGTGACAGTCAAACGGCTTACAGGAACCTGGCAACACGAATGTTGTATGATTCCATCGGGTTGATTACAATGCTCTGTATGCTACCGTCGGGGTTAGAGCACCGAATTTAGTACTGCACAGAACGTTGGATTTAGTACTGAACAATGACATTGCACATAAAATTTATAGTGCAATTTACAAGTGAACTTTAAAGACCTAAATCAAGATATCATAAAAGAAAAAATGCATCTTTTATTACCTTTTATTACTTAAGAAATTGACCGATAATAACATTAAGTCAGGCAAGGTGCAAATTACTAAACAGATGTAATCATATCACTGACATCTCCTAGTAGCAACTGGATATGAATTAGTATATTCGTAGTCTTTAAAACATTGTTATATCATCTGATTCCCAGTATTTCACCAATTAATTTTTTTTCCCATTTTCCCTGTAGCACGCCAATAACCAAGATTTGACTATAGTCAACAGAACAAGAAAGAAAAGATAATCTATCCTTATTTTGGCCCTCTGACATCCAAACTGAAGCAACGCTACTGCCTCCTACGGCCCACCGGTTACACCTTCTACTTAAACCAGGGACTGATACCTACTAGAATCCAAAAGGAAGGTCAGTAGGCAATACTGCGTTTGTGGCAAGGTGAGTGGAAGAACCAAAATTGACTGGGATGTGTTAATGAAAATAAACCAAAACAACCCAACTCCCAGCACCTAAACCAAAGCAAACATCAATTCCACTTGTAAAAAGGATTAAAATATTTGTGGACTGTTACCGAGCCTAACTGGCAGAAAGAACAGTTGGTATTAATTTGAAATCTTCAGGAAATACACAACCCACACTTCCCCTTGGCAGTTTGTTTCAAAGGTTAATCACTTTTGGCATAAAAATCTGTGTCTTATTTCTAATTTGAGTTTATGCATCTTCTGCTTCCATTCATTAGTTCTTGTTATGATTCTTTTATTGGATTAAAATAGCCCATTAGTACATTTTCTCAAGCCTGTCAATCATTTTCTATGGCTCTTTTCCACATTATCTTCAGGTTGTTGTTCCATTAAATACCAACATCAGATTGTGCAGTGCAGCAGAATCAGTCTCAACATTGCTTTTATTACAGAATAATGAAGGTAAAAAATCACTTATTTACTGCAGATCTACTATCCTGGGGGGGGAACAAAACTAAACCAGAAAAACCTGCAAGATACCATCTCCTGATAGCAAGGCAGTGTTTCTACAGCCTAGTTCTGAAACCTCTACTAATATAGATTTCTCTAGTCTTTCTTCCTTCCAGCTGCTTCAAAACTTTCCCTAGCATATGATAAAAACCCCCTTCATTTTATGCCCATCATGTTGTGTTTGATGCATAGGAGAATACGGAAAATACTTAATTCACTCTGTCAGTGCAGCTAATTTGCATATACTTGAAAACTGTCACCTTACCTCCCCCATCTTCTTTATATCCCAGAATCCATTGCCTTCAACAATTCTCTAAACCTTAGTTTCCTAAGCTTCCTATCATTTTGTCAAGCGAAGTTTTCTAGCCTTTATTCCCTTATTCAGAAATTCCATGAAGTATGGTGCAGAAGGTTAGAAAACCATAATTAAGCTAAGGCTTTACTGGTACTGATAAGGCAGTAGGCAGGTCTTGTTTCCTCGTTTTGCTGATTATCTGCATCTATGTAGCCTGTCTACCTTTAAGCACAATCCTCCGAGGGCTACGTGTATGACATTAAAGGCTAAATTCAGTGCACATTTAAGTAAGGCTTTATATAAAAGTCAGACAGCATTTGGCAATGCTCATCACCAGCGTGAAGGCTCTGTGCAGACACAGTTCTATAGATCAGTGAAAAGGTATTTTTCACATTCATTGAAGAAGTGATGGCAGATGTGAAGGGATGAACGGGAAGTGGGCTCTGTGCTGCTGCTGCCACATCTCACCTGGGAAAAAAGCTTTACTTGCCCTAACCAAGGAGCAAGTTTAGTCTGATAGGATCGTAGTCTGTGTGTGGTATGCTACTTCTGCTTTACATATTCTGTGATGAATAACATGCTACTTTGTAGTTTTATTCCTCTTGATAGCATTAAATTTGGGTCCTTGTCCATGTCTGGGCCATATTTATATTACTACCACTACAACCAAAAGCGGCATACCTATGAAAATGTACAATCTATGTCATCAGAAGAACATCCAGATTAAATGTAGCATTATCAAAATTCTACTGTAACAGGTCTACATTAGAGATTTCAAATCACAGTTTCCGAGCCTAAAATTTCAGATTTTCTAAAGCCTGGTTATAGATTTTCTGTTTAAAATACAGACAACAGAAGTCTTGTGTGGATAATGAATTCCACAATTTAAACACATGCTATGCTATTCACTGCAGAAGACTGTAATTTTACCCTTTCCCTCAGTTTTAGAAATAATTGAAGGAGAGTTTTCCTCTGAGAAATTTCCTCCATCATAGTCTGTCTTTAATATCAAGTTAAGTACAAGGTCTTGTCTTTTAATCTTATGTCATTGTTATGAATATTAATAGTAGAAAGACAGTTACTACTTTTCTTATAAAACTCCATTGATATAATGAGTTCTCAACTGAAGTATAACATATTTTCTGTGTTCAGATTTTCAACAAGTATCAGTACTTTAACTGGAAAAAGTTTGCATACATGACTTCTCATCACAAACACAACTTCATCACATATAATTATTTTTTTTTCCACATCCTGCAGTTTGAAAAGGCTAGTCAAAAAAAAAAAAAAGAAAAGAAAAGAAAAGAGAGAAAAGACACA
>JAVJGJ010000001.1:74351180-74443224 GCA_035590215.1 Microhierax caerulescens
AATTGTTATCTAGTCTCTGATGTTTAGAGATGTGCTTTGGAGGGGTGGGAGAGTCGGGGGGTGGGAAGAGAATTCCACTTACTTGAGAACAAGCTCTACAAAATGGAGTAGGAAGTCCCACTTAGTGGGGACCTAACTCTGCAACTACTTATAGTGGAGCATGGAAAGTTCCATATGATAGTAGCAATTTGTGATTCAGGTTGACCAAGAAGAGGATGACATGTCTGCAAGGACAGCTAAGGAACATCTATAGTGCAGGAATAGACTTCATTTTCAGAGATAGGTGAAAACCTGCAAAGCACTTGCATTTTGCACATCAGGTTTTTAAAAACAAATGCCACATCACTCTCCTGAAAGATAAATAACTAATCTATCCAAAACATTATTTTTTACAGCTTTGATAATTACCTTTTTTGTTCAGTTATGAAAATTAAACTTGGTGTATGTAATTTATTACTTTTAATGTCAGTTTGATGACTTAATAAAATAGTTTCTCATATTGAGAACAGCAAATTAAGACATTTGTGATTTATTAATTGCTATGTCTTAAATTGCAAATATTTCTGAAGCTTATGTACAGGAAAGCACCTCATTATTTTGAATACATCTTAAAGGGCCAAGGTCCTGCCTCCTTCCCATGAGGAAATTGTCACTTTATATTGTGCATTTGAATTTATAGAAGCAGTAAATCAAGTGAGCCAGTGTTTAAATTACAGGGCATCATATAAGTATTAAAGTACTTTTTCTCTACTCTCAGTTATCAAGGTTTCAGTCTCAATGGATCTGTGACATGCTCTACATTGCACTTCCTCTTCTCATATTATAAGTTATATTCTTCAAAGTCAAAGTTCCATGTGAGCAAAGTATTTCTAGGTCACAGAAATAACTGGGATAAAACACATGTGGTATAGGACAGTTTTACTTGACATAATCAGTCCAAGTCAGGCAAGTCAACAGTATCTATTCAAAAGGAAATCTATTTGCTTCTGTTCCCAGAGCTATTAAGTTGACCTGGACCTAATCAATCTTCATGCCGGTGCCTTGCCATCACAGAAAAGAAACGTAATAATAACTTACTAGCAGATACTATATATGACACCTAACCTTTGCATCCTGCTCTAGAATCATACTCTAATCATCATTAAGGCTCCCTGCATGGAAGAACAGATACCCTAAGTCCTTCCCTCCCTCTGTTTTCTAATAGTCTTCCAATCTGTCCTATAGGAATAACACATTAGTCTCTTCTCGGTATGTTTGGGCTATATCCACTGTGCTTTTCAAGATTTGGCATCTGTATCAGACTTCTTTTTTTCTCCCCCCCCCCCCATGTTAAGAGTCTTCAAAAAATAAAGGGAAAAACCCATGAGGAAGGTGATACCTGCTTTACCCAGATTTTCAGTTTTGTGGTAGTCATGGTGTAGGTACTGTACTCGTGCAAGTCAGTCATACTTTGATGTAGGAAATTCACCAGCTTAGCTGAAAATGTCATCTGACATTTGCATGTGTTATCCTTATCCACCTATGATTTTTCTGCTCAAGATGCATGTACCTCTCTTGCTTCAGAACGATGACTTAAAACCAAGAAGCATTAAAAAAAAAAAAAAAAAAAAATCAACCCCCAAACCAGCCAACTAACCCAACAAAAAAGCCCGGGCACACTAAAGAAGTGGTTCCTAATCACTTGGGCAACTCAAAGTTTGTTAGATATATATAGCCTCACTTCTGATAGTCACTGTTCCCTCCCATTTACCTCTGTACAGCAACAGAATCCTTAACATTTTAAGATTTAAGAATTTAACAGATTAAAAATGGAGAAGTAATTATCTGGGTGGCCCAGGTTACAAAAATTAAAACAGAAGACAAGGGAAGTTGGTTTTTTAACTACTCAGGGGGAAACCATTACAATGGCAGCCCTCTGTCTTAGGGTTAATTGGCACTGGTAACCCCAATATAAATAAAAGCACTTCAAATCGACCTACCAGCACCTTTCACTTGTTTTCTATCTAACAGATCACCTGCTCTAAAAGGTATTTCTAAGCATCTTAAGTCATACTCTTACCCATCCCGATCTGTCTTCTTCACATCACTTTGAATATAGTGTCTAGGAAAACCTACGTGCTCTCTGAGAGGCAGGAATAAGTACTGGAAATCTGAGGGGACTTTGCATTTTTTGATAATGCCTTATTTTTACATGTCCAAAAAAGAGCAATGAAGCTTGGGAAGGGTCCAGAGCACAAGCCTTGTGAGGAGAGGCTGAGGGAATTGGGGTTTAGTCTGGAGAAAACTGGGGGGAACCTTACTGCTCTCTGAAACTTCCTGAAAGGAGGTTGTAGAGAGGTGAGTGTTGGTCTCTATCAAGTAAGAAGAGACGGGACAATAGGAAATGGCTTCAAGTTGCACCAGGGGAGGTTTAGATTGGATATCAGGAAAAAAAATCCTTCACTGGAAGGTTGTCAAGCACTGGAATAGACTTATCCAGGGAAATGGCTGAGTGACCATCCCTAGGGGTATTTAAAACACATGTAGAAGTGCTTAGGGACATGGTTTAGTGGTGGATTTGGCAGTGCTTGAGTTAATGGTTGGACTTAAAGGTCTTTCCAACCTAAATGATTCTGTGAATCTGTGTTTTCTCTTTTTTTGGTCTGTTCACATGGAAACAAGAAGTCCTTTTGTCATTTTTCTCTCCAGCTTTTGAGCTTTAACCCATCAGAGTTGAGTCTAGAGCTTCCATTTTGGAAAAATAAAAGATTTAATGATGTGCTGGTACTGTACAGCCCCCAGTAATAGACTTCTGGACAGCATCTTAAACCTTCTGCTAAATAATAACACTTATTCACAGAAAAGAGTATCAGTTTGTTGACCTGAATATGATAGCATTTCTCACCTTGAAGCAACAGCCATGGAGTTTTCTAGTAGCGAGATGCATGTCCAGAAAAATAGTATAATAGGGGGGAGTAAAAAAGTAAGTACAGATTGCACAGATCATTGATGGTCAAACATTATATATAGGAGAGTAAGTCCAAGTGCTGCATAACCATTTTTTTTAAATTTTATTTCATCTCCTTTTGCTCTGATCTGTTTAACTTTATGATTTTTTTTTCAGTAAAGATGTGAAGCATTCTTATTTTAAAAGGTACTACTACATAGCTAGATTAAATAGTATTGACTGAGTTTCTTTAAAATTTGGGTTTGTTTCAGCCAAAAATTGAGACACCAATTTTTATTTTATTTTTTTTTTTACAAAACAAAATATTAAAATACCCTCAGCATAGCAAAACAGATCAAACCAAACACTGACAACACTTTTTCACAGTAAAGCTGCTTACTGTTTTTGAACTCTATTTTTATTACCAACTGTTAAATTAAAAAAAAAAAATCATGTAGTTATCCTGGTACCCTCTCTAGACTGTATACGTTTATAACAGACTATGTAAATAATTAAAGTGATGAAATAAAGAATAACTGCATATTAAAATTTCTTTCCTTCAACTGAACACTACTTTAAAACAACTGTTTCGGATCAAAACCTTATAGTCATTTTTTTCATTTTCATTCATGCATTAGATTCAATGGGATATAATTAGAGAGCTGTGACCATTTTTAAACCTTTCAATTCTAAGCTATAATTTTGTAACGAAATAGATTTATTTTCTTTAGCTATCTTATCTTTTGTTGCACTGTTAAGCACTTTTCACGCTCAATTTCCATTTTGTTCCCTTAATCCGAGCGTCAGGAAGTCTCCATTCATGTCCTATCACACCATAGAAGCTGCAACGGATTCCCTGTAAGCAACTGTTTGTCCTATAGGTGTGTGCTACTGAGATTCCGTGACATTTACGAAGTAAACTACCTCAGATGATCTAATAAGATAGAAAAAAAGGAACCATGAAACCCCATTGTTGTCCAAGATCTTTTTGTACAAGTTCTCTGAACACACGTTGAAATCATTCCCTTTAGGTACCAGGACTTTTTTATGTGCATAAGAGCAAAAAGAATGGGCTGTCAGTCATCTGAGCTTTACCACATATACTGGACACCTGTTCTAAAAATCTTACTCATCTGATGGCAAATTTTTCACATTTGCATCAATCCTCACTCTCAGCAGACAGAGCACTGCCTCATCGTGCTCTGGGGACAGGCCATCTCGTGCTTCAAGGTTATTTATGACACCTCGTCTTCATACCAGTGTGAGTTTCCTGTCTTCCCACATGCACTTTTGTTTGTCTTTCCTCAGCCCTTTCACTCCTCCTCTCTCCATCTACTGTCCTTCATCTTTGTCTAACATCTCCAGGTCCTCTGTTTTTCTCTTATCAATTCAATTCTACTTTGTGAGATCTTCCACCGAGCCTTTATTTCTATTCGTTCCTCAGTGCAGGAAGAAGCTTCTTTGACAACTATATTGTTTTCTCTTCTAGCCAGTCTCTCCTTTTGCCTTGCCCTTCACAGCATGAGCTTCTATGGCTTGCCCTTATGCTCTAAAGCTGTGCCCCTTAATATTAAGATATTAATCTTACTGTGTAAGTATTTGCAAGTTTTAAGATTATCATCTATTCTTTTCCATCATGTTCCTCAGCTGCAACCTGTCGCTGCCTCAGCTTGTACCTAAACACAGTATAAGGAACTAGACATGAGGAATATTAGACATTCTGTTAGCGTAGGATTACAGTGCTACATCCAGTATTAGTTATAATCACATAATCTTTTCTTTTCACGTTAGTTACAGCTTGTTTATATGGCACAAGTGATGCTGCTCCTCTGCAATCACAATGAACACTGAATGACTTAATGGATGCTGCAAAGGGTGAAAGTCCATTTAGGACTCGCAAGTATCGGGCAACTTTTCATAGCTTCCCCGAATTGCCCATTTGCAAGGTAACTCCGCATCATCTCAGAAGTGAAGTGGAACCTAAAGAAGACGGCAATTTTATCAGCTGGTATAGTCATGACCACAAAAGCAGCGCACCGCTGCACACAGTTAAACCAATTATCGTAGATATTAGTCTAACCTGTGTCACAAAAACTACTATTTTGCCTCAAAATACTTTCCTCATAGTTTGAATAAACCATCTGAAACACACTTGCTCTCACTGCTCTGCTGTTGCTTTTTCTTTTCCTTAAGTTTAAAGAGGGAGAGAAAAGAAAATTACCTTTACGTTCAGCAGTAAAGTTGCTCTTTTCCTTCACCCACCTGGGCCCTGTCATTGGTGATTCTCTGGCATTTTCGGCTCTTTGTCTAGTTCAGCCTTGCTATGCCCAGCAGCCCGCTGCCGTGACTCAGGGCAGGTAATCGCCTTCATCACCAAACGACTGAGACATCTAGAGGCACCCAGGGCAGGAATTGCTGTCAGCCCATATTTTGCAAACGTTTATAACCTTTGATTTCTACTCAACCTAAATATAAATGTGAATGTAATTAGGTGCAATCAGAACTATAAGAGACTGGAGGTGGGGAAGTGGATCCCAAACCATCATTCCCATTGTGGATGATCCAGCTAACCATCCTGAACTAGACAAAAACATATTCTTCTTGATAATCCCAACTGTGAGGTCTTTAAACTATGGTAATAGTGCACACGCTTTAGCATAGCGACTCAGGGAAAATGTCTACACCTTAACTGCTGTATGTGAAGTGACAGGAGGAAAAGTCGAAACCAATTTACATCCTTCGCACATCTATTAGACTACTGAACTTCTGTCGAGATACAGAGAAAAAAAAGTGTTCCTTATACCTTACAATCTGGACAAAACTAATTACACTGGAGGTGTTCCAGTGTACAAATATAAATTAATGTTATATTTCTAACTCATTTTAAGAGATCGGTTTCCCCCATTCCCAGAAAACAAAAACTTAACTATGATAGTATTTGCACAAGGTTAACAATCCAGGGTGATTGCAATGCCCTTACATTGGACAACACTTCACTTTGCCAGTAGCCTGAGTTACTATTTACAGATAAAATTGCTACCCAAAAGCAGAAAGCATGACAGAATTCAGGTCTGAATTCTAATAAAATCCAAAATTGTTTAAAAAAAAAGATAGAACAAAATTATATAGTGTATTTACTATTAGGAATACTAATATAATAAAATGATAATCGTGTTCCTTATACTTTTGTCAGATAGATAGCAGCAATTCAAGATGCACAGGATTGTTGCATTTATACCGAGATCCAAAAAAATTTGTTGAGCCTTTATTACTGATAAATTACAAATATTTGTTTCCTACAACAAGACTGAGTCCTTAAAGGGCAAAGAAAAGTTGTGTCCTGTAAGCCTGGATGAGAAGTTACCACCAGGGGTGAAACAACATTTTCTCTGCGATCAGGGCAGCATGAACAGGTTCAGTGTAGGAGATTGAATGGAGTTTAAACTATATGCTTTATTTTTCAGGATCATATTAAAAGTGTTTAGGTAAGATTGAACCCTCAAACTAGCTGGGTCTCCTTCCTCATTTCTTTGCTTTTGTTACTTGCAGAACTAAATGATAGTTCTCAATGGTTACTTGCATAACATACCTGAATGACACTGAGGAAATGTTATTAGCTAGGAAGAAATTTATAACTGGAAACTAGTACACCTTAATTGAAAAAAAAAAAAATCACTTATAATCACATTACATAGCACATGCCTTGATAAGGACATAATAAAATATATCATTAGCTGAGTGCCCTGTTATGCTCTTTAAGACTTCTGTTGAACAGCATGCAACATTTTCATAGGAATCGAGATGTCCACAGTTGTGAACATAAATGTGTCATTATCATAATAAAAATATCAAAAACTGTAGTCAGCTATGTCAAAACAGAAAACAATCAAGTTTTAATAATTATTCAGGAAGTTATAGCTTGCAAGTACATTCTTTCCTGCAAATTTGTATTTTCAAAATAGATTATCATCCATATGTAAAGTTCCATATGTTTAAAACTATCACTAAGCCTAGGATTCTTTCTGATTATGCTGGAAAAGTCTTAACTAAATAGTAAACGGAAAAAAACTTTCAGAAAACAGATGTGCCTTGCCACCCTCAAGAAACAAAGCTGAAAAACTGATTTTCCTTATATCAATGAAAATTCTAAAATTTATAAATCTGGGAAAGCTGTCATTTACAGAAAAATATTTTAAAAGGTGAAAAGAAAACCAAGAAAAAATACCCTCACATTGCATATTCTGATTGCATTCAGAAAATGGAGGCAAAAAGAAAACCTGAAAACTCCAATATGCAATATATATACTTTTCTATTCTGAGAGTTGAAGAAAGTGCTAATCTTCGCTATCATCTTTCCAAAAGAAATGGAAACCATGGAAATTATAACAAGAGTATATTGTTGATAAGAATATCAAGCACTGCAATAAGTTCCATGTTAATCCTACCACTTTTAAGTAAGTCTTATGGTGCACACACTCATTAGTCAGCCATGTCCTCTTTTTCTCTTTCTCAAAAAAGCTGTCCTCCCTTTGGGATGCACACAGAAATGTGGAGAAAAAGACAATATGTAGAATTAATACTCTTGTAGTTAGCACTCTTGCATTTTCTTACTTTCAAATACTTGACCTTTCATACATTTTTTTATTTGAAGAGGACACAGGACATGAAGCTTTCTTACCAGGAAATCCATCAAGGACTCACTTTGATTTAAGAGCCTAGAATTGATAACATCAGCTTTAAAGAGTCACCTTCCTTCAAGAAATCTTGTAGCTAACAAACCAAAGACTGGTATAAGGACAGTTACAAAAGAAGGGTCTGCCACAGCACTCTCCAAACTATCAAGCTGCAACAAGGTCTTTTACCATCACATACCAGCATGATCTTCACACAGTCCCTCTGCTGCCTTCTCCTAGTTTCTCCTCCCCCAGGGCAGGGTCTACTCTCTCTTTCTCTCTCTCTCTCTTCTCCCCTTCTTCCTCCTCTCCTCTTCTTCCTTGGCTGCTCCCTCTTCACTGGCTCTCAACCCCTTCACTTAACCAGCCACAGCTGAACCTTAACTACATCGAACAACCCGCTGCCCCTGAAGCCAGCCCACAGCTGTATATTATCAATGCTAATTAACCCAACTTCATTCCTTTACAAGGTTCTTTACTAGATCATCTTTGGGTAGGTAGAAGCTAAACTAGCTCTTTGTGGGGGTTATGTCACTAAGAAGTTGCAAATAAGTCCTGAAAACACTGGTACCATGCCAGTCACATGTACAGGGGCAAACCCCATGATGTGCCATGGTCACTCCCTTGACTTGCACATGTTTGTGGGTTCACAGAGGGAGGGGAACAAGCATCATTGTCTCCAGTATCTCTTTGCAGACCTTGACTAATGTCATGTCTCCAGATTAATGCCTTCAAGACCTGTTTAACACATTTGCCTCATCTTTCTGCAGCTAAAGCAAGTGACAGAGAACCAAAGGGTAGAAGCAGTACACTGAAAACCTGTTCTGCTAACAGGCTGCTTTGGAAGTCTGCAGAGTCCTAATTAACCAGCATGGTTCCAGCAACACCAGTGCCAGCTTGCTGGTGGTACACATTTGCAGTGTTACTCTGAAAGGTCTTTACCAATCAATTATGAGTACATGGAGCATGCTTTAGTGGAGGCTGGTCCCAAACTGTGTGTGCATGAGGACAGGGAGGAGCAGGCATGCTGAACTGGACCCACCATTATAACTTAAAAGGATTACTTGGCTGTTTTTACCCTTTAGCAGTGCTGCACTGGCAAGGTGTGCAAGGCCAGGATCCTGCCGAGCTCCGATATGCTCAAGTTTGCTCAGGCTTGTATTCTTTACTGATGGTAATTGTACCACATTACTGAGTTAATTGATGCTGCCGACGGTGAGATTCATTTGCTTATCATTCTTTCAAGGACCCCGCTTATTTGTTGCTGTTGTAGATGATGAAACTGCATTTGTACCACAGTCAGGCCAACTGCAAAATACAGTTATATGCTAGGCAGTTGGACCAGTGTGGCTGGCTGAGCACTTGAAAGGCTGAAGGCAAGATGGCACCAGCTCCCAGTTTGGATGCAATGGCTCAAAACGTTATTTATAACTCTTGCTGGCTACCTACTGCTAGCACAGCTATAAGTGGATGTTTTCATAAGACATGTACCCTGCACACTGATTATTTTCTTCACTGATTTGTCCAACTGGAAATCAACACAACTAGCAATATCAAGCCAGCTGCAAGAGAGGCAGTGGTGGGTACCATATGAGCACATTTCCAATAACACGATTTACATCTTGTATGTACATCTTGTCTTGTGCATTGCCACGGAACATAGTATACCTGCATGGTACAAGAGTTTAAAAGCATGGTTATTTTAAATTTCTGGGATGCTGTGAAGTGTATTTGCAGAGTGTGTTGTGCTTATAAAGCTTAATAGGCTTCAGGCAAGTATAGCTGTGCTGTTTAGTGAGCGTTACATCAGAATTCTCATAAAATTAATTTCTACAGGTAATTTAAAAATCTCTCAAAACTTTTCTAAAAGCTTTTGGCTTAACCACATCTATGAATTTCCTCATAGATACGTTAAAGACAGCCAGCTAATAAAAGCAAAACGAAGCACTTAATAAAACATCATGAAAAAGGAAGTTCCAGACAGACCAGTTTATCGCTAGCGAGAACAGTACAGACTCAAGCTAATCACCATTTAAGACTAACATTCAAACAAAATTTCACATTTTAAGGATGGCTACAGGCAACTTTAATGTCAGTAACGTCAATATCAGCAACATTATATTTCTAGTCTGGTGACAGCAGTCTGCCTTCCCTTCTCCTTCACACCTGCTGCAAGAAGGTGGAAGGGCTGTCCGTCTCCGTACGCACCCTGCAGTCCCCAGAGGCTCGGATCCCACACTGTATGCTGCCTACAGCAAGGCACATCCCCTCACGTGGGGAGACGACCATGAGCAGCAGCATGGGCTGCTCCAGGGCTCTGTATCCCCACCACCAGCTGCCCAGCAGGTCTTTCCAGCTGTCACTGTCCTCCAAGTAATGACTAAAGTTTGTAAGTACTTCTCAAGACAGCTACAAAATTACACTTTATTAATACCTCTACAGTACGGCACGGCAGAAGTCATCTCAAAACCCAGTGTGACATAAATAACATCTGGGGTCTAGCATAGTCTGCAAGGAAAATGAGACTAAGCAAGGTGATACGGTGTGGCATCCAACTACCAGAGAAGCAGGTGGAAAGACTGGAAGATGCTGGCAGAGAGTATAGACACCAAAGTTGTGTCTATAGTTGAGCTGTGTTCTGCTGGGTTCAGGACAAAACTCTTGAAATAAACCAAATACTTTTTTTTTTCTTCTTTCCTTTTTCCCTGTTAAGTGTACTACAAACCAGGGAAGTGGTTTTGGCAATCTCAAGCACAAATGCAGGCTGAACAGAGACTGGATTGCCTGGATTGAGAACAGCCCTGTGGAGAAAGACTTGGGGTGTTGGTGGACAAGAAACTCAACATGACCCAGCAATGTGTGCCTGCAGCCCAGAAAACCAGCCCTACCCTGGACTGCATCACAAGGAGTGTGACCAGCAGGTCAAAGGAGGTGATTCTCCTCCTCTACTCCATTCTGGTGAGACCCCACCTAGAGTACTGCATCCAGGGCCCCCAACAGAAGAAGGGCATGGAGCTGTTGGAGCAACTCCAGAGGAGGGCCGTAAAGATGATGAGAGGGCTGGAGCAATTCTATAGACAGGCTGAGAGCTGGCGTTCCAGGGAGACCCCATAGCAGCCTTCCAGTGCCTAAAGGGGACCTGCAGGAAAGCTGGGGAGGGACTTTCTTCAGAGGCAGGTAGCGATAGAACAAGGGGTAATGGCTTTAAGCTGAAAGGGGAAACGTTTTTAGACTGAAAGAGAGTAAATTTAGATATTTGGAGGGAATTCTTTCCTGTGAGGGTGGTGAGGCACTGGAACCAGTTGCCCAGGGAAGTCAGGGATGCCTCATCCCTGGAAGTGTTCAAGGCCAGGTTGGACAGGGCTTGGAGCAACCTGGGCTGGTGGGAGATGTCTCTGCCATGGCTTGAGGGTTGGAATTAGATGATCTTTAGGGTCCCTTCCAACTCAAACTATTCTATGATTCTCTGAAATGCACGAGTAATTTGGCACTGTTCTTATACGATAGATTAACAGAAACGAATATTGTTGAAAATCAGGATTCACATTCACATATCATTCTTTTTAAAAAAAAAATAATTGGAAGATAAATAAGTTTAAAAAATATAATGTTGTATTTCTATCAGGGAAAGAAATAATTTTGATAAATTTATCTGCTGTGGAGAAAAAAAAATAGCTAGAGAGCTATCCTGCAATATTGTTTAATGAGGTACACTGAAATGGAATTACTGGAATGCAAAAGCAAGGGGGGAGTTGGGGAGAAAGGAAGTTGGCCCCTCAGAGAGATAAAGAACAAGTGACAAAAGGACAAGATATGACATTTTCTTACTATGTTCAATTATAGGTGACCACTAGAGAGTGTCCAGAGCTGAAGAATCATTTGACACAAACTATTGGTGTAAAAAGTGACCTTTAAGAAGTTTGGATTTTTTTCTCTGCCTAAATGCAGTGCTTGAAAAAGGTAGTTATTTCTCTAGGTACAGGATTTGCTTCCTGAGAGCAGTCTATCTGCAGAAGACTGTCTTTATTATGCTATCTACAAATACAAAAAGTCCTCAAAAATATACATAAGCCTGAAGAAATCAAGCAGTGGTAGTCTGTGGACCTTTTTTAAACACATAATAAATTCCAGGTGAGTTTACAAGGAAAACGTTTTACACTAACATGTTTCTTCTATGTACGACCTTACAGAGAAAGGGGTTCATTTCCATTTTAAAGAGTGTCATATATAAATAATTCATATATATGAAGTCAGCTGTTTAATTTTGGACTACACTGAAATGAATGCCACAGTCCACCTCATGGGCTCATGCGTAGCGATCTAATGTGAACAAGCTTTAGATGATGTCACGAATCCACATTTACCTGCAGGGTCCATTAAAATAATATTTTTTCCAAAAGGGTGATTTTGTTTGAGTTGGGTTTAGTTTTTAAATTAGGGAATTACAGAAGACACTACCCTAGCTAGATATCCTTGCCTGACAGTCCCAAGGCTGTATGTGGATAAAGCAGTGCTAGCAGAGCTCCCCTGCCAAAAATTCTAGCCTAAAGGAGGTCTGTGAGACCTGACCTGGAGTAGTTATTTCTCCATGAACAATCCTGACTTCTTGACAATCTTGGGGAAATGGTGTATAGTTATATGGCTTTGCCACTGAAGAGAAGAAAAACCTTGCAACTCCTCGTGTGCTGACAGCATAGAGCTGATTTCCACGGAGGGATCATCTTTTCCAAGCTCTTCCGAGTTTTATAACAGGAGTCAATCGGAACAAAATGCATTGTGTAGGAGTGCACATATACTGGATACCAAGCATCCTGTAACTGTGTTTATTACAACAGCTCACGAGAAAGAATGTCACATAATGTTCTGATTTTGACTTTAAAATATTTTAATTTTCTTTCCAAAAGTATGACTTTCACGTTCAGGAAAACAAAATATTTTGCCTTAAAAATATGAAACCCAGATAATTACTGGAGAATTACTAAGTTGGCAATCATATACTTAGTTAAACATACAAGTAACAACTTGGAATAGTTTGGGTATTTGTGTCAAAATTGACCATTGATAACTTATAGGAAATGTTCACAGGCTGACAGGAATCAAAGCACTGATCATAAACCCAAATTTCTATACTGACTCTAGTCTTTCAAATTTGCTATGTAAGCCTAGAACTTGAAAGGATTTCTGGCAAAACATAATTTATTCTTACTGCCACTACTAGCAGTGGTCAAGTAAAATGACAGTGTAATCCAGACTCTTAAGAGGAGGAAAAGAAAACAATGTTTGTAAGTAAGAAGGAAGCACGGGAAAATTCTGTCTGAAATGGGAAGATGGCACCCATGGGGTGCAGGGAGCCTGGGACACCACACTTCAGGCTTAGCCCTAATAGTTGTAACAGGGTATCAGGACAGAAATAAGGATGTCCACACTCTGCATTACTACTTTCTTCACATATACAACAGCATTCACTAATTAGCATTCTGATAAGTGTCACACCCCTCTAACGGGACTCCTGCAAGAGAACAGATTCATCACAGTGTATTGGCATGGCTCTAAACAATAGATTAGCAGTACCCCTGCCTACAAAGGACTTTAATTATAACCCTGCACTAGGGACAGCACTAGGTTATCGTTATTTACCCACAAGGGGAGAAAAGCCTGGTGATATGATCTAATAGGTTGGAACATGGCTTGATGTAATGGATCAGGCCTTAATTTTCCTGACAGAGTGCTAAAGAAAGCAATTTACAGAATGAATAGCACCTGCTGAATAACCGCTCTTGTTTATTAATAACTGTTAAGTGAAAAGCCTTGCATTGGTACAGGTTAGGTACAGAAATAACTGATTTTTTAGGAGTCTGACATCTCAGGTGGAATAAAACACAGTGTTGGGGACCACACCGTGCATGAGAGAGACCTGGGCACCTCGGAAACCTGTGTAAGGTGTGATGAACGCTTCAAACTAGTCAATATAAAATGTTGTGCTATAGCATAGTATGTATACATATCACACATATATAGTATGTTTATATACATGTAATCTGTCACATAGCATGCCTATGAACTGCTTCCCTTCCCTGGGTCACCAAACCCTGAACTGAGCTCACACTGTGCCTGCCACTGAGCTGTTGAAACCCCAAATCATCCCCAGGAGTCAAGAGGCAAAACTGTTCACAAGGACAATTTTTCCACTGAACTCTGTGTGCATTCTGGTAATGTCAATAGTGGTTGATCATCATGTTAAAGACTAGTTATTAGTACCCTCAATTCAGGAAACTGGAGACAAAGTTCAGTTTCTCTTCTAGAGCCAGAAAGAGCACAACGGTATTGATGCTCTGTCATACCAAGTAGTGTGCTCAGCTTGGGGAAGAGGGAATATTTTGTTCTCATTCCAAAATACTTTTTATATACACCTGCACACACGTTTATAGCTCTCTATATACACACATAATTATATATATAGTGAACACTGAATAAATGGTAAAGAGTAAAAGCAATTTTTTTTTTTTTTTTTTACACTACAGAGCAGTGTTTCCAGAACTTCTCACTTCCCATCCGAGTGCCTTTGTCACTAGACTGCACATATCTTATTGCGTCTTCCTGAAGGGTTTTGCCTGCAGATGTGCAGTAGAAACCAGACAGTTCTGTATTAGCTGTACAATCTTTTTTGGGTCTGGAAGGGTTTAAATTATTTTTGTGTCAGGCTATGAAACAAAGTGTTTTTCACTTCTTTAACTCTATATCTGTTCCTTCCAGGGGGTGCTGTAAGCACCAGGAGAAATATTATACATTTCTTAATACTTAAGAAATACTTAAGACATTATTTCCAATTCTTAACTATTCCTCAATGTATTTTTACAATATCAAGAAAGATATCTACATCAAAAATTTGCCCATAAATTTTTCTTTCAATACATGCTACTGTCTTTCTGCGTACCACATATTTGCAAGTAGACTGTAGTAAAGACATTGAGAATAATGACAAACTAGAAAACAAACAGCTTTGGCAGCAAGCAGGAACATGTGTAAATATAGAAAAAGACAGCAAGTCCCCAAAATAGTTACCAAATTATAAAAGCAAGTAACTAGCACTTCTCTTGTACTGCCTGAGTGAAAATAGTTACTGAACCTTAAATAATATCCAGGGACTCGGGGTATATAAGTACCCTACAACTAAGTCATAATAGAAATAAATTAAAAGAAACAAAAACCACATCCCCAAGGTGTCCAACTAGAGTAAACCAACAATTGCAGGCTATTTTATTTCAAAGATTTGGGGTTTAGCTTGGGTCGAACTTCACAATTGCAATGGTTTCTGATTCTCTGAAAGTGCTTGGGATCCAACAGATCACCTTCTAAAGGCTTAAACCTTTGAATTTATTTTTTTTTCTCCCCATGGCTATTCAGTTGAAAAAGTTTGCCTACTGGACTTGAGCAGAGTTATAGCCCTGCAGACCTGTGAAAGCACACGTAGTGACACATTCCCTTGAGGCCCTGCTTGCTTCCGTGTGGAAATGCAGTTGGGAGATATTTGAGGGGAACTGCAGACATTTCAATATTTTTCCACAGGTTCTGTCAAAAGGTTGGGGAAACCTTTGATTGAGCAAAAGGCCATAAATATCACAGCATGGAAGAAGCACTGTGCAGCTGCATGAACAGAAAGGTTTGTCAAAAGGGTGAGAGAAATCATTCTATTTCAAGGTGATTCCTCATTGATCTTTTACAAGAAAGAGGGGATACTCCTCTCAAAACAAGTCTTTGGAGCTAGGTCATTCGAAAACTCCTGGTAGTATTCTCTGGGGACTCATCTCTGCAGTAATTTTTCCCAAATAAGATAACTGAAAACAGCCCACAGACTTTCCAATCCTATTGTATCCATGAATCAGAAATGGAAAAATACTAATTTGAGGTGCTTGACAAAAAGTGATTTTCCCCGTAGTGGTCTTTGCGGTATTATTTTCCATCTACAAAGGCAACACACAGTCTTACCTTGACATCAGAACTAGGAGGAAGATATATTAATTCTCATTGCAAAGTAGAGTACTTGGTCCAAACCCAAACTAATAGTTCAATTTTGATTAAGAATACATCTTGAAAACTTTATAGCAGTCTAGTATACTGGACAGGAATTCTCCTTTGAAAAGAACTGTTAATTTCCAGTCCTTTTCAAAAAAAATGACAACGTGAAAATGACAACTTTCAACTCTCTTCACAAGCAGCCAGTCTCACATTATCTGATTTTGGGTCAAATAAAAGATGACACATTTTACTCCTCTTTGTCCTACAGGACTGGGATAGACTGAAAAATCTGCATGCTATTTCTACACCCAACTGACAGAACAGCCACTAAGTGCTAATCAGTTACACTTTGCAAATGTATTTTGAAGTGGGTTTAAAGTAGCTTGTAGAGCTCCATTTTCAGTGATCAAATGGATGCTAGAAAGACGTGATCATAACTGTGCCCATAGCTGTTTACAGAGCTGACAGTTTGCAAGGTGAGTAATTTCTAAATTAACTGTACTCCTTTAATAGAAATAGACATACTTCATAGTTAAGTCAGTTAATAGCTAATTAACCCAGTCAATAGACAGATGTATCTAGAATAGATATTTTACTATCAAACAAGCCAATGACAATGATATTTTAACTATAAGTTTACTTTCAAAATAAAACTCCCCTTTACTGCCATTGTCAATATTTAGGTGCTGAATGAAGCAACAACCATAAAATGCAATTTTGTAGCCATTGATCCTGAAGGGTACTGCACAGTCCCGATTTGAGCGGGAATTAAAGGTGTCAGAGTAAAATAAAGGATAGACAATAGCATCATAGAACAGTTTGGGTTGGAAGGGACCTTACAGATCACCTAGTCCCACCCCCCCTGCCACGGGCAGGGACACCTTCCCCCAGCCCAGGTTGCTCCCAGCCCCTTCCAGCCTGGCCTTGGACACGTCCAGGGATGGGGCACCCACAGCTGCTCTGGGCAGCCTGGGCCAGTGTCTCAGCACCCTCACAGGGAAGAATTCCCTCCAAATAGCTAATCTAAATCTGTCCTTCTTCAGTTTAAAGCCATCACCGCTAGCCCTATCACTACATGCCCTTGTAAAAAGTCCCTTCCCAGCTTTCCTGCAGCCCCCTTCAGGCACTGGAAGGCTGCTGTAAGGTTTCCCTGGAGCCTTCTCCAGACTGAACAACCCCAGCTCTCTCGGCCTCTTTTCGTAGGGCAATCTTACGTCATATAGGGAATCATACCTCCTGCTTCGGGGTTCATTCTGCAGATCACAAGATTCCTCAAAAAATTTTGCATCAGGTGGGTGCAACAGACAGAGGAGCCAGGCAGCAGCCAAAGTTAAAACCAGTAAAATCCCCTGAACCTTCCTCTAAAGAGTTTTTTCTTGCGAGAGAAAGCAACAGTTGATTTATTTCATCTAGACAACATGCTGGAACTGATTGAAGTGTTTTGAGTGTGAGAATGATACATAACCATACTGAGGTTTTTTTCCCTGCCTTTAGGGTGGGCCAGTAAAACATTTTACAGGTGCATTCTTTGGGTTTACCTTTCTTTACAAGGTCACCTTTTATAATAAGTGATGATTTCAATTTTGCAAGTGCTCCATCTATGGAAGCATTCAGAACGGCGGGTTTTAATCTTGGCACAGCTTTCGCTACCAAGTTTCTTGCTAAAGAAAAAGACAGACTTTCATATGCTTCCTTCCTCCAAGCTACATTTAACTGTGATCATTGACCTGATTTAAGGATGCAGAGGCTAGACAACCATTTCATACAGAATTAATTATGCCTTCAGCCAGTAAGCTGGACACACTGGACACCACAGGTGTGATAAGCTGGGTACCTACATTATCCACCCATGTGTTGACCCTCGGGTGCAGTCACACTGCACAGTCACATAACCTTCCAGATTGCCTCTGTGATGCAGAGGCCTCTGAACTCAGCAGATCAGGGGCACATGCTTTCTTACAGCAGGTCCCATGTGTTCATGCTGAAGTGCCAAGAGTACTTCAAATCTACAGGAGAAGACGACGCAGAATTCAGAGGCAGCTCTGGATGCCAATAAGACAGGTTGCAGTGCAGCAGCATCCAAAAAACCCTGAAAACTGCTTGTGATACTGAACACAAAACAGAAGGAGGCTGCCCTGCCGCCTGCAAGCACTCTGAATGGAAGTGTAATCACAAAAAACAACAGCTTGAAGAAAATAATTACAAAATTGAGGCTCTACCTTGCACTTTGCTTTTCTCATGGTAACAAGCACATCTAGGGCATCTATGTGATCCTCAGACCTCAGATGGCCACATACCATTAATGCAACTGTACAGCCTTAACTGTACAGGTAACATTATTCAGCCACATTGCACAGAGCTCAGGATGAGGTAAAAGACTTACCTGGGAAGCATCTTGCTGTTATTAATCTACTTCTGGGACCTAACCTAACCTAGTGATATTTACTGAAATACGTCTATTGACCCAAAGTGATCACTTGGCTGGTAATATTAGCTGAGCTTTGAAGTGCTGCCTGCCTTTTTAAGTTCAGAAGATGAAGATGATGCTTGGTGCTTGACCACACCGATACCTGCACACAGCATGCAAATAAGTTGCTTCACAGAAACTAGTAAGAGATGTTGACATTTCTGGTCTAAATTAAAGCACAGAGACACTACAGAAGCTGAGGGAGCAAGATACTAGAACCATGTTAGAAAGAATCTAATCTACATACAGAAATACTTTATAGGGCCATAATTCATGTAATACTGACAATTACCTTATTTTCTTGTTCTGATTTATAGTTCTGGAATCATCCCCAACCTTCTGCTTTGCTAACACTGTCTCTCCTAACCTGGTACTAGATCCAGGCTACAAGCAGTTACAGGGCAAGGATTTAATCTTTAGACAGATAAACCGAGGCCCCCCAGCAATCCACAGCACAGTAAGCAAGCAGGAGCTACGTCACTCACATCATATCTTAAGCCTGGTTAGTGATAGCATCAACTGAAAAGGAAAGTTATAGTGCCTTCATGCTAAGGTACCTTAAAGACTGTTTTGATCCAAAAACAGCCTAGGGCTGAGAGGGCATGAAGATGTTGTAATGCTAAAACCTACTTTACCCTCTACTCTCTAAAGTTGTATCATGCTATTCTGGAAAAGCCAGGGCAAACTTCTTTTTGGTGGGTTTTGCGGTTGTTTTTTTTTCGGTTGTGTGTGTTGTGGTTTTTTTTTTGTTGTTGTTTGGTTGTTTTTTTTTCTTCAGTGTCTGGGATAAAACTGACATGCAATACAAATAGGCCACAGCAGTATTTCATACTGTTCTAGGAGCCCAAAACTCACATGGCTTCAAGCAGCAGAGGTACAGAGACAGGTGTGTTGGTTTTGGCTGGGGCAGAGTTAATTTTCTTCATGGTAGCGAGTATGGTGCTGTGTTCTGGATTTGTGCTGGGAACTGTGTTGATAACACGAGGATCTTTCAGTCATCGCTGAGCAGGGCTTGCACAGAGCCAAGGTCTTTTTTGCCTCTCAGCCACCCCACCAGCGAGCAGGCGGGGGGGGGCACAAGAATTCAGGAGGGGACACAGCTGGGACAGCTGACCCCAAGCGACCAAAGGGATATTCCATACCAAATGGCATTGTGCTTGGCAATAAAAGCTGAGGGAAGAAGGAAGGGGGGATGTTTGGAATGATGGTGTTTGTCTTCCCAAGTCACCATTACACATGATGGAGCCCTGCCTTCCTGGGGATGGCTGAACCTGCCTGCCCATGGGGAATGGAGAATGAATCTCTTGCTTTGCTTGCATGTGTGGATTTTGCTTTACCTGATAAACTATCTTATCTCGGCCCATGAGTTTTCTCACTTTTACCCTTTCAATTCTTTCCATCCCACCAGGTGCAAGTGAGCGAGCAAGTGGCTGTGCGGTGCCTGGCTGGGGTTAAACCAGAACAGCACACCCAAGTTAAGTAGCAGATATAACCTGGCAGTCCAAGTTGACTTGAAAAAGCTTTTTACATCTGCCAGTATATCATGACTCGTTGCAGGTGAACATAAAGAAAAGCTTTTAGATTTTATAGCAGCACCTGCAGCAAAAAGTTATTCTCCAAGTATGACTCACCCTCACAGCTTCATTCATAACGTGGCTAGCACCTACTTCTCAAGTGCACGGCTTTGAGAAAAGCACGCGCAGCTACACACAGATGAGCAGAACCGTATCACTACATAGCCTGCAGTCAGCAGAGGGCAGTGGAAAGTATTTTCTGCTTAGAAACTTCATTTCCGAATCTAATGTTTCTATTATCCTCTGCATTCAGAAACATTTTGTGATGTTCTGCCCCGATACTGATCTCCCGTGGTTTTATAATGAACTAGGTAGGAAAGCTCCATGGTTTTTGTTTTGTCTTATGCCTTCAGGCTTTTGGAAGGTATTAGGCTCTCACCCCTCCTTGATTTTAAATTCTGCTTCATAATAATAGAAACTATGGAAAATAAACACGCTTAAGTATTTCTTTCACCACGTACTAACAAATCTGATTTAAAGAGATACAAAGCTTTAGATATAAAACAATTCACAGCCCCTCAGCAAACAATAGCAAGCAATTTCCCCAATTTGATATTCTTACAGTACTTCTTAGAGCAGCAACAAAGAGATTTCTAGTTTAGACAGGCCAGGGGTCATCATCAGCACAGCCACTGCTTGAGCTAAAGTAGCAACTGCTAACTAAAATAGATCAGTTCATCATACTAGAAAATACTGTGAACATTATTTCATGTTATTTGGTCAAATTAGCTAGCTGCATTTAGTAACTTCAATTGAAAAAAAAACAGGACAAATTAAAAAATAGAGTGGTTGTATTGCTTAATCCATGATTCCCATCTCTACTACACAGCAACACATAACAACCTAGAAACCATTTTTATTCAAGGTTCCTCATCATACTGCATATTGATAGATCATTAAATAGAAGTTAAAAGATTTAAACCAATTTTTTTTAACTGGACAAATAGTTAAAAGGCAAAAAAAATTTCACCTTGCACCATCCAAATACCATATTAACACAATTTTTCAATAAATATCCTTTCCTTGCTGAAATGCTATTTGAACGTTTTTAAAAAAGCAGAATATCGCTACAGCAAAAGTAAATTATTAAAGATTTGCAACTAGTTTATTGTTTCTGAAGTAGAAACGTACACAGTCAGAGTGGCCAGAGCCACCACAAACAAATCTGCACCCCTGGAAAGAAGTGCAATGGCTAAAGGGCACTTTGGTTTCTTAGACTTAGAGAAGAGTTACTGTACAGCAAGGACACTATCTTAAATGCAGGCATCTGCTTTCTGATAAGCCTTTAGTATGTCTTATCAGAGGACCATTAGCCTTGGTTTTATTCATAAGCTGTAGAGGGGACAAAGAAAGACAGACAGACATACCTCGCTGGAAAATAACACTACCATCAGCAGCTTCTTAGCGTTAACTTTTAGGTTTTCAGTTTCTTTGCAAACCTTTATCCCATTTCTAGTTCCCAAATGACTGAAGATTTCTGGAAAAGCGTCTGAACAGACATTTGGCATTCAAATTCCTGTCTTAAGATTGGCATACTAATTTCTTCCTGCCAACGTCTTGTAAATCACATGAACAAAACTAAAAAAAGCAGTATTGTGACCAAAGCCAAATAGCATGTCCTGTTACACTGTATTTTATATTTATAGCCTGCACCAGTAAAGCAGCCATAATTAAGATGGAGAAACTATACTGTGAAAAGCCTACTTGCTTTTACTAATTATTCCTGATGATAGGAACGTGTGCAGTAGCTTTCAGCCAAGACCACACGGTGCTAAATCTTCCATAGCCCACACTGTAGGCTGCCCTTACGTTACACTGTCACTGCTTGCTTAAACCCTAAATGCCAAGGCAAGATCTACCGTGCTTTTATTTTTCCCCTAGCTTTTTTCTCGATATTGAAAAATTCTGTGATGTCTTACTAAAACTTAGTCTCATTCCTCTAAATTTCAGGCGTTATTGATAGTACATAGAAATTGTTTTATGTAAATAACCTTAACTTGGTGTAGGGGGGGCATCAAAGACAAATGCAGTTTCATTTGTAGTTATCATTCAGTCCTAATATCCCACACTGCCTCTGAGTCATAAAGCAACATTAAAAGCTTGCTTCCCTACTTCCCTGAGTTTTTGTGGGTTGTTGGTGTGGGTTTTTTTTTAAAAATATTTATATGTGTATGAAATTGACATTATATCAGAAAAACACAAATAGCATCTTCCAAAAAAAGCTCTGTAAGATTATCAGTTGCTGACAAGGAGTACAGGCTATGAAGTCTAATCGTTACAGCAATATAATACCTCAGTAGGGACCACGGTTGCCTCCTCAGCAGCACTGCAAAAAGCCAAAATTAACTCTGTCTAACCTTTTGAAGTTGAGCAGGTAGAGACAAACAGCTCAAAACTACCCCAATCCTGCCAAGCATCAATGTTTCCACTAGTCATGTCAACGTCACAATTTGTTTTCTAGGCATACACACAAATGCCTATGACCTGATTACTCGGTATCTAGTTATGAGATCCTTGAAAGGCTTTTCATCAAGAAAGGAGAAAAAAAAAAAAAAGTTTTGGCATCCTAAGAGCAAAGCTAAATTTAGTGAAATGCACCCAATAATGTTAAGGCTGCTTACAACTGTGAGGCACAAAAAATAAAGGTGAAGGGAACACAGACATCCCATCCCATTCTTCACTCCCTTTCCACTGCTGGGTGCCTTATGCTCCCTTTGAGCAGTTACCAGCCCTGTCTGATCAGCACTTAGCTCAGCTTTACCCAAACCTGACCTCGCTTATTTCATAGCAAGTCTCGGTGGAAGTCCTGTAACTTGTGGAACAGTTCCAGCCAAAAAAACTTTGCTAGCTAAGAGCTTCAAAGACGTACCTCACACCCACGAGCTCGCCCCATTCCAAAAGAGGGTGCAGGCACTTACCTGCAAAGGAGACTCAGAATTACAGCTCCAGAGTTGAGCTTGCAGCTCTGTGAAAGCTCTTAGAAAGGTCCCCAGTCAGCACTGATTTATCAAAGCTTGCTGTTGCCCATGCCTACGTATCCTAGAAATTCTGCCTTTACTAAGGTTTACACCATAATAACAGTCTCCAATGGCAGATCTCTTACAGCCATATACCAATGTTGTAACTTTAATAGAGGAGGTGGGGGGTGAAGGGGGGTATTTATCCTGAAATCAAGGGTTTAATGATTTCCAGCTGCTGGCAAGGTTATTTAAAGCCAGCTGTTGCAAAAGGGCAAATCTATGGCACTGATTTGATCTGTGATGTCAGCAATACTTAAAGACTTAGATGATTTTTTTTTGATTTTTTTTTTTACAGTGTACCTGTCAGAAGGCAAGTGATAAAAAAGAAAAAACCTGAATGTTATATAGGTTGCTTAAGCTGTATAAAGCTGCAGGAAAGTGCACCTGAACCTTTTTCACTATGCTAAGCCATCCTGCGCCCAAAATAGTTACTGAGAATTGATGGCTTTCCAAGCCCATGGAGTTTACACAACCATTCACAACTGCACAGAACTTCTCATACTGAAAAAAGGCACGTTTTCATATGAGTATTTCCTACTCTCTACCTTTAAATTTAGAAGCTTCTTTTGCTAGGTGCTGTCACATTGCAGATGTCAGATTTTCTCCTTTTCCAGGCATCTGTAGGGTCTTCACATGTCTGAGTAGGCAAAAAGAGTCTTTCAATACATTCTCATATTTCAGGTAAGGCTGAGAGGAAAAAACCCAGAAGGTTTACCCTTCCCAAATGATGTAAATCCTCAATTTCCATGCCAGTAGAATTTGACAATGCCTTTTGAGGGGCATTGTTCGGGGACTCTGCTGTATAGGAACCTAGCTTGCTTTCCCTGCAAGTAAGGGATAAACCTCTAATGCACAGTCTCTGCAAAATCATCCTATTTATCCTGGGAACGGTAGCAAAGCTTAGGAGTTTAAATATGGCAAAACATAAGCATAAACTCCAGAGTTCCACAGCACAGGTACACAGCTCTTACTGGGAATATTCTTGCCTTTCAGGCTATGACCTGCCTGCTGTGGTCAACAGGCCCACCAGGCCTCAAGTTCATGGGTCTGGTATTGGGGTGCTTTTTTTTGGTACATCCCACCTTTTCCTACTTCATAGGGAAAATACAGTACATAAAACCAACCTGACCCAATGTTACATCATCGACTGGAAAGTGCCTGTACGGGGATATATTATGATACATAATTATTCAGAATGTCTCTTATACCCTTGCCATAAAACTGCTAAAATATTAAGACTGTTGTAAAGCAAACTGTTTTGTGAGGTACAGAACTATTTGGCACTGGCTTTCCTTTCTTTGTTCTTGACTTGTCTCATCTTTATTTTTGAGTGGTATCTGCTCACCAAGCTAAGCCAACAGCTGTAGATATACCTTTGACAGTGAACATAACCTAGATTTAGATGCCAAGCATACGAATATTTTACATTGTACTCCACCTTTCTACCACCCTCAAGAACAGACTCGGGGTCTGCAGATGATCTTTTCTGATCAGTTACTTGGCAAGGTCTTTAGCAAAAATTGATCATGGATAGTGGAGCAGCACTGACAGTACAGAGAGCTACAGAAGACTCAGAGAATTTGATTTGGTTTGGTACCACTTGCTTACGCTCTCTGCCCAACAAAAGATATCCTACCATATAGCAAAGTTCAACAACGCACTCAAGCTTTTATTACCAAAAGAAAGGAATTTCATGGTAAATCTCTTTTAGATGCTATGCTTGCTTCCAGCAGAGATATTTCTCTTCAGT
The DNA here is from genome assembly GCA_035590215.1 of Microhierax caerulescens. Lineage (NCBI taxonomy): Eukaryota > Metazoa > Chordata > Aves > Falconiformes > Falconidae > Microhierax > Microhierax caerulescens. The sequence goes on from JAVJGJ010000001.1 coordinate 74,375,607, forward strand.
AAACTCAGTGGGCGAGAGTACACTCCAGCCGCAACATTCAGTCCTTGCACCCTTTACTCAGTGCCAGCTGACCAGTTCTCTTCCTAGAATATACCCCACACACCACACTCAGAAATGGTGCTGTATGCAGTAGAATCCACTTAATCCTATGTATTTCCAGCCCCAAAACCTGAGTGGGAAATTCAAAAGAGAAAAGTATAACCAGGCATATAATATATGCCTTTTTCCTCTCATTTTTTTAATTAGCCTGGCTGACTGTGTCTGTACACTGCAAAGGCCTGTGCAGAAAGGGAGAGAAGCCGCCTTTGTGTGTTGAAAAGTTCTGGTAGCAGCTGAAATAAGTGCTCTTCTTTCACAGTGACTGACAAGCCGTTTGATAAGGAGGCATTTTAAACAGCAGGCATCTGAAAGTAGCTGCTATCATTTGCAACCCCATTCCGTTGTTGGAAGTAGCCGATACGCAGCAGTGATGGGAGCTGTACACGCAGCCACGCGAGAGGGCTGATAGGCGCGTTCACAAACCCACAGAGGACTACGTGCCACAGTCGCCTGCAGTTGGTCTGCTGCAGCCACAGAGAGCGCGAGCTGTGTTATGCCTCTCTGAATCAGATTCCCAAGTAGTTTTTCATAAATAAGCTGCAGCGAAGAGGATACGCAGAGCGTTGCTCTTGTTCCACAAACCTGAGTGATCTGTGCATGCTTCTGGAGTCTGTGCATGCGGGCAGTCCATTAAACCAAAAATCTGCAGCAGCAGTGACACAGATTTTTATTGCATTATCAAGTCAGTTTTAAACGAAGGAACACAAAGGCTCTGAAGGAATGGATTTGTGCTCGAGTATCTTCATCAGAACCCTTAGGGGAAGGTTGCAAATAAAGCTCATCTTTCATTTCAGCAAGAAATCTGTCATCCCATTGAGTCATAGCAGCGTGGAGCGGCTTGTTATTTACAGAAACACTTCACACCGAAGCAGGGTGGTAACAAAGGAGGAGACAAAGCCGCAAGCAGACTGTAAGAAAGTCGCAAGTGCCCAGAAGAGGTAAGCAAGCTGGTCTACCACGAGACTGTCGCAGAATGAATTATGTACTTCACTCTTAAGAGAAAAGTAGCAATATGTTTATTGGTATGAAACAGAAATTTAACAGAGTTTGATGGCAAACGTGACACTGGTTTCACAAGATTCAATGGCAGGGTACGCTTGACCGTTCAGTGCGCAGAGGATGGTCAAAGCTGTTGGGGAGACCCTCCCGTTGAGTCACAAGGTTCAGAAGGGACCTCCTTGCCTTCTGAACTTCTCACGGGGGAGTTTAGGCGTGGCTGGATCCAGACTTGGCCAACAGTTTACATCTAAAAGATTATAAGTGAGCAATCAATCCTTCACACCACTTAGCTTAGATTTCAGTTTAGCGTGCTATTAATTGCTCACCAATAATCTGTTGTGGCAAGGAATCTCGACCTCAAGGAGTGACCTTGGGAGGTGTCCCTACTCCAGGGGAGACCCTGTCATGCAGCCCGCTGCTGTGCAGGAGAGCTCAGCGGGCTCTGGGGCTGTCCACTATTTATGGAGTAAGGTAATTGACTCATAGTCACATTTGCATACCAGAAATCAGTTTCTTTCACACTCAGCTTGAGTCTGACCAGCACCCTTAAGTGGGCACATCATTCACAACAGCCCTTGTCTATTGTGTCATTATCTGTGTCCCCTGAGTTCACTTTGAGTTGGACATAGCCATCATCACCCAGACCCATCCACCAGGATGGCCACAGATGGTTATCACTTGAGCATTGTTATGGAAACAAAGGGGGGGAAGCACACTGTCACACTCCACCCTGTGACTACAATCAATTAATCTTGCCCTCACAGAGCAGTGGTACCCTTGCCTCTGTGCCATAAATAATATATTGATAATTTATATGATTACAGATCTGCAGTAAGTAGACAGTCAAGCACTGCTATTCGCTATGCACCAATTTGTACGGTTTGGGTGGCTGAGATTGTTTGATTTGGTTTATGATGTACTAAACATTTATATATAATATAAGTAATAGACATTAAAGTCGGTAAAATCACATCTGGGTGAAACATTAAATTAGGAAGTCCCGTTGCTGTCAGTGACCATCCAAGAAGATTTTCCCACCAATTGTGTTCTCCATCCTTCTTCACTTTTTCCAAGACATGGTGTATCTCTTCTGTGTAACGATGAACTGTGATTAGTTATTTGTCCACTGATTCAGCTGTATCCTAGCAGTTGACACAGATCATCGTGCTGCAGCAGTTTCTTCATCAATGTAAGATCTATTCCAATGGGGGTAGGCAATAAATCTTGAGTCAACATATAATTAGATTGTAATAATTGATACGATGTAACAGGGGCTGAATAATTAAAGTCACATCCCATAATTTTAGTAAAATTACCAACACAAATATTTGAGTGATTACTTGTTTTTACAGCAACATTAACAACAAATATAAAATCACAAAGTGTTCTCATACAAAACCATCCTTTTCCAATATATACAAGTATAATTTCAGGGGTTTCCTAGGGATGTATTTCAAAACGACAGACATTTTGTTCATTACCAACAAAAAGGTCTTAGGCTTTGATAGTGTTACTCTCACAAATAAATCCTCCTTCCCATGCAACTCATGCATTAACATCAGTAATTTGCCATTTCCTTCCATTTCATTGGGCCCATACTCTATGTTCTAATGGATATAGTTCCATTGTCATTTAATAATAGTGCAATGATTTGGTATATGGCATATACTGAAGCACTGTATATTGTTAAGACAAAAGGCACAGCCTTATTTTTGATGGGATCATAAGAAAAACTTACTAGATACCACCAAGAGAAATTAAGTCTGTAGCACTATGGCTCAAAGAGTTAATAAACCACCTGCTTTTCCAACCTAAATAGGGAGGTCCTGCTGCACAGAAGCAGCCTCTATTTATTTTTATGAACTCTATTAAAATATTTTCCCAGAGAATTCTGCTATTGCAGTATTCCAAAAGGACAGACACATACTAATGATTTCTAAGCAAATCTTAAAGGGTAATGATTTTTACATCCCACATGTCATTTGGTGCTTGAGACAAGAATTGTTTTATCTTAAACATCACAAATACAACACTTCCTAAGACAGCACAGGTTGAACTCTGCTAAGCACCACCCAAGAGCCACTTAAGAGTGAAAACCACAGGTCTAGATATTAACAAGATGAAGCCTGACCTATTTATTTACAACTTAATATAATACCATTGCAAGACATGGGGTCAATTTTATAATCTTTATTTGGATAAAGCTCCCATTAATTTCTAAGATGGTTTTACCTTCTCAGGAAAGGATCAGGCCCCCTATTCACCCAGGGAAACAAATGGAATAGGAATCAGATTTGTTGCAACCACAAATACCTTCAGCGTTAACAAGGCATGCAGGAGAAACTATTTTAAATGGATCAACACCAGATATTATCTGTTAAGAAACAGCTGGGAGTGAGAAGACAGGCGAAGGCAAGGAAAAAACTGAGCAAAAGGACAGACCAGAACACTTAAAACCAAACTCACTCTAGCCAGCAGCAGGATTCTCCTACTGCCATCTTCTACTGCCATCTACTCTAAACAAGTAGCAAACTCTGGTGTTTAACTTACAGCTTGAGAAGGTCTCACAAACACTGATGAGCTGTGATCCACCAAGATCTGATTTGTGGGTGCACCAATTAGAGCACAGTAATGCTTACCCATCTTAGGAATCTGACCTAGTCTTCATTCTTGTTTTTCAGGTGTTTCCAATTCATGCATTAGGTTTCAGCCACTGGATTTGCTCATAACATAAGGTCAACAGCATGCTCCCTTCAGAGTCCCCTGCATTCTTCCTGAAAGGAGTTTTTGTTACCTAATGCTCTCCCCCTTCTTCCCTAGCACACAGCCTTTTCCCCTCTTCCTACTGAAGAGGAATGCACAGCTGTCAGACTGAAGCTAAACTATGCATATGTTCAGTAACCTCAAAAGATTTTCCTGTATTTTCTGTACATTATAAACCCTTATAAATAAAGCCACGAGAATCCTGGTCAGTGGGATGTCTTCTGAAAAGCAGCAAGCCTTGGGCACGTCTGATGGCTATGTGTGCAAGCATCTGAAAGCTATCATGGATAAAGGGACATGTAGGGAAGGGCAGAGAAGGTACCACAGAAAGCCTAAACTATATTAAAGCAACCTACAGTAACAGTCAGAACAAATCAAATATACAGATGATGGTTTTAGTGTAAGTAGAAGTCCAGTGTCAACTCATACAGACATACTTGAACAAAGTTAGGTTTCTCATAGTTAAAAAACTCCTCTCAAACTCACACTACTGACTGCCTAGAAAATTATCTTAGAAATTGATCACTCAGCCTCTTTCTTTTCATTAGTCTTTCTGGCGTATAAGCCTCTTCCTGTCAGCCAGAAACTGTGGCGATGCAGGCTGAAGCTTGTTGAAAAGATACAGAATGAAATGATACCAAGAAAGAACTGTAAAATAAAAAAATAAAATCATATAAACCCAAACAGATCAAGTCACTGTGACCAGAATAAAATCTAAAGCAACAGATGAACTATAATAACAAATCCTCTATCACTGAGACCAGTGAAGTATGCATATTAATTAGAGGGAAACAAACTTTGTTACAAAGGACAAAGCATCTGTGATATCTTCCATCAGCCTGAAGAGGAACTCTACCTGAAGGGCTTCCCAGAAGAGCTGTGTGGAGCACCTTGGGAAAATGCTGACAGCGAGAGCTTTAGAGAAATCAAAACAGAATTGCATGCAAGACTAAACCAACACATGGCAGTCATCAGCAAAAGCCCAGCCAGCTCCCAGCTAGGAAAACATGCCTTATCCACAGGTTATAGAATAAACACAGATGCAGCAAAATGAGTCACCAGAGAAAAACAAAAATTTAAACTGGAGGCAAATGAAGCTTTTTGCACATGCATGACAAGAAATCCATTGAGCAAAACTAATTTTATGTCTCTGCTGGAATAGTTGTCCTGCATGTTAAAAGTAAAAGACTACAGTGGTAAGAAGGAAGTACCATATAGCCTCAGAGTCTAGGGAAAAAAAAAAAAAACATCACAAAAACAACCAAAACCCAAAAAGCCCATCCAAATAAAAAGGAACATATATCCCAGAAATTTATTTTGTAAATGAAAAATATTAAGAAAATAATAAAAGTAGTTCAGTGTTGCCAAATCAACATGAGAGGAAAAAATATCATGCACATAAAATAAACATTCATACTTCTTTTATTAATTTCAGAAAAGTTTGATTCTTTTCACAGAACCTTATGTTAATACATTTTACTTTCAATGCACCTTATCTGACAGACAGCAGCTCATTAACCCACAATAACTGGGCTGTGGGTCTAGTATGCTTAATGTGTCTTTTCACACCAATAAATCTTACTTTGTTTCAAATGACAAAGCATAACTACTGTAACCGCGTATCCTGAGGCATACAGAAAATAAATGGTTTCCAAAACACATAAATACATGAGGAACACATTAAAAAAAAAAAAAAAGAAAAGCAAAGGAAAAATCTCTCACATCATAATGGTTTTATTTTCTTTTTCATGAGTAGCAGAATTGGTCATGGAATTAGACCTTTATTCCACTTGGTGCTCTGCAAACACTGAGTGAAAAGCCAGGTTCAGTTCCATGCATGCAGTTCAAATATTAATCAGGAGTCTTCTGAAATGTGTGTTAAAGATAACAAATATTTTCATAAAGGCTCGAGTATGAGGGTTATTTCAGAAGAATGCACTGTGTGATGTGGGTGCTGCATGCCCAGCAGATCCGAGCCCTGTACTTTGTCAAAGGAAGTGAAAAATGCTTCCAATAATCTGCAAATATTTCTCCTGTGAAGTAAACAGGATTTATAAACTCTGAAAATTAAAAAAATAACCTACAGCTTCCAGAAGTTTTTTATTCTTTTTACACTATTATGATTTTACATCTATTTATCTCCTAATAATAGCCTTTCTAGTGAAAAAACTCTGTTCACAGTATAAGAACCAACTGTTTCCCACCAGCCAGCTCTGCAAAAAGAACTGCTGTCGGGTGGCAAAAGACATGGTTTTTAGTCAAGCGTCACAAGTGGGTTACCCTGTGTTAGTATATCGTTTTAAGAAGTTGTTCCCTCTTTTGGTGGACACCTTACCACCTATATATGCTTATTCTTGGTTGTTCAACAAGAGAAGGAGCTGAATAAATATTTTGAAAGTGATCTGCTGTTCTCAGATAAAAGGGGGGCACAGGGCCAGTTTTTCAGCAATATCCATGGGTATATGTATACTGACATTTGAGTACATTCATGCTTTATGTTTCATAAGTTCAAGTACTGCAGAAATCTAAACCTGTTAGTTTGTAGGAAGGGAATCCATCGGTTCTTTTAAGAGATGTAAAATCACAAGTAGTGAATTAACGTAAGAAGAGAGAGTATTCGGCTACTCATGGATAGCTGGGCCTTATAGAAAAGCCTGTCTTTTTCTATGGTAAAGTTTAGTGGTATATGCAAGGCTGTAGTTTGATTTTGGGCATGGACCTGTAGGAATTGCCATGCATTCTGTTACAAGGCAGCTCTGTTTTTTTTTTTTAGTTTTTCTCATTTGTTTGTTTGTATTTTCAATAGGTAAAAAAAAAAAAAAAAAAAAAAGATCCAGACAAGTCTGTCTGGATATATTTGCAACAACAGCAACAAAAAAAATTGGAAAATAACAGTAAATGCTAGTTGCTAAGCAATACACTTTTCATAGTCCAGATGGAGTCTCATCCTGCATGGGATTCTTACTGTTTCCCTTTAAATACTGTATAATAACATCAGTTGAAAACATCCTCTCCAAATGGCATCCTGTGATTCTGCAGAGTGCTTGATTCAGCCTCGCTGAAGCCCTGAGTGCTGCCTGAGGAAAGCCCGGCTGTCAGGCAGTTCCCATGCCCGAGCCATTCAGCAGTTGTCCCATTAGGAGCTCGATGCATTTATGGGGATAAGCAACCACATTTGTAACTGCTCCGGGTTTTTTGTCTCTCTGGCAGGTGTGGAAGGGGAAAAAAAAAAAAAAAAAAAGGAAATTCCACTGGTTCATGCCAGAATAGTCTTTCTTGCCACCTCGTTTCCACTCAGGACAAAACTAGAAAAAAACAACCAAAACCTTAAACACATATGTAAACACACACACACACACAAAGGCAATCCACAAACAAGTAAACTACACAAACACGAAAAAAATTAACTCAAGAGTGGCAAACCAGTGATTTATCACAGTTCAGCCTTGCGCAGTGCAGGCAGGACCAGAGGGCATCGCACAGCCCCCAGGTTTAGGCAGCTCCACCAGTGTGCTTCCCGAGTTGAGGATGCCTCCTAACATGCCATTACATCTCGAACAGGTCAGAATAGATCATGCATATGTACTTGCACAAACATAAAAGAATATCCCTTCCAATCACCTTTGTTAGCTTAGTTTTCTGAAATATTGATCAGTATTATCAAGTTTCAAAGAAGACACACAATAAACAAGTCAAGCCGAAAACTCAAATATTTATTTACTGACAGCTTTCAGATTTTCTGAGTATCACTCATACAAAAATAACTACAAGATTTAAATATCACAGTGTGTTATTGCTGTGAGATGATGTGTAAACAGCTGGCAATCTGCATTTTCTGGGTATTAAATATTACTGAACAACGTTAAAGAACAAACATACTGTTCTCATAGGGCCCGATTTGGGAAAATGAGAAGCTCTGACTCCTACTCCCTTTGCTGGAAGCCAAGGGAATTCATCTCAGAGGAATGCTTTGGAAGGGTAAGCTTCAAATTAGATTATTTTTTTTTTATTATTATTACATTCTGGATCTATAATAAGCACAGCTGTTTACTTATGTGCTAGCTATATTTGAATAGACATTAGAGGTTAAAATTTAATTTTCTAATTTCAATAGTATGTGCAAATGGCTTCGCTGCTGCCAAAAAGTCATAGCGTGCTATAAAAATCCATAACCATCTTCATCTCAGTTTTCATAGTGTACATGTGTATTTGAATGGATAAATGTGCTGACATTCAGAAGCAGCAATGAGCTTTTTGAAATATCTTCTCAAAAATGGATAGTGTAGCTGGATGCATGTCGTAGCCAATGAAATGCATTTGAAAAAATTATATGGCATTTTGCTTGCTTTCATGTTTATCAGATATTTTCCCAAGTGAGCCTATGTTATATGAAGAACAAACCAGGAGGAGTTTTGCTTTCCTTCTAGTTTCCTTCCATTGCTACACTCTTCCAGAAAATGCATAGCCACCACTTGTAGCCCCTGAAGCTAGATTAGCCTCTGGAGCTAGATGTATAGATGTAGAGCTGTTCTTTAGTGTATCACAGTAAAAGCAACACAATAAGGCTCTCTTTTTTTTTTTTTTTTTTTTTTTTTCCAGAAAGGGCTACATTGTGCGACAAAAAGAGAACAAATGAATGTTTCTTAATTTCACTTTAGCTTTATTGCATTTTCCTTATTCTGTATGTTGTGCCTGAATGTGTTATAGTCTTCTCGTTAAATAAGGTAATTTAGTGAATGTGTATTGTTTGTCTTTTTATCATTAGAAACAATTTAAGCAATTGGAGGAAAGAGAATTTATTCCATCGTTTCTGGTTCAATGGCTGGTCTTTGTAAAGTTACTGATTAAAAAGGATGTTTCTTCACTTATAATTCTGTTACACTTTGAAAGGCCTGTAAAGAGAGTTTGCATATGAGCTCCTCTCTATTTTGTGACCTGCAGGGATATCTTGGTTGTCTTTTCAGCCTTTGGTAGTTGTGTCATTTTTAAAGTATCATGATGTATGTTTATATTATTATGTATAGTATGTATATTTATGTGTAGATATAGAGCAGGTAAACCCCTAAGTTTCTGTTATAAAAGGGTAAAATATAACAAATATAAATGGCATTATGCAGCACTGATAGGGACAGCCGTTGAACATTCATTGTTTAACCATAGAAATGAGATTTTTTCAAGGATTAATGATGTTATCTTAGCTTCCTCAGTGTTGTAACATTTCCACTCTTTCAGGACTTACGAAAGCTTTATTTTTATAGCCTAATGCCAAAAGCAATATCACAGAAAAACTAGAAAAATATGGAAGTTGAACAAGGGAGAGTGACCTGATACAAGAGCAAACCTCATCAGAAAAGGAAGAGAGATAAAAGAAACCTTCTTCCACATGCATGAGCATGCTTAAGCTGCAAAGATATTCTCACATATGTGCTCTGTAGGCAAAGTGATGGCTTCAGCGTCGGGCTGAGCAGTACCAGGAAAGAGCAGTCAGTTCGGGGCTAATAGCAAAGCACGTGGGCAATTTGAAAATGGAAAGGCTTTAAGGCAAGAAGGAGGAGGGGAGAACACTGCAAAGGGTGTTAAGTGAGGACACACTTCCAGAGAATATCAGTAATCCTTAATGCAATCAGAGGTCTGGTAAAATTGAAGTACATAACTGCGTTACAGCCATGGAGAACGGGCTGAGCTCCGCTGGCCTTGGCACACCGTGCTTGGCAACCTGCTCTGCAAGATCCTCAGTGACTTCACTGGGGTTCTTCAGGGCTCAAAATGGTTTTCAGTGTGAGCCCAGATTCATGCTCAGAGAAAAAGGCCCAAAAATAGCCAAGTCAAATGAAAAAAATGCAAAGGAAACAGAAAAGGAGAAAGAGACTGGCTTTAAGATGGTCTTTGAGAACTCTAGTACGGCATTGCACAGCTTAAAAATTTACCGAGTGCAGAAATGAGAAGCAAAACAGAGCGCTGACACACATGGCAGTCTGAAGAATTGAAAGATGAGTATTGGGAGTTGAGAGATGGGAATTAATTCCCTTGTTGCTGAAAGCTAAGTGCCATTCCAAAGTGGCAGAAAAGGAGGCACTGCAAATGCAACATCAAACATTCAAAAACCCCTGATATTATACCATATTTCTACTAAAAAATGGGGTGAATGTCTTAGTGTGACATCAAAGGAAAAAAAGGAGGGTAATGTTATTACTAAGTTTGGTTTGAGGCTATCTTATATTAAAAGTCATGAAGTATAACCGAACACAGAAAAATCCTGGGCAGCAGAAAATATTTCCTAACAACTTTTATTTGTCTGTGGAAATCATCGAGATAAGGCAGAGTGAAAATGTCTTAATATGGGCTCCTTAAAGTGGACATCTACCAGGTGGAAAAATGTAGGCAGACGGAGTGGATTCCCTAACAACCTCCGTACCACACGCATGTAATAAGCAGTGAAGTCCAACTTTCGGTGCCCTTCCACGTGGAGAGAAACACACATTCAGGTGGAAAGTCCTTGTCGCTTCAGACCGACGGCCTGGTAAAGTTCAGCTGTGGGTTTAGTTTGACATTTTCATCTGTCTGAAAGTTCCAGCCACCACCTTATACTGGAGGAGGAAGATGGTCAGGCTGAACTGAATTCCCTTCTTAAAAACCCTCTCACTCTCTGTTTTCCTTCTTCAGAAAACCTTAAGACCACTGTTACGAGCTGTAAGATCTGCAGCAGTTTTAAGCTCTGTCAGCTCCATTGTACTGAGGCCTCTTTCTGCTAAACCAGTCAGTATGGTCTGACCCTCCAGATATTCCTCTGTTGTCCTCTGCTCAATGTTTGGATCAGGAACCATTTGTGCAGAATATTTTCACAAACTTAGTACAGTTTAGTCCTACCCTAGATTTCAGACATGGTCACCATGAAGAGTAACAAGAGTGGCCAGAATAAAGAAGCTGTTCTCTAATAAAGCCGTGTCACTTGGAGAAGAGATTAACAAAGCAGTAACTGGGTTTTCTGAACAATTTTCACTTTAGGAGTGGAAAGAATACAGAACCTTGCAGTTCTTCATGTACTAATACAGTCCTTGAGACAAGCTGTAAAAGAGATGAAGCATCTAATCGCCGGAAGATAGTTATAAGACTTATTTATGCCACACAGAAATACGAACACTCATTTCTCTGCAAATGTAAGAAGATATTCAAGATTTAGAGATATTACTTGCAGTTTTTTTAACAGATATCCATACTTGGGGTGGGCAATAAAATAACTGCAATTGTACATGGCTTAAAAAATGTAAACTGATATATATTTTTCCCAATTTACAACTGTGTAAGATGTTGGCCATTAACATGGCAAGTAAAAAAAGTTGTGCAAACCGGCACAGCTTAAATGAAAACAAATGCCAATTCATGTCAATGTGCCAAAAAAAAGGGTATTAGAGCTAGAAAAATGTTCTGGTGAAAGGAGGTGACTTGCAGAAGGAAAAATAGCTGCTTACTAACATTTTATACCATGCTACCCTCAGATTTTAAAGAAAAAACCCAAACCTCACTAAAGCTTAAAGTAGCAACAGCTTTCCAAGGGTTTAAACTGTTTGAAAAGCTGGCTGTAGTGAATATTGTTAGAAGGCACAAGGTGCACCGGAGGGGTTTGCAGTAAAGCCAAAACCAAAGTAGCTTTCAAGATCAGTCAGAAACTGCTGTTTCAGGAGCTGGGCTAGAATTAATGCCAAATAAAATTCATGCTACTCCACAGAGATTTTAATGAAGCTGCTTGAAGGCTACGGAATGAAGGTGCCATTGGCTTGGAGCAACATTTCAAAATAACCCTGAGCAGGTTGCTTGAAGTCCAAACATTTGTAACAAAACTGAGCAGAAACTGTGAAGAGGTTAATGAAGTTCTGTGAGCAGCATCAATCGCTTCCTAAAACACACAGAGAAAACAGACTATGTTCTTTTTTTTTTAAAAAAAGCACCATGTGAGATACATTAAAATCCTTTGAAAGGGACGGAAGTTTGCTTAGCTCCTTTGAACATCTTTAAACAGTGACATTCAGTAAACAAGACCTGTAGAGAGAAATTCTAGTCAAGCCCTCCTGTCCCTCCAAGCTAAGTTCTTTGGTATTTGTCTCTCTTTTTCTTCTCCATCCACCCCACAGTCCTTTTCATCTGTGTTTCACTTTCAACACACCCCTTGGGATCAGGAGACAGCAACAGCCATGGTATGTCTGCATAACTGCTGCGCCAGAGCTAGTGATGTTTATTCACCTGTATGCCTGAGCAGCAATTCCAAGGCATTCCTTATTTCGGGTTTTCTGTTAGGAGATTTTCTCACTACTACTGGAATCTGAAACGTGGTTCAGTCAACTATGTCGTAATTAGAAATTGCACTCTAATAATCAGTGCATTTTCCAAGCACCTCAATGTTCAGAATGTGGATGTTTTTAAAGCCAGCACTGGAGAAAAAGGGGTGCTTCTTTCATCAGCTATAATATATTTTACACCTTCCCCACCCCCCAACCCCACTCCTCACCCCACTTACACTCTTTGTACCCTGACCCTAAGAAGAAATGACCATCACCACCCGACACTGACAGAGCTAGGCTGCTGTTGCAAGGATGAGGGTGCTTCTTGTTTGACCTCTCAGGCTGGGCCAGGTTATTGCTCTAGTAGTATTAATGGTGACAAGTTCAAGTTGTACCAGGAACAATGGATGCTGGATGCTGGCACCGTTCTCAGGACAGCTTCTTTGTAGGAGTGTTGCCCAACTGTATGAGGCTGCAGCTGAATCTGTGAACACATGGAAGAAAAATCTTAGAGGAAGAAGAAAAGCCAGGCCATAAGTTCTAGCTCGTTAGGCTACTGCAAACTTTCTACTGAAAGCTTAGCTTTTCCAGTGGAGACCTTTCAGAAACTTATTTTTCTTTTGAGAAGAGTCTCTCTCCTTATCATTTTTTTGCAGGGAGCTAGAGGGGATGACATTAATGTATAAGGTACAGTATCTCAACAAGTGTGCCACTCTGATGGAAGGGTTTTTTTAAAACAGTCTGGTAGTTAGATTTTTCAGCCCATTGGTAAATAAGATTATGTCATCAGCTTCAGACACCAAAATGATTTGTAATATACTTTAAATAAGTAGAAAACATGTCCAAATTTCAATTCTACTTTTTACTCATTTTTTTTTTTTCTGTTACTTTTGAACCAGATTTTACAAGGAAAGAATGGATTAGACAATTACAGTGTATCAATGTTACCATCTTACCCAAGTGAAATGCAAAAGCAAATAATGCTGAAGTGGCAAAAAAGGTAAATTAAATCCTTGCAAGTCTTTACTATTTAGTACTCACATTAACAGCAGCACTGTTGATGGCCATTCTGAATGTCACTCATTGTCAGTGCTGACTGCACTCCCGTATCTGAACCTGGACTGCCCGGAGTTAAGACGCTTCCTGAAGAGTAAGAAATCACAGTAATTTATATGTGCAGCTACTCAAACCTGGCTGAACATGGTAGGGACGAATGTGCTTGGAGCAGGTGTTGAACAGCTCACACATAGCTTGTTTGGTCAGAAAAAGAGAATGTGTTTTGTTAGTTCTATGCATTGGGAACACTTAACTATAACAAAGAAATATTCCCAACACCAAACATTTATGCTCTTAGCTATAAATGGCAGACCCAGTGGGGGGTGGGGGTGGGGGGTGGGGGAAGTTAATTTTTTTTTTTTTTTTCAGAGCTTTTAGACATACTTTAGTGAATTATAGTTTGAAAGGTTTCTGGGGTATTTGCATGGCCCCCAGCAAAGCTGTGGGAAACGGCTGTTTCTGGCAAGCAGGTAAATGTACCAAAGCTAGGAATATCCTCAATAATGGTTTCCCCAGCCATATAAACAAGCATTAAGCACAGCCAAAAATTGTCATCCTCTTTGTGTTTGGATTCATAGCAAGAAATATCTTTTTCTAGACAAGACCAGGAGGAACAAAAATGAGCATAATTCAGATATGTGTGTGATGAAAGAACAGCAACCCCACGTGGAGCACCATTTCCATTTCCCTCTTAGTTTCTTTTAGACAGTATATACAGACGTAAGTCTTGCGGACCATCAAAAGTCACAAACAGTGATGCTGAAGATGCACACAGTATAGACAAACTCTTTCAAAAGAAACACTAGACCGGGTGATATCAGGTTTAGGATCTCAGCAGTCTTTCACCACAAACCTCAGGGATTTCAGGACTAGACTGCAAAGCCCTACTGAGAGAAACATTCATTATTTGTGACCTTGAATAAGGATAAACATAAACAAAACACTGACAAACAAACAAAAAGCTCAGCAGAAATTATACAATACAGTTTTACTACATTGGGAGTTTTGGTTATTAAAGTGTGTGGGGGTTTTTAGCAACAGTGTACCAATTTAAAATAATAAAATCTAATGAAAAATTAACAATAACATAAAATGTTTCAGTAATGTTCCCTGTAATGGCTGTTGACATGGGAAATAAATCATCAAAAGGATTTCTGAAGAACAAATTTAACAAAGAAATATCTAATAAGAGTGGCTTAGATAGCTATTTTCAGTACATAGACTTAAAATGTAATTCTACATTCTCCTACATTAAATATTTAAATTCTCATAAGGAACAAAGAGCGCGGGACTAACTCTCTCTCTCTTCAGGCATATTACATTTCAAAGCAAGGATGTCCTTAGGATCCAGCTAAAGCCTGGACCTGCCACTGTATTCCGTTGCTTGGCCTCAAACTAATTGTAGTAGAAAATTAATTATGTCCAACATTTCAAACTTAAAGTTTTTAAAAAGCAGCTTGATCCTGAAGGGCAGGAGTTGCTCAGCATGTTACATATTGAAGCTCTAAGTGGCCTGATTTTTCAGAACTGCTTGACTTGTCTAACACATTAGCTTTTGATGGAACCAGATGGTGTTTAGGTCTCAGTATTTCCAGGCACCTTGACACAGATCCTTAAACGCATTTCTGTATAATTCAAACTGATTTTTAATACCCCCGAGGGTCTTGCCCCTGGGAACGTAATGGCAACATTCAGAAAGTGCAGTCTAAGCATTACAAGGGTGTGTGACTGTGTCTGTGTAACGTGTGCAGGACAAAAACAATTTGAGGAGTAGAGAACAAAGGAAATAGGTCTTTTTGTATTAATCTAAAACACAGGAGAAAGACTGCAGTAAAGTTCTGGCCTTTTAAACTTCAAGGTTAAAAATCTGCTTAGCTATCTCTAGCCGAAGATTTCTTTTTCTTTTTTTTTTTCTTTTCAGGGATATCAGGTTGCATCTAACAAATTTTAAAACAAATAACTGGAATGGTGAAAGGAAACCAAAGAGAAAAATCCTATGTATATAATAGATAATGTTACTTTTTTTTTTTTTTTTTTTTAATCACCCAAAATACATAAAAAGCCTGAATTTAAATAACTAAAAGCAAAACAGCTTGAAATTAGGGCTAGTTGATTTGCCAGAGTAGAGTGCAAGTCTTCTAGAAGATTTTGCTTCTGAAAAGCGGTCAAATGTTGCAGGGAAAAGCTCAGTTCTTTCACAAAGGCTTGTCGCTGCAAGGTGATTATGCTGAGCATTCTGTAAAATGAACTGACTTGAAATATAAATGTCCTGTCCTTGACTTTTATCAAAACTCTAACACTTTCTGAAGTTTATCACAAATGCAAATATTGCTTATACCTTTTGGAGACTTTGAGGGTTTTATGAAGGTGTTTATAAACTGAAATAAAAAATAATGTCAGCTACAGCACCTACTTTGTAATTGAACCCCATCTTCTTTTGGGGGAGTTCGTGGAACCTCAGATATAATTTTCTAGAACTCTTTTGTTTTATATTTGCCTATAGCTTGACATGCTGTTGCCTGAATTTAACTAAAGCTATCAGTGAAGCAATGCTAAGGTTAAAGCCAGAGCGATCTGCGACATTCACCACCCACCACAAATACCCTATTCGTCTTCATTTTCTTTTGAGTGCTACACTAGTCCAAATATCTTCAACAAAATTACTCCCTCTTCTTGACCCTGCTGAGAAATGAGCTGTATGACTTCTACAGACCTACTAGGGACAGCATGCAGAGGGGAAAAATGTATATAAAAATAAAAAGTCCTACCGCATTTTAATTCTTCTGTTGGCCTTTTAAATACTCCATCTTCAAAACCAGGGCACGAGTGAGTGTCAAGGACAATAATTTCTCCAGCTTAGCTGTATTATTCACAGCATTGCAGATTGTGTGAGCAACTCCTTTGCTTTTGTTACAAACAGATATTACTGAGGTTTATTTTGTGGGGGTTTTTTTGGTTGATTTAAAAGCAGGGAGGAAACAGGAGGTTGCAGAGGAATCAAGATGAAGCAGCAATGTGCACAACCAATCCCACCTTCAGTGCAACATCCGAGGCAAGGCTTGGCGTGCAATAAATGTCTCACAAGAGCTGTTATTGTCAGCAGGATGCTCCAGTGGCCCTGAGTAGTCAGAGCAAGGAGAGCTCACCTCCTTGTTGGCTTCCCTGCTAAAGCAAATCCAAATGCAGAAAGGCTGCTTGGGTGTCTCATATTGTCTGAAGCAGATTTTAAGACTGACAGACTGGTAGTAATTAGTTCTTTTTTTCTTTATTCTTGCTGGATCCTTTTGGCTCTGTGAACATCTTACTTCTCCAAAGAACTCTGCTAGAATAACCTTATTTAACCTCATCTTTTACTCTCAAATTAGTCAACAAGCATTTTACTTTTTAACACAACATGTCTTCAACTTGTTATTTACTCAATATCCTAGCAGGAGAGCATCCATTACCTTATTTTGTTTTCATGAAACCAATTTCTTAAAGCATCTGTGTATTCATGTGGGGTCTTCTCCTGTCAGGTCTGACTTTTTATTGAAGATACAGACAACGTGAAGATATTTTACAATGTTTGCCCCTTTAAACTTACCACTATATCACAGCTATAAACAGTGTTTTCATCTGAAATGTAAGGATTAATGTTTATACAGAATGACCTGCAGAGCATGGAGATTTTAAAGTAACACCCACTTTGTTTTGATGGAAAATTATGGAAGCACTTGGAATTTTACTGTAGAGGAAATGAAGTAGTTGACCTTTTTTATGCTGTTCAATGTGATCTTTACTGTGAAGTAATAATGATAATGATGGCAAAGATGACAATGCTTGCTGATTTGAGCTACTCAGAATAATGAGGAAAAACACGTCCTTAAACCTGACTTATAAGTAAAAATGAGCTGCTAATCCTCACAGGTTCCCTCTAGTATAGAATCAATAAACTTGCAACTAATTTTTTTTTTTTTTTTAAATCCATATTACTCAAAAAAAGCAACAGACAAGAAGTAAACAGAAGAGGTAATTGTACTATGAAATCTTTGCCTAGGGATGCTGCATTCAAACCAGCTTTCGGAATGAAGAAACATAACAGTATTATTGAAGTAAATACAATTCAATCTTATTTAAAATGTGATACATTTGAATGGTTCTGACTCTGCTCTCATGAACATTGAGAAAAATAATTCAAAGCAAGGGTTTCATTGTTAAACTAGAGATATGCCAGGATCAGGCCCTTCATACTATGCTCTGCAGCCATACAACTGATCATATGTATTAGACTTTGCAATATTATTTTTTTTTTCAATAGAGCTTGGTGAGACACTGAAGCATGGCCTTTGCAAAGTGCTAAAAATGCACAGCAAGAAGAAGCACTGAATAAGCAGAGAGATGGATGACCTGAGTTGACAGGTCTTTTCAGTTTTTACCTTGTTATCTTATGGGTCTCTCAGTAGGGAATGAAGAGAAATCCAATGACTTTCCCAGCCTAAGGATGGTGTTGAATATCAGAGTCCTTAAAAAAAAACAAAAACAAACCAAGTTGTGATAAGCTAGAGTCACAAAAGGATTTTGCTGTTGCAATTCTTTAAGCTAATTATTACACCAGTTTCCAATTCCACAATGGACTTCAGCAAGCAGAATTGTACCCTATACATTTTCTTTCCCAAGCAAAAGAAGGAGTTATTTTAGTCAGAAAAGTACAAATTCAAAACTGGAAACTGGACTGCCCTCTAACAGAACCAAGAGTTCACAGTAATGATGTCAAAACTTTAAGTCTAGTGTTCCTCTTGAAAAAACTTAAGGGTTTTGGTCTAGTTTTTTTTTTTTTTTAAATGCTTTTATACGTGAGGTATATGCCTTCAGTACAGCTCTAGCAATTGTACTGAACAACCTTGTACAGAGGAACACCACTTAGCTTATTTCTAAGACAGAGAAGTGATTTTAACCTTTTGATAAGAAAAACAGTGATTATTTATACCCATTGCAGGTTGCATCCTGCATCCATTGCAGAACATCCTTTGCATGTTGCTTAATAGTGGTTGTATGAGAGGTGATATGAGCTGGGTTTTGAGAGGAGAGTAGGCATTCAGGGAATGAAATCTTCTCAGTTTAAGCTTCTACTGCCGCTGTGTTCTCTGCAACAAAGGGCTGTCCACAGGCATTTTGATTAAAGAGGAGACCTTGCCTATGACCTAGCCTATTCAAAACCTTATGAACAAATTAAACTAAACTACCTAACAACTGCAAAGAAAACAACACAAGATAAATGTGTTCTAAAGAGTCAGGATCAGGAATCACCATTCTGCTGCATCCTGAACAGGCAAAAGACTGAAATAAAGGGAGCACAGCAGTCAAAGTTTGAAGTCGGAAGAAGTGATCTGTCATGTCTCCATTGATAGGCACATATATAATGTATGCAAATTACATGCCTAAAGGTGTAGCACAAGACAAGTATCTTACTATGAGTAATTTAATCACTGAAATCTTTTAACTGGATTAACAGCCTTGAAGAAATTCCCCACCATCTACATATTGGACAAATTATTCCCCTAAGAAGGAACAGTCCTGTTCAATACTATCAATTCCGCCTGCTCTCAGAAGTGAGACAACAACTCTGAGGCATCCGGTAGCAACATTACTCAGGTGGTCCCATGGAACCAAAACCAATCACCGGAAGATTTTTGTTTCACCAACTGAAAACCAGGCATCCTCAGTATATCAGTGATCTACAGGCTTCAGGGCCACACACCCAGCTGGATATATTGCACCACGCAGGCAATGAAATGGACCCTTTTGAGATACACCACCACAGCTGATATTTAGAATTCTGGCATGATATATCATATTCAGGATAATTTACAAACTCACTGAGAACTGAATGTAATTCATATGTTATTAAAATGCCACATAGCAAACATTTGGCATAACTCAGACACGGAAGGTTACGTACCAACAGGAGCAAGCTTGCGTTAATGTTTGTATATTCTCACTCTTATTTTTTCAGCCCTTCAAAAACTGAATACCATATTACTCACTCACAATATTCATTAGTTACCTATTTCCTTGATATTCTTTAGCATTTTGGTTTTCTTTGCTGATGGATTAATATATAGACATCTTCATTTTTTTGCTCTATTATCTTGCCAGGAAGACTAACAGAATAATATTAGCTACAGAAAGAATACTGTGATTTAATGTACAAAAACAGATGGTTATTTAAAATTACTGAGTTCTAATGTATAATGTTAAGAAACATGATTAATAACCATAAATGTGATGCTAATTAAGCATAATTTATTCATGTATCCCTCTGAATCATTGATGAAT
The DNA here is from genome assembly GCA_035590215.1 of Microhierax caerulescens. Taxonomy (NCBI): domain Eukaryota; kingdom Metazoa; phylum Chordata; class Aves; order Falconiformes; family Falconidae; genus Microhierax; species Microhierax caerulescens. The sequence goes on from JAVJGJ010000001.1 coordinate 74,395,115, forward strand.
TTATTTGAGAAAACTAGATTCTTCTGCATGTTAGTTTATTTATATGCTACAAAACCAAAAATATTTTTAAACTGTATCTATTACTATAGACCTATTTTTACTCTTATTCAGAAGAAGAGAATGGCACTTCTGTTTTAGCTTGAAAGTTTTTCTGCTGGCAAATGAATTTTGTAAACTGACAAATGAATTGGTAATGTCAAACAAAACCTAATTTTTAACATCATACATAGAGAATTCAATGAACATCTTTATGTCAATAGGAATATATATATATATGGTCTGAAAACTCCTTCAGCTAAATAAAGCTGCATTCACGTGATCTTAAAATAATATAGCCAGGCTAAAAATGTATTAGCAGTTTGATTAGACATGTAAGAGCTACGCACAGCACTGTATAGTATCTCTTTTTTAAAAACACCTGTACATGGCAGTAGTTTCAACTATGTCCCTTGAAATGCATTACTGTAAACTTTTTTCTACAATTTGCCACCCCACATGTAAGAAACAGTGTGAACTATTGACATGTCATGCTAGCCTATACATATTGACAGGTATAATAAGCCAAACCCAAACTTCATATTCCCTCTTGTGTATGGATGAGCTAGTATCTGCAAATTTACTTAGTCAATAGTCTAGAACTCAATAAAAAAGCATCTATAACTTCTGTTCTCCTTGGGTTCTGCATTCAGATGACAATAAAAAGTTCCAAATGTTTATTTGAAGCAATACGCTTCATATCACAACATTGTTTTGGTCACACTGCATGTCATCTCTAGCAGCCTTTAAGATCTTTGCTGGCATTACGCTACACATCAGGCATTTTTGTTAAGGCCCATTTTCTCCTCAATGATATATGTACTTATTTCACATCTCCAAAAAGATTCGTGACTGACAAGAAAAACGGGAATTCTTTCTCCTGCCAAAGGAAATAGTTTTATACAAACTTTGTTTTTGCTCTGAGGTAACCGAGGGCACCACAAGAAACCTTTTATCCTCAAAGGAATTAAGTCCAGCAACTGCTCTGTATTGCTAAAGCTGTGCTAGTAGTGTAACAGAGTCTTTCCTGTATGACTCAAACAGGGCTCCAGAGCACACAGAGAACTCAGGGAGTCCAAGTATGACTCAGGCTTGAAGTGTCAGTAGAGCCTCAAAGAGATACAAACTGGCAATGCTGAAGCTGATGAAGTATAAAAACAAAGGAACCAAATAGCTAAAATTGTTTGTGGGTCACAAAGCATGTGTAAGGCAAAGAGCATTAGGATTCTGTCCATTTTACTACAAAGTTTCCAAGTTAACACCTTTTGCTTTTACAAACAAACAAACATAAACCCAACCAAAAAACACGACCCAGCTTTTCTGTTCTTAACCAACCCTGGATATTTTTGTCACCTGGTGAAAACGAATCTAAAGTGTAATAGAGGAAAAAAAAATATTAAGAAAAAAACTCAAAATAACTTTCTAAAAAGCTACTGTTGAGAAAGTCTAGAAATACAGAAAGTGGACAAAGAGAGGGAGGAAACTTTGCATTATCATAGGCTATCTATCGTTAGCAAAAAGCCATGCTGAGAGAAAGATATTTGCTTTAGATAAAGCACTGACAAGCTAACATCCAAAATGCAAAAGCATTACAATTACTGCAGTAGTATTTGGGTACAAACATTATATGAAACATATATGCAAAGAACAGGGGTAACAATGCCCTCCAACCCCCCTGGTTTTCATACCCCTGTAGAAATCAATGAGCTAGAAAAAAAAATCCCCCAGGCACCCATTGAGCCAAGGTATGAGGCAAACCTGCAATCGCTACAAGCCTGTGCAGCCATGAGATGGCACCCAGCATGATGGTCTGCAAAAAGCATCTCAGGAGCACGGGGGGGCTGTGCTCTCATTAATTAGAGTTTCCACGGAGCCATACACAATGCCTGTTTAGTCCTGGCAGTTGCACCCTCTGCCACGTTAATGAAGGAAGACAGGAGTACAATCTTCAAATGTTTCTCAGAATGCCAAGTACGAAGGGGAAAAAATAAACAATTGTAAGCAGATGGTGAGATGCATAAAAAGAAAGCAATAAGCAGTTAGATTGTGTTCAACCTTTCACCTCAGAAATACCAGTTTAAAACTTGCATATTCCAGGGTGACACCATTTCTCAGACAATAAACGTAAATACAAGACTGAGCCTTTGGCTTTATTATCTCTTGTCACAGAAATGGAGAAAATATGCCTTTGGGAGTCTCAGCTCAGTGGTAGAAATGATTATTAGGAATTTAAGAATTACTGAAATGGAGGGAAAGAACGGAATATCACCATACGCATCATAATTCCAGAAGATAATTATTTCAGACAGAGATAAAGATAACATAACACTGATGGTTTTAGTTTGAGAATACAATGTTGTGATGTACATTGTGAGGACATGCATCAGCTTTACACAGAAAATGGAAATGAAACCCACTTTTTTGTATGTGTATGTTTCTTAACTATTAATATACGATGCCGCTGCAGCAAGAAACAGATCCTTTGTTTCCAAAGTATCAGCTACTCAGTGAATGCTGTAAAAATGAAAACAGCAACCATGGGTAAAGAAATTCAAGTTCCATTGCTAAGCTTGGCCATTCGATAAGTTTCAAGAAAGAAATCCAGGTACCACAACTTATTTTCATCACCTCACATGAACCCTTCCCTTGCTGACTGTGCTGTGCTCTGTAAGGTTTTGGTGCAGCTTTAATTTCTTCTCTATAAGCATCAATAAACCTGGCTAAGAAGCATGACAAGGATTACTCCTGAATATTCTAATTACAGTGGCCTTTGTATCATCTCTTGTATTATCATTCCTCTTGCACACTGATGCAAGACAGCTGGGAGAGTCTAATCCCTGTCTGCTGAAATTATTCCTTACGGGCTGCTTACAAATGGCCTGAAATCTAGAAAAGATACAGGTGGCTTTAAAATACTTTACTTCAGCACTGTTTTTCTGCTGAGCAGAGCTTGGACAGAGGCATGGTCTCCCGGGACACATTTTTATGTTATGCTGCATCAGTTGTTACAACTAGAAATACTGCAACACTTTTCAACACCAGTTTCTGTGCAATGGACCTGGCATCCACAGATCTTCATTAGGAATGGGAAAGAAATTAAAACACAACAAACAAACCCAACAACAAAACAAAACTGAAACACCTATGAAAATACAGCCTAGGTGAAGAGATGAGTTCTTCAACAGAATAATTAAAATAAAATCCATTCTGCTCCCAAAATCTGCAAGATTTATGCCAAATGATCTGAGTCAAAGTAAAGGATGATGAAAGGCCTGGTTATTTCCCAGCACAGTTGCACTTCTCTTCTGAAGCAAGGCTGGAGCTAACAGTCTGAAAATACTCACTTTGTTATGATATAATGAAATAAATATCAGACTTTCTGAATTTTGTCCCACCTCTGGATTTATTGAAAAAATATTTTTATTGAAAAAAAAAAGTTATACTGTCCTCAAGATTCATAAACTAGAGCCTTCTTTTTGTACTTTAAAAATAGTATCAAATTCAAAGCTACATTTTTGTTTCAAACTTGTGTGAGTAAATCATAGATCAAAAACTTCAGGGTCAAGAAAATGCTTCCGAGTTAAGGTCCACTTTATTTCAGAAGAATGAAAACACACTTAAAAATTGTTGCCCAACAGTGTTAAAATAAAAAGGGCAATTTTACACTGACTTTTATGAAAGCACAATTTTTCTAAACAAAACAGGATACTTGTGTACCAGAGAAGACAGTCACCAATTTTTTAAAAATAAAATTATCAGTATGACCATCCCAAGAGACATTTCAGTAGTGAACAATCACCTAATACCTGTAGGAAAATAAACTATTCTTGTTGCAGTAGCAATCGCACACCTGACTGAGGTTGTAGCTGCATTTCTGTTTATGTGGCACTCAGGAAAAAATAACATTAAAAATGGCCTGTCCAAATTAACAGAGCAGCACGGTGTGATGTCTTCCAAAATCTTTTCCAGTGAATCAAGCTGTCCTTCAAACATATCCATCATTTAGAGGGTAACATCTTCCTTTGTGTTTTATTATACTAATTCTTTCAAACAACAAATGCTTTCCAGGCAAGTACCTATTGATGTGAAAATCAAAGATTGCTGGGTTGAAAGGCATCCAATGGGGTTACCTGGTTCCTATTCCTCCTTTGAGGCCAGATGAAGTGCATTCCTAGGACACCTCAGCAAGACGTTTGCTCGACCTGTTCTTAAAAACTCCTGGCTTACTTCTTACCTAAATCTTATGTCTACAGATTAAGATTGTTATGTCTCATCCGATGTGCAGAAGTGACACAAATTCTTGATAACAGTTTTGATGTGCTGGAAGATTATTTTTTTTTTTTTTTTCCCTATCAACACTTTCATGTATCACTAAAGCAAACCCGGCACTGTCAGACTTCTAAATCTATATTAATTACTATTTGAAACCAGTTACTCTCTTCTGAACACCACATTATTTTTAAAGGGGGGGTATGTGGGAAGGGTCACGATACTTCTGAGTACAGCATCTGCTATTATGTTCCATGCAAAAGGGAACAGAAGCAGTGCCAGCAGCAGCAGAGTCTGTTTGCCTTCCTCCTCCAGGAGCAATCCAACATGTGGAAACACGAGGGCTCTGTCATCTGCAGAAAGAATGGCGATTTTAGTGAGACAGGATTCATCTGCTTCAAGATGAACAGAAGATGGTTTGCATGACAATAACCTCTTCGTATGTTGCACAAGATCTCTGGAACGTTAGCAACATGAAGACAACGTGCAATGCTGCATTTACTTATGTAGCCGTAAGTCATAGGTATCGATATTATGGAGGATTTCACTGAAAGCTGACTTTCATTTAAAGAAAAGGTTACAGAGTTACTTGAGGAGATCTGGGAATCACTTTTTACAAAACTCAAAACTTTTAACAAATCTCAACTAACATGATTAACATCAACTAAATTTCAGATATTTCAAGTACAATCTAGAACAGGGGTCCTCAAACTCTTTAACCAGGGGGCTGGCGTGTGCATTCAGTGGCAGGCAGTCATCTGCAGCTGTTTGGTTCCCCCCCCCCATCCCCCAGCAGGGGGGTTCTGTAAATACCGGGGGGCTGGACTGAGGACCCTGGGGGGCCGTATCCAGCCCACGGGCCGGAGTTTGAGGACCCTTGGCCTAGAGGACCTTACCTCAGGAAAGGGCACTGGACCAAATGGGGGTGTGGAAGACATATCTTTCCTTTATGACAGAAATAAGAGTAAATACCTATTTTCCAGGTTTATCTAGCTTACTGCTGACTGTTCATCTGTTACAATAGTCTCCTCTGTTTATTAATTTATGCCCATAATTAACTTGTGTCTGGTAATTATATGAAATGGTGTGGCGCACTCATAGTAAGACTAAGCTCAGTGCAGGTTTTGATAATAGATGTTAAGCACGTCTGATCAATCATTTTGACCTGAATTATCAAATAAAAGCCTAGAAGAAGTAATTAAATGAGCCACTGAAGACACAGGTAGGACACCATTCCAACAAGTCACCAAACCCAGGAGATCTGACCTGCAGCTAATTTACCTGAAAGTCCTTTCTGAGATTTTTCTCAGGAGTAAACATTTAAAATAATTAGTGTATGTGAAGAATGAATTGTAATTCTGTTCTGTAATTCAAAGTGTTAATGTAAATACAACAATTAGCAATTATTGATTTGGTGCTCAAAATATTGCCACTTCAAGGTTGTGTTCTCCCCCTTCCTCCTTTTCAGAAGTGTTTCGCACAGTGGCGCAGTGACCCCTCTAAACTGGAGAATTATGATGAAATAGTGAAGGAACAAGCTATGCCACAATGCATATAACAATACATCTGCTGGTTGGGTGCATTTTAATTTTTTTTTTTCCTTTTTTTTTTCTTTTTTTCATTTAGCAACTATATAACCTGGCTTTTAACTACTGAAGCGTGGTTCATAAAGCATAGATTATATTCTTCAAAATACTAATGCATTAATCCTCTGCTGGAACGTGGATGAAGAACATACATACCTATCCCTGCTGCTGGCATGTTATCTAGTACCATAAATATAGAATACCTTTGATAAGATACACTACGCTGCCATGGGAAGAGACAGAGTAATAAAAGCTCAGCCTATGTAATACTAGTCCAGAGTTTCATTGTTCTCCTTTTGTTCCTCTAGCAGTCTGCACAGATAAGGGTAGCTCCCAGGTTATATCATCAGGGACTGGCTCTATAATTTGCTGTGTGTTCCTTTGTCCTAGGAGAAGGCCCATTTTATTCTGCTTTTTTTTTTTTTTTTTTTTTTATTACCACAATTTTGTGGGTGTTTTTTTGGTGTGGTTTTTTTTTTTGTTGTTTGTTTTTTTTTTTTTTAATTAATGACTGAAATAGCAGCAAGACCTTTTTTTCAGGACATTAGCTGACCTTTGAGCACCTATTTGTAATTCAATTTAATTTCCATTACTAACCTATGGATGAGAATTTCCTTGCATACAGAGTAGCAGTGGAAGCTTGCTTGGTTGTGAATACCTGAACAAATACATTTGGAATATTAAACACCTGCTAATTAGAGGCAGATTTCCAAAACCAACATGTGTGCCTACTTATGTGGGCAAATTACAAATTCCACTCCAGCTGGACAAGAGAACTGGTTCAAGGATTTTTGTTTTCAGCAGAGATCATAGCTATATTCATCTGGAACTGCTCTGTTTATAAGGATGCCTCTAGACAGGATAACTGGCCAATGGACATGATTTAAACTAGTTATTTTCTAATAGCTATCTGTTAGACTAGCCAGTTATATGCCAGGTTTTCTTTGCAGCTTTATGGAATGTCTTTATATAGCCATTCATTTTCACTGTCAGACTGTATTTCTTTTATCTTAGTGTGCTTCCCAGAAGGAGACCTAATCTTTAAACATAACAGCAAAATGTCAGCTTGCACTGAGGTACCTAAGGCACCATTCACCGCACAGAGATTTTGAGAAATAGCAATGTTGCCACTTAATAAAGTATGAGACAAGTAGCAACAGCTTAAAATATTGCCTTTAGATAACTTATTGTCCACTAAATTTGTATTGAATTAACAGAATTATAACTAAACCCCACGTTATTTTAAATAAGGTTCTAGGACTAATATTGGCAGAGCATTTGCCTTAAGAAAAAGAATTTGCTATGAATCAAAAATCAAATCATTTTTGAATTAAAAAAATATTATTAAAATATTCTGTGTTAAAACTACAAGAATATCCTTACCAATGTATTCCTTCTCATTTTATTTCTTTCTCAACTCCTGGTTATACAGTTCTGCTTGCTATCACTAAACTTAGAAAAGAAAAATCTGGCTTTTTTTCTTTTCCTTTGCAAATACATTCCAGGAATATAATTTTCTTACAAGTAGATTTGTTATGAAAGTTTTTATACTGCTTTTTTTTTTTTTTTCCCAGTATGTAAATATACCCAAAGGAGTACTGGTCTTATCTAAAAGTATTTTGCAGCATTTTTATAACATGTGCCAAGCTTTCTGTGTACCAGAATGAAAAAAAGGGCTTTACAGAAGGAAAAAAAACCCAAACAAACAAAAAACCCTCAGAACAACCTAACAACACATTTGGGATATGCTTTTCAGAATAAATCTGATTAAAATTATCAGTGGCACAAATTTCCAGGAGCAAACAGTCCCCATCTCTAAAAAGAAATGCCTTGCCTGGAGAAGCAATCACAATCCTGTCGCTGGCAATTCCAACTTCAGATCCCTAAGGAATGTTCTTCAGAAACCTACAAATTTCTGATCTTAGATCATCTTAGATCTGATCATCTCCTCTCTCTCTCTCAGTACTTCTTACTGCCTATTTGCTGGTAATCCAGCATGGATAGCAAAAAAACCCAACCAAACAAACCAAACCCCCACAACCCTAAAAATCAAAGATACTTGAGAAGATGGAGAAAATCTGAAATGGTGCCTTATACGTTGGGAACAAAAAGTAAATGACATAGACTAATGTATGAAGACACAAACCCAAGGTGTATATAAATTGATGGATGAATTAAAATGTTAAAATTAGAAGACAGGGGAAAAGGATGGATAATATGTCGTTTTCATAATACATCAACATTTGCTCATGATCAGAGATTTTGTTAAAGCCCATTTTATCACAAACTTCAGACTGTTGTTTGCCTTAGGAAGAAAGCTTCTGAACAGAGGGGATAGAGCACAACTGTCTGAAGAGCCTTAAACAGAGCATTACAATTGGATGTTACTATAATAAAACTGCAACACTGCTCTGAAGCTGAAACAGAACCTCATGGCTGTTACTCAATAAATTTCTAAAAGATAGGTTCAATAAAAATATATCTAGTTTCTGCATTATAGAATCTCACAAGGCCACAAAAGCTTTATATATTTTATTGAATTATGCCTGAAGCATGGATTTGTAAATGAGAAATTATCTGTTCCTGAAACCTAGCAAGAAGATATCATTTTGTTCTCCAAAATCGATTGTATCTCTCCCCTACCTCACCTCTTTTTTCCTGGACTCTAAAGAGCAGGCTAAAATAGCAGAAGATATTGAAGACTTTTTGACTGTTTAAAATACTTACCTGCATACCAAAAAATGCAGATGATTTTTTAAAGGTGGACAGTGCTATGGGATATTTTTACACTATGATGGGACAGTCTTTTTCATGTTCTTGCTATGATTTTAAGTAGCTAGGATTATTGTGTACAGCACTTGCTCTATTAGTGAAGCATGAACACAAAGACTGTTGCTGAGATACAATTATTTTCTAAAAAGCATCTAGGAAATGCTCTGTGCTTGCTTTGTTTCCAACCCTAATATATCTTTTCTTGATACATCTGTGGGTTATGTCTATGCAAATGGGCATACATGCACACTAGAGAAAGCAGTCAAGGTTCCTCTCCATTTTGGATGAAAGAATATTCAAATTATTCATTTAGTTTTCAGCAACTCACTGGCTTGGAGTCGTGGATAGCATTCACTTGGAATAGCTATGATAGATCTGCAAGAAATTTGTCAGAAGTCATTACATCTTAGCTGCTAACTTAATAAGACTTCACCATTCAAGAGGATCAGAGGACAAAAAAAAACCCCTATCTAATGAAATTTGGATGCATCTTTCCAACAAGTCCAGAGTTTCTAAAACACTGTGGATTCCAGTTTTTCATAAGCCTGGAAACCAGTACTGCAGCCAGAGATTGCTGCGTGTCCTCTGTAACGTCTCCCAGCGAGGGGCTGTATAATTTAGAAAAGCAAATCAGAAGACTGGTGCCTCCCTGTGGAAACATCACTGTGTTTTCACAGACAAATGTCAGACTGATCCAGCCATCAAAGGCAATGCTGCTGACTGTCTGAGTCAAAGACAAAAAACCCCAAATCTAAAGATAACTTTAATGGAGCAAATATAAAAGGATCAAAGACATAGAGGAAAGAAGGTGCGTGCAACAGTAGCACACATTGGAGTGAAGCTGAAAAACAAGGACATTCAAAGAGAGGGAGGGGACGTGATTTCCTACTTCCAAAATTTTGACATAAGCATGGCACTAAAAAAAAAAAAAAAAGGCATGAAGACATGAATCTGGTTCACTTCTCCATCAGCTCAGTGAGTTTACTGGCAGTGAATTCAGCAACAACCCCATTGCACACAGTGACAGCGTTTCAGGCTCACCGCAGAGCAAACGCTATGGTCCTAAAAGCTTACTGAACTTTCAGCTACTACCAACTACAAAAGTTCCACTGGGCAGTCCTGCTGAGAAGTCACTCTTTTCAGTTTTCCACAACTGCCACCCATTGTCATGGGGTTACGAAGCTGCTCTGCTCTTTCCAAGCCAAGAGGTACAGAGTCTGATATGAATGGACTATGAGAAGTAATGATGAACAGATGCTAAAGACTGACAGTGCCTGGTTACTGACCAGGTAGTTTTGAAAAATGTTTGTGAACGGGAACAGAAAAGGATCTAAATGGATTCAAAACGCTATTTTGGGGTTTAGTCCTGTTTCAGGACAGAATTCTTCTCCTGATGCAGGAGATGCACAGCAGTGGTGAACCGACTCTTGCTTTAGATGATTCCTGCACAGCCCCTGCTGATGAGAGCTCAGCTTTTGCTCCAGTTAACGTCATCTAAAGAATAATATTTTAAGGTCAAAGCTAGATACCGTAAGGATAAACTAATCCCCTTTGTGTTTATCTATCTCCAGACTAATAGCAACAGAGAGTAAATGTTAGTATTGCTATATTAGCTTTATTATTTATAACAGAAAACCTCAATCTCTTAACTTCACGTCAGCTGCACTCTGCCTAGCTCTACAGCTTACATTTCCTTACCTTACCAGTAGCTAACTATTTAGCTCTTTAAGTAAGACACACAGTTAAGTTACAATAAAACCAATTTGCAAGTATTGTTATTCCAGTAGGCAACTGGAAATTGCTTCTTACAGATATAGTGCATTTTTGATAGTAAGAAGAGTTTTTAACAAGTCCTAGGGCAATATCAGTTTGTCATAATCAGTAAATTGCATCCCTGTCACAGAATTTTACATAATGACTTCAGCAGAGGTAGCTACAACTATTAACTTGAGTAACTCTTCCACAGTTTAATGAGCAGGAAACCTCTCATGCTATCTCTAAAAATACACCAGTAAAGTTAGCAGCTTTTCCAAGCAATCTACAATGGAATAACTGCAGCTTGCCTTGCTGTGAACATCAAATAAATGTAATCCTCAGAAGTACCAACAGGAGAAACCCACCACAACGTAGCTACCAACTACTTATTGACAACAAATGAATAAAGGTAGGAGTACCTTTTTTCTGCCCTGAATGTGTTAATTTCTGCTCCTCTTTCCTCAGAAACATGTGACCACAAGTCATATGTTGGGCATTGGTCAACAATGTAATCCACATATCCATCACCTGGAGGCTGGAAAAATCAGAAAATTGCTGTAAAATAAACTTTTTATTAGGACAAGGAGAGATATTATGGATTCTTTTCCTATGGTTCTTATCAAAATGTTTTGAAGTTATACTCTTTTTGAATGGGTCTACTGGTAATATCTACATATTGCAATGATACTTCAGTAAAGTCCACCTTGCCTTAGACTGTAGCCAGAAATTAGCAAATTTGCAATACTTGCCCTTCTTGATGCTTTAAAAATAAGTTTTAAAAACTGCATTTATTAGGGAGAAGGGCTAACAGCCAGGTTTATGGAAAACCACAAAGCACCAAGTGAGAAGGGGAATCAGAACCTTAGGTACAGATAATTTTTAAAAAACTTTGATTTAAAACATTTTCAGAAAAATAGTGCGCAGAAGGAAATTTGAGATAGTCTTTAAAAGACCATTGGTTTCAAATTAAACAGTTAAGCTGTTAAGAAGCAAATAATGAGGAAGTCAGTGAGAACAAAATTGCCAATTATGAGAGAAGTAGAATCTGAAGAGAGTATTAGTTCTCATTTTCATTTTTCATTTTCTACACCTGTTATGTACTATGCAGAATCCAGTGGTTGTTAATCACTCTGCAGTACCACAAACATTCAAATATTAGAAAATGTATTTACAAATGATTTTCAGTACTTGTTTCTACATATTTAGATATCCACGTACAGGTACATCTTATCTATCATGTATCCATGGTTTCATGAGCTTTTACGGTTCAAACTTCAAAGCTTTCTTTAGAACTCTGAGCTCCAAAACTTCACTTAATTTCTTCACTTTTAACTAGATATGAAGTTGAAATGGTTGAAAAAACAGAAGAATCAAAATCTTTTTCCTGAAATTGGAATCAGCTCTAGGGAAAACCAGCACTGCAGGATAAGGATTCTGACTGCTGCTTTGATTAATGCTTGTCATCTGGGATGGTTGGTGTTGTTGGGTTTTTTTACTCAATATTTCCATAGCTCCTAAACAACTCTATAAAATGTATGGTTCATACTATACAATATCTTGATCAAATGCAATATCACGTAAATAGAAGCAATGGGGCGTGGGGAGGGGAGTGAGATTATCACAGGCTCGTGTGACTTCAAGGACTTGCCAATCTAGCATTACCAAACGTATGGTCATAGTTGCACAGGTAGGTAATGCTAGTTCTGGCCCTTCAGCTTAGCCCTCAGTTACACACTGATCTTAAGTAGTCTTCAGTATTGCCTTGCTTGGACATATGAAGGCATAACAATGACAAATACAGTAGTACAGAAATGTTACATGTATACAATAAAAAAAAAAATTAAAATTGCTGTGGGAACTGTGACTTTGATTAAACATTGCACAATATGGTAAATAGTCCCTTTAGGTATTTGATGCTGAATACATAACAGTAAATTTCCTTCAGTTACTTTGGCTAAAGTATTTCCATGGTTCTTTTTGCAATAAGATTTTGTAAGTTTTGTCATATAAAGAATCAGACTGAAGTTTTGGTAATTGTTTTGCACTTTTTCATATACCCATAAGGAATTAATAGTATTTTTACTGGTCATATTTCTTTGTAATTACACATAACGAGGCTGCTGCTGTGAATGCTGTACCACTGATGGTGAATAAAACCTTCTCATAGTTTAAAAAAGAAGGTAATATGTTTTCTGCCCTTACATAAATATAGAAAAATTCGGTTTAAACTAAAAAGATGTGAAATTAAAAATTTCAAATGTATTATCAACCTGTATTTTCATAACTGCTACTAGATTTTTGAAACCTTTCAGCATTTGACTCAAGTTTTGCTGTAAGTTTGACTTCAGGTGTGTCTGCTAAATCCTTGAAACCTCAGCTCATCCAGCTATCAAGCCACACATTTGTGTGTGTTATAAACTGAGATTACACTTTCTCTGATTATTTTAGGATCTACCTAGAACATTACCTATTGCAAATGTTGCTGGAAACTTTCCATAGTAAGAGTTTCATTTCAGTAAATTAGATTCAGGGTATGTTAGAATTAAGTTAGGATATGTTAAACAGAGAGAGTTTATAAAAATCTGTGTGTTTTCCCCCTAAATTAATTTTCCATACACAGTTTGCATCCTTTGTGGCCTAAATTAGCCTAAAACCAACAGCAGACAAACTTCAGCTGCTCTGACAGAAATTTTCTATGTCGCATGTCAACCTCAGGCTAACTTCTTTTTCCTTCGAGTTTCATTTAAATTAGTTCAGCCTACTTTTAGGGGATGAGAATACAGTGCTTTACACTGCGATGGAAAGGGTTTGTGCTTTGAAATGAAGGCTTGAAATCAGAAAGTGAAATGTCTGGGTGTCAAGAATGTGCCTTTTGCAATCCCTGTGAAAATGCAAGAAAAAAAAAAAGTGGCAGGGGAATAATACCCCCTGTTCGTCCACTCAGCTGATTGAGCTGCTCGATGTGGAGCCTCGGGCAGGACAAGACGCCTGCACGGGAGGGAAAAAATATCCTAGTTCTGACCTTACGTGGCAAAAATACGGCACGTTGAGTCAAGACAGATCCTCCCCAGGCTCAAGCGGTTTGTGTAAGAGCTTGTGTCCTTTTCAGCAATATCGAAATCAGTGATCAGAAATTTGTGTTGATTGGTGACAATTCAAGTAAAATTCCCTGACCTCTGTGAGATGCGTTGCCCGTGACCCTGTCTCCTACAGAAGCAGCCCCACTCTGCTGCGGCACATTAATACTGACGTTAATACTGCTGCCCCCCACCCAACAAGATGGGGTAGAGGAATGAGCTGTGCTCAAAGCTTAACCAGCCAGATTTATTTACTCATTTATTTATGCAGACCTAACCTCCAAAGAGAAAGTGCTCCTTACAGACAGAGGAGCAGCTTATGCTGATTTAAATGTACATGAAACGATGGCCTTAGAATTGCCTTTCAAGGAAACAAAAATCACGTTTTAAATGGTGTTTAACCAGGCATTAATGGGTGCGAAACTCTGAGCTACTCTATTAATAATGAAGTTGCTGGCTAAAAATTTAAAGAGGCAAAGATCAAATAAAGATGAAACAGACTGAATCTCATTTTTATTCTTGCATCTTTATACAGTGGAGTACTTCATGGCATTTTGTCTTTTTAGACTTAAAGGAAAAATGATCTCCTACTGTTTTGGGAAAGCTGTTGAACTGGACCAAAACTGTCCACCGAGATACTGTCAGTTAAGGAGATATTATGGGACTGTACCTTCAAATTATTATTCCAACATGCAGTCATATGTATGGAAGTGTTTTTCAAGAGGAAGACCCAGTTCCCCATAGTTTACAGGAAATTTATTAATATAGGCACAAGAGGATCTTCTGTGTAAATGCAGATTCCTCACAGGGTTGTATTCCCATCACAAAGGTTGAAGTGAGAATCAAGATAACATTTTTTAATTCAATGTACAAGTCCGCTTTCCATTTTGGCTTTCTATTCTTCATGTTAGAGGAAGGAACGGCAACATGTTCATAACAAAAATGTGTAATGACAAAGCATGTGCATAAAAGCATCATTTATGGGTTGCTTTGTGAGAGCATGAGCTAGTCAAAATTAATGAAATAACTCCCTCAGAACTTCTTCTTGCAGAGAAGGTATTGTGAATGATTTTTTGTAGTGAATTTTCTTTTCCAGACAATAATTTCCCTGCACGCTTATATTCCCTTTCCAGACCCTCTTATACACAAAGAAGGCAAATGCAAAACCAAAAGAGTTTTAACTGTAATACATTATGTACTGTGTATTATATTCAGATGCATTGGATTAAAAATTATAGGCAAAATAAAAAACGTTAGAAGAGAAAAAAATATTTGTAACCATTTCAAAGAAAAGAATACTTTTTCTGGTTCTTTTCAAACTGTCTACAGATACTGTATTTGACATCTTCAGTTAAAAGATTTCAGTGTAAATTTAAACTTCAGTAACTTGTTGATTACATTTGCATTGCAAATATGCTCTTATAGTGTAGTCTGTTGCCTTGGTTTAATCCATTTTGTAACATAATGTAGTTGGTTTGGATAATCCCATTTTTTTAAAAAAAGATACTAAAGTATTGTGTAATTATATAGCAGAAGGCACTGGAATTCTGTGCTTTCCTATGTTTACATTTGTCTTTGTTACAAATCTGTCCGTTCTGACAATTAACAGTCCCAATTAAATTGCTTTGGAAACTGATAAAATCTCCTGGATGTGGCCTTGATGTAACAGAAAATCAGGCATACTCATTTTCACAAGGATGCTTTAAACTTCTACTACCACAAAGAAGACTAAACTCAGGTGCTGACTCTTTATAATTATGATTACCATTTACACTAAGACCTCTTTACCTTTTCCTGCTTTCTGAAGTAAAAAGTCACTTTTTTTCAGTGCAAAAGTGAATCAGATCCATTTAGTCAATGAGACAGTAATTAATATATTTAAACTGGGGGAGGTGGTGGTGGTGGGGGGCTGTAACTGACCCCTTGGCATTTTTCTATGGTTATTCCTTTAGCTGTAATCAATAACCGTTCACACAAGAAACAAAACCTCTTATACAGTCCTTCCAGGGGCATTTATGTAGTTTCTTTATGTTTGTCTAAATAAAAATGAAAATATATGAAAGTTTAAAGCAACTTCCAGTTTAAGACATTGCGATGATCTAACTTGTACAGGTTCAAGTAGGATTTATTGATATGATTGTTAAAAATATACTGCTTTTTAGTAGACTGCTAAAAGTAGCAGTCTAGAATACAATTAGATGCTTGAGTGTGTTTTTGAAATTATGTGTTTGCCTCACAGTTGTTGAGATCACACGAAATGGCAACTTCTACCCCAAGATCTAGTCTCACCACCAGCAGAAGCACTGACTTGCATTCTGGATGACTATGCTCCATTAGCAGCATTCAAACTCTTGAATAAGAGCATCCTACATAAAACTGTCCCAAATGATTATGATTTCCCCTTCTGGAGGGTTTGGTGGTAACAAATTAAAAGCTCATTTTCTCATATGTTGTGACCAAGAGCTGTAGCAAAACAAGCTTGTGCTCATAGGAAAATGTTGCCAACCAAAGAGCCTCCATCCAGGTTACTTATTTATAGCTCTCAAGACATTGTTAAAGAAGGGATGTGCTGCTATCACCATCTTCCAGATGAGCAAACTGGAGAGTTTTGCCACAGAATAGTAGGAAATCAAGGCAAGTATTGCATTTATATCATTTTCTATTCAAGTGACACAGGGCTTGCTCTTCTTTAAGCTACGTGCTCTATTCCTTTTCTACAGCAGTAAGCTATGGCTACTATTATAAATTTTTTCCGCTCTAAAATTACCTCATTGGAAAACTGTGTAATAATACTTTAAGAGGAATTTAAACCTCCTGGCTCTTCCTGTGTCCTTGGCTTATGTCAGAGCCCCGTCAGCCTGAAGTGCCGTAGATGCACACAGAAGCAGAGTAATTATGGCTCTGTTAAATGGAACTCTAAAGAGAGTTCATCAGGGATGTTTAGAAATTAACTAATCCACAAGATAGGCTTGTGAATATGTTTACCATCCAAACATGAATAAAAACATTAAACAGATGATGGTAAATTGCAGCAACTGTTAAATACTATTGTAAACACTAAAAGGAGCAAGAGTAATGGCAGGAGCAGGGCCCAATATTCATGGGGGAAAGACTCTTGTACTTATACCTTTTCAGCTGAAAAACGATGCATAAAAGTTACCAGACTGGAATTTTGTCTTCCCCATCAGCTCTTCTGTGCCAGCCTAGAAAAGTAGCCAGAAATATTTCTTTCAGCAATGCAGTATTTACAAAATATGTCCATTTTCCTGCCCCATATCCTCAGACCATCAAGGTAAGTAAGATGCTTATGACCTCCAAGTCTCAGTGAAGAAGCAAGGACTAAAGCAACATCTACTACTATACTATGAAAGATCTCATACCAGCTTTACAAAGCTCAACTTTTATTATTACCTTTCCTTTCCATTACTTTCACACATCTCAGTATAGAGGTGCAGAGAGGTGACAATAACATCTGAATATATTTTATCCCTCTGGTTAATCTCCTTTTTGGTTTTTTTCTTGAAAGGACAATTGCTATTGCAGGAACATCAGTACTATTGCTGCCCAAAGTAGATTCCTCTTAAATGTAAATGTTTAAATATTAGAACATTTCTATACAGTAAAATTGATCATGGTTGCATGTAAATCTGCCACCACCCTGAGGCTTGCCTCAGGATGCTCCTGAACTTCCAGCAGTGCCTGCTAGCAAAGCACTGTCAGTGATCGGCCCTTTTCCTTCATGCTCCTGGCGTTTGCTACTGCAAGAAAAGGCCATTAAGATTTACTCAGGCACCAAGGAAAATAAAAAATCATGGAATTGTATGCGGCAATGTTGATGGTTGTTTTTGTGGTGGTTAGTTTTTTGGTGGTTTATTGTTTTTTTTCTGGGGGTGGGGCAGGGCTGCAGGGGTGGCCTCTGCAAGGAGAGGATCAGGGGCTGAAATGGAAACAACTTTTCTACCTCATGTGATATCCTTTAAAACATTAATACAATCAAATTTGATATGTTAAGGACACCTAAGAAGCAAGGAAACTTAGTCATAACCAATTCCACAGATTTCCAAGTTTTCACAGACATCCACCCAAATTACATGCAAAGCGTAAAACATAGTGTACCTCATCAAAATGCCTCAGCTCAAATCTTCCATTGCGGAATTTCTTCCAACCTGAACTGCTTACCTTTGAAATCCTGCTGCTCTCTTACAGGTTCTGTCAGATGGATTACTTTTTTTTTTTTTTTTAAATAGCTAATTACCTTGTCACAGCCTATAAATGTATTCCTGACCCTTCTCGTCCAAGCAGAAGTGCTTTGGGTTCTTTCTATTCACAGGAAACATCACTGGAAAAAGTCCTGTATTTGGAGAAATACTGTTGTTTACACAGAAGATACAAACTGCCCTTTTCCTTTCAACATAAAGTAATAAATCCAGCAAATTCCTTTCCCAGAAAATTCTGCCTGAAGAGACATAACTAGCTCTCACGTCAGGGTGGTGGCAGCATCTGATGCACAGCTGAGACCAGTTGACCACTCAGCTCCAGCTGCATCTGCTGTCAGACGTTTGCCTTACCTTTTGCTGTTGAATCTGAACCATCTAGGGCTGCTTCTTGTGAGAAATGGGACTGCAAAAGGCAGTAAAACAGCTATCTTAATCATGCTGGTGGTCTTAAAAGCTAAACCGAAAGAAAAAAAAACAAAACAAACCACCAACCAAAAACAACCAAACCCCCACAAAACCTACAACCTTAAACACACCACTCTGATGGTGATGCTGTTTGGTGCTTGGAAAAAGATGAAAGAACTATCCTTTACCTGAGTTCGTGTGCACCAGTGGTGTTCCTCTTCATAAAGAAAGGAGAAAAACAGCTCTGTTTTCTCAGAGGAATTCTTCCTGAGATTGGGAGACTGCTTCAGAGTAAATGGATTTTTGCTCTGGAACTGCTCATTAATTTCAAGTTGGACTAAAGGATGTAAGTCAAAAATTTGATAGCAACGCTGATAAAAGCATCAAAAGAAAATCCTTAAGTCACAAGCACAAAAGAGAGCAAGACCATATGTTTTACACTGGTGCTAAAGGCCCATTAAAAAGTGCAGGGGAGTGGGAAGGAGAAACGGGGAAGTGCTGATGATAACGAATCTCTTTTCTTACCTTGGTTGTACAAAAGAAGATCTCACATAATCTATTTTGTGATTAAAAATGTTATTGCTAAAGGAAAATAAAGAGCTCAAATTAGTGCAAGAGAAGGATTGCAAGTTAAGTGACTTTTTAGAGTAAAAATTCTGAATAAACCTTGGAGTAAATAGAAGATGGGACTCTCCCACCCAGTTATGTGCCTGAGACTATGGTATCACAGTCTCCTTTTCTTTCTGTTCATAGTTTTGCCCTTTTCTCTTCATATTAAAGAAATTATGGAAAACCTCTTAAGTAAAAATAACTACAATCTACCCAACAGGGGCATAAGAATTGCTTCAGGTAGAGAATGAAGCTGAACTGGGTCTCTTACCATCATGTACAAAGACATTAAGTGGGGCTATTGTATGAGCAGAGCAAGCAGTGAGAGATATTCCTCTTTCTCTCTTAAATGACCTGTATCCTCTAGTAATGACTACTGTGTTAAATCCATGAGGCAGAAAGTGGCAAGGGAAGAAAATAACCTTTTTCTGGATAGAGACTCTTTTTAAGCATGAACTAGAATACTCAATCCTATCAAAACGGAAGCCTTTTTAGGCATGAACAGAAGCAGTCTTCTATGTGCCTGTGGAAAATTGAGATTAAAAAGTATGACAGTATTAGAAGAGTGAGGCTAGAGCTGTTTGAAAATGTTTAGGGTTGCAGTTTAGGATTTATTCATTTTTTCTATCTTTGACTTTAATGGGTTTGAAATATGTGATGTGCTTTCAATGTAATGACTCTAGCTTCCAAGTCTTGGTCCAGAAGTCTTCAAACTTTCAGGGGTTAGTGCTTGTACGAAGCATTGATTCTAACATTTGTTACCTGAGCCCTAGATAATATTCTCATAAAGCAACTATAAAAGTGAGAACCTGAGTCCTGCTTTCAAACAGCTTTATTTTATTGACAAATGCTTGCTTACTCACTGGCACAGGGAGGTAGACAGGGTGGGGAGAGAAGGGCATTTAGTTACTATACTACTGCTTTCAAAATAAGTCCTACACCACATCTGTGATGTGCAAGGGACTTCTGTTTGAAGATCCCTCTGCCTTTCCCCTTATTCAGCTGTTATAGCCACATAATACCGTGTCAGGAGAAAATATCAGCTCATGACCTGGAATCACTCTCCCTGTACCCCCCCTGCTTCTCAGATCCAGAAGCAGCATGGTGGGTGCTAGAGTCAGTAATCTCCAAGCAGAATGTCTTTGATCTCATTTTCTAAACCAGTTTAATTATTGAGCCTCTACATCCATTATGAAGTACCAGATAAAACCAAATCATGTAATCAGTGAGTAAAAATATGTCTCTCAAAAAATGGAGGGAAAGTAAGAATGAGTGAGAGCAAACAAGGTCGTGTTTCTGCAGTTATACTCGGTCATACCAGAAGGCTATTTTCCCTGGCTCTGGGGATTTTTTGTATGTTTATCTACATAGTAATGCCTGTTTCTGGATGGGGAAGGACTCTAGAGAAAATTGAAAATGTCCAAGTAAGAAAAAAGTTGATTCTTCTTATGTAAGTGTGAGGATGATGGGGGTGAGGAAGGTGATTTCAGGCCATTTATTCTGTTTAGCAAGGTAAAATTTGGGACATTTGGTAGACAGTCCTGACACTTGTGGACTTCTTTAGGGGTAGTATAGAGGCGCTGAACCAAGGAACAACAAAAATATTGCCTTAATGAAATGCAAAACCCCCATACATTATGCAACTTTTAGCTATGCCATATGACCAAAAAGCCTTTTAAATATTGCCGTTCAAAACCAGCTAGACATACTAGAGAAATACAACTAGCTTGCCTCTCCCAAGACAGGGACTCATTGCAGCTGAACCACTTCTCTGAAGTCAGATGAGATCATAAAGTTAGTTATTAACACCCTGTATGTAAAAAAATTAAGAGAAACTTTTCAAAGCAACAATTCCTTCTATTAGTAATGGTCTTCAAGGGAGATCACTACTTGTGATGTCCGTGCAAAGTGGAGTCAGTCTTTATCGTTCATTAATAACCTCCAAGTTTCTACCAAGATAAGTTGATTTCTCTCATGTTTTAGGTTTAAATGTGTTTGTTTTCCTCAAAGTTCTTTAATGGGCATGTTTTGGAGAGAAAGCAGCTGTCAATTACATTTTAGAATGTGATTTTGGGCAGAGATGTTTATTTTCTGAGCACTAAAGTCAAATCTGATTAGGAACTGATAGGCCTAAGTCCAACTACAGCAATCTTTGCAAAGTAAATAGTGAATCTTTTTCAGTATTTTGACAGGAAACAAACTTTTCCAGCTGAAGGGCCATGGTGATACAGTGTATGGAGAGGTGTGCATAAATATATGTGTGTATAGATATAGATATAGATATAGATATAGATATAGATATAGATATAGATATAGATATAGATATATAGATATAGATGCATTCAGAGCTGAAAACAACTGTGGCCTTTGCTTCTAACAGCATCATCCAGGGGGTCCTTGCTGAAGCGTAAGCTTTACGCTATGATATCCACATTTCTATAGGAACTAGGGAAAATGTGTTGGGGGTGCAGTTTTCAGGAAAGTACGTATTTTTTCAAAACTTCAGAGAAAATTACATCCACTGCTAAAGAGAAGTAATGGTTAGAAGTAGCGGGATAAATGGATTCAAAGGATTCACAGCTTACAGCGTTTTAAGAAGTGATTGATGAATCAAAAGGATTGTGGGTTAAGTGCAGATACGAATTAAATTTTCAGAACTTACAGATCCTAAATATCTGTACTGTAGTTGAACACAAGGCACAACAACAAATTGATGGATGGGCAGTTCTGTCCCTCCAGTCCATGATTCTTTGGGGAATCACATTAACGTATTATTGATAATTCTGCTGTCTTCCCAGAAGAACCACAGAAGATAATGCTGCTTACTAATGAGACCAGCAAAAAGAAATACATGGGAGATGAGCTCCTATCCATCCATTCTTGCCTTGGGCTGCACTTCCGTGCAATCTATTAGTCTCCTTGCAAACTGTCATGTTGGACTGCTGTTGTCCTGAGGACAAATATGATGAATAGGGTCTCAATCTTCTGTTACCAGATGTAAAGTTTAAATTTAATTTCCTCCTAACTCTCAAAGGCAAAAGTATCATTTTCCCAACAAGGGTTGGTTAATTTAAATATCCCAATGGGAAAAATACTAGCAACATTTCTGTTTTCCCTTGTAACCAACACATAGAAGATCCCAGCTGAAGGAAAGGAGAAAATCAAGAAAATATCCTGGCGGGTAGTCAAAGATAGAATGATGTCTAGCCAGCTTTAGAAGAAAGATCACTGTTGTCAAGGAAATGTGAGATGTCTTTTTATGACAAGAAATATACATTTACAAGGGTTAAATGCAGGTAAAGTAATATAGATACTTTCACCTGAGAAGTGAGTATATTGCTCCCTTTTTACCCCACCTGTACGTAAGATAAACATTAACTGGTTTTAATCTTTAATGTGTGCTCCTAAGAGTTCATGAGAATCATGCTTTATACAATTCTCAAAGAATTCTCATATTTGAAGAAATAGTCAGAGATATTTATATGGATATTAAAATCAGCAATGTGGTTTTTTTATGTAGATTTTTAAAGACACTCGAGGACTCTGGATGTTCAAATGTGATGCATGTTTGCAACACTATTTCACCTAGCATCACTTTCTGAAGATCTTGTGACTGCAAAGAGTTATTAGACATGCAGTTACAGTCAAGGATCACAGCAGTATTACATTTCTGTGTTTGTCCTTTTTTCAGTTCTTCTCAAATTAGTCAACACTAGAAACAATGGTCTTCAAAGACCTCTCACTGCTGGCACCTGGTTTCACTTTTCTGCATTCACCTTCTTAACGTTGGCAGTTACTGCTTTTTTAAAGGTAGATTTTAAAAAAATTGCCAAGATTTGTTTAATATTTGTCTCAGAGTGTTACAAAGCCTTGGTCTGCCTTTGAATGACAGAATGAGTAATGGGTGGTAGAATCCATTCCTCTAAAAAGAAGCACACTGGTATAAAATAAAGCATTTAAGAGCAGTGCTGCCTGAAAGGTAAAACAAAACAACAGTTTGCCAATATTGCCGTTATGTTTGCACTGACTGCGATTATTCTGTCCACATGCAAAATGCAGCTCAAGATGGAAAAACAGAGGTTTGGGTTTACAGGGTTTGTTTAACTCACATAACAGTAATGATGAATGTAGTAACAGTATGTGGAAAATATATTGGATAAACTACAGATTTTGAGATCCAGGGTTGAATATTTTTTTTTTTAAAGAAAAAAAAAAAAGGAATTAGATATGATTTCAGAAAATATAAAATATATATAATAAAAAAGTAACAATTATTGTGATGAAACAAATGATATGGTTTGGTGCGAGGTTTTTTTGTATACTACTGGATATTGAAAAATAATATTTGAGTGTATTTACACTTATGAGCGCAGGGCAGGATTATGATTTCCATCTTATTTACATTATAAAATAGAGTAGCTCTCTCCTCCCACTAAGGAGGGAAACAGGGCATCTTATTGAACAGTTGCTGCATGTCTGCAAAACGCAACAAGCATAACAGAGAGGGAGAAGAAGATAAAACAATCATTCCCAGAAAAATTGATTTTTCTTTAATTCTCCCTGTAATTTAGGCATTCAGTCATACAAATATTTATGTCTACCTAAATGAAGAGAGAAAAAGGTTTGTTGGGGTTTTTCTGAGATGAAGCTTTCACTGACATGACAGAAGTAATTGTGGGAGACAGTAGACTCAGGAATAAATATTGTCTTCAGTTTTCCCACTCTGCTGCTAGTTTATGTAAGTGTACACTACTCACCCATCTATCAGCCAGCCACTTCTGTGTTCAAACCATTAAGACTAAGCACCTGCGAGATTTCTCAGCCTAAAAGCTAGCCTAATAATTCAAATTATCACAACTCATGTATGTATTTCTCTCTAGATTCACATACGCATACCAAGACTACTTCTGCATACCACACTGCAAATAACTTTCACTAATTATGCAAAGATTTTGTAATCCGCATTCCAACAGTAGAAGCAAAATTAATTTTCTGCTTAGAATTCTTGTTTCTTCCATCTAAAAGTCTTAATAAGAATATATCTGCAAATTCTCCAATTTTTACATTTTTAATTCAGGCAACACTTTTTCCTTTAGTTATTAGGGCTGCAGAATCAGACACATTCCTCTTGTATTGTTTCCTAGTGACCATGTAAGTTGCTTTCAGATTCCAACCTGCATGCGTATTTGGAGAAAGGTGCAAAGGAAGGTGACACACGCTGCATTTGTAAAATGGAAGAAGAGTCTAGATGTGGCCCCTAGACCTGACACCCCTGAAAGATAGGCAGGCTACATTCTTTTTCCTCTGCAGTCCGCTATACTAAGGGGGCCATAAAGAAATTTAAGTTGTTGTCTTCCCCCCTCCTTTTCTTTGTTTTATTTGAGGCTCAAGCTAACAAATTTCATTAAATGGGAGCCTGGAGAAAAACCTAGAAACAGCAGGGAAAAGAATACCATATGACATTTTTGGGGTTTTGTTCCCTCTACAACCTACTGAATAAAAAGAAGTCTTGCTGCTGAATTTCCTGGCTCTACTCTAATTCAGGCTTCTACTCTTGTGCTGTTAATCATTAATTTATAATCTGACTTAAAATATTTGAAATAACCAATACAGAACTCCCACAGAGAAAACAAGCTTTTAAGAAAAAACTAACAAAGAGAACAGGTCCAGCATAAAAAAAGAAAGGTCAGGGAATAAGCAAAGGTAAGGCTTTCTCAGATACTGTAGCCCTCAATTGTTGTACACAACATGCAATAGGGTAGTGCAGGTCAACAATATGCTATAAAAATTGATCATAAATCTAAGGATCATCAATAATGCAGCTGCATTGCAGTTTGCTGTATGTAGTTCCTTACACAGCTTTTTTTTTTTTTGACCAGTGTTAGAGGGAACACACTGACTTTTGTCTTCTCTTAACTCCTTCCCCTATCAAGGCACAAATGGCATTGCACTTCAGGATTCTTACCTCAGCCCCTGACCTCCAAGGGCTGCTTAATGAGCCTTGTATATTATATTTTTATGCTTTCACTGACTGAGCAATAAGCAACCTTGGAGAGATTCTGCTTGAGCCAAGTTTTCTTCCATAACTTTTTTCTACTTTATGTACTTACCAGGTAAGTGAGAGGGGAATTGTATCCAGCACATTTAGAGATCTGTGACAGAGATAGCAATTGTGAATAACTGATTTAATAACTGAGATAATAAAATGGGTCATGAAAGAGGACATAGACTTTGTCAAATATCCTAAGACAGAAAAAGGTAAGGAAAAAAAAAAATTCACAGCTTCAGGAAGTCACAGGTCTTTCTTTGACTTGTGCTAGCCAGACCAAAACAAAATATAGGCAAGAACAGCTTCTTGAAAGGAATAGTTTGATGCAAGTTCATGGAAGCAATCTTTATTATGGCCATTATCATCACTTTTTGGCCTGACTTTTTAGGCAAAACCAGCAACCCCATGTTTAAATCTGGTTTTGTTGTATTGATTAGTGGTGCCTTAATACTTCAAAATATCTGTCTTATTCACAGTCTCAGAATGGTATAGTCCTATTTTACAGGGGAACACTGTAAACTATGTGAATATCACTTATTCTCAGTTTAGCTGTTATAATTTATGTGACATGCTGTCAGATGTCTTCCAGATTTTGAATATACACAGTCTACAATGCCAACTGCTAGGTCTGTGATACTTTGAAAGAGCTAAGATTTCTCACAACTGCTTCAGCCTCTAGCCTCAGTGATCAAATCTCAATATGCAGATTTGGAATGCCTAGACATCTACATGCAAGATTTTTTTAATTTGCTCTTTATGATGAAAAACTCTGGTCTTTTTAAGTCTCAAGTGAAAATATTTCTGACTTTTAAAAAATCCCCTACATTGCATGCCAAATTCTCACCATATAATTGAATATGACTGATCTTCTGCCAAGGCCTGAATAGCAGGGAGAACTGCCTGCAGACATATTTTAAAATTGTGGTTAATAAAGCACTTCAGTCAGAATTATTTCTTTTTGTGTGTGTGTGTTAAAACTTCATTCTAAAGTTGGGGGGTGGGTGGGGAATAATCCGATGCTTAAATTAATTACAAAGCAAACAATTTGATCAAGACCCCAGCACAGATCTATCATCACCTCATTACAGTCTCAAAAGACCCCAGCACAGATCTGTCACCCACCTCATTACAATCTCAAATTTCCATGAAGTTATCCATAGTTTGCTTTGGTGTTTTTTTCACTCTGTTTTCACACTGGTAACTTGCCTGGTACTACTCTGACTTCAGGAGATGCAGAATCTGTCTTCTGGATGGGTAGTCCGTTCAACAGGAACAAAGCCAAGACCCCCCCACTAGATACTTAACATTTCAGTTTGCTTCTAATTTTTGCACAATAATACTATTATTGCTCCCACCCTCACCCTTCTGTACAACAGACCCTGGTATTTAATGGGCATACATCTCTCACTGGTGCTGAGTCTGGAAATATTAACCAAGGTCTTTAAACCCAAGAAATTCCTGCTATGACGTTATATTCTAACCCTTACTTATTTCCTGTTAGCTGTAAATTGTTGCTTTTGAATGTTTCTGGTATCAATTTGTTTTGTTTTTTAAAACCAGAAGTCTGCTTTCAGCTACAGCAGTATCACTGAGAGTCCGTACTTGGCAGTTTCTGTAGAATCACAAATAACTTTGTCTTTTTTGCTCATAAATGCAGATTCTTTGAAGACAATATTTGGGCATGCTGGAGTGAATGATTTCTGGTGGACAGAAAACAAGCCATCCTTTCTGTCACTGCTGTGGTAGGCTTCTGAAACTAGACAAAAACTACTAAGGAGATACCATCCCACTTACTGTAATTGTATAATCCTTATAATTTTCTGGTGCTACACAAAAGAAAAGGAAACTAGAGAAAGAAAGCTGCACTGATTCTGCAAACAGAATTCTCCTGAGCTTGGTCTGTTTTCTGTGAATCAAGTTTGTATCATAAAATTACAACAGAGTATTTTTCCTTGATGCTTGCTAGGAATTACATGAGTAATACCTTTCTCCCAAGCACTGGTGGGCACCTCATGACTAGCATCCCAGAGGAACACCTGTGGCTACACAGCTAAGCTGAAAAAAATTAGTGCTACTGCAGATGGCCAAGGTGATCCTGCCAGCATACCTTTCTCTACGAGACAGAGGAAAGCTCAGTTTTGAGGCTCTACTGACCTGGGCAGTGAGAGCACAGCAACTGACTAACTCAACCACAGAAGTTTCAATATCAGAGGTTTGCATATGTGCCCTGTCATAACTGACTCTGTGTTCTGGAGTAACAAAAAGTCATGGGAAAACTTTACTTGGAAAAAGGTTGTATTATTACATCGTCTCCTTCTGTCCCTAAGATCACAAGATAATAATTTAAAAGGCATACTGTGGTTGAATAGTGACCAGCAGAACGACAGCAATGCAATAACAGACTTCAATATTTCAAGTGATGAACAGTATCAACTCCCCCCAAGATGTTTAAAAACATACAAATAGAAGTGATTAATTTTAGCAAGTTACATTACTGAGCATGTCTTAATAAAAGCATATTAGAAATGCTAAACCATGCTGCCAATACAGTTTCAGCTCACCTTGAGACTAATAAGATAAAATATATGTTACGCCATACTATATTTATTAAAACCAGTTCCATATAAATATCTACGTGGGTTTTTTATTTAACTGTAACATGAGCTGACCAGAGTATTACATCATACTGGCATAAATAGTCTACAATGACTTATATTTCATGTCACGCAGCACTTAATAGCCTGTTAATAGTAATATTGGGATTCAGTTAGAAAAGAAAAAGCTTTCAAAAGGAAAATATCGTGCAGTAGGCTTCTACTGAGTAGTTCTGAGACAACTTTTGTAGATTGGGAAAAAAAAAGGGTAATATTTTCTGGACGTAACCTTTGGCAAATACAGATGTAATCAATTCCTTATCCCCCTGTTAAACCATTTGTATAAAGGGAGGTTTCAAATGTGCAAATGCCAGCCAGCTTTTGATTCACCCAAGAATAAAGAGTACGTTGACTATTTTCCATTGTGTTTTTTGAAAAGTCCTCCTTTGTTCTTTAAGAAGTATTTAAAATAAAATGTACAGTTCCAAACAAGACCATGGCACAAAACTGATCATTTGGTATCTGATGTGACATATCACTAATGTAAAAACAAAACAAAAGAAGGGGATGAAAAATAGATTTGACCAAAATTTGAAAAATACCATATGCAGAAAATGTACAGTCATGTTATGGGAACTTAACCTTGAACAGAAGAAATTTGATTTCTCCCTCTTGAGAATATGAGACGAATCAAAGTTTGGGAGGATCTTTGTCCAGGGATCTAAAGCTATCACAAATTCTTGCAACAATAGGTCATGTTGTGACACCAAATCAAACTTGTATACAAGCACACCAGAGACCTGGCTGAATATTAAAGGCATAAATAATTCCTCCCCAACTCTTACAACTGATCAGTGAATGTAAGTTGCTGACAATAAGCTATGCAACTATGCTTTGCTATCCTGCCAGATTGCCAAGTGGCGTGAAATGCTTCAGATCATACATAGCACATGATCATCATTTAGGAGAAGATAGAAAAAAGAGAAAGGAACCCTACTGTCCTGGCTGCCCCCAAACTGGCTCAAGCTGCCGTACCTATGTACAAGAGGATCTCTGAGGAGCTATGGCTTACGGGTTCTATTTCACGCTGACAGTATGTTGCTGTTCTAAGCAACACAACCAGAGCAATGCACATATTGTTTGGGTTCTTTTCAATAATATTACCATGTCAGCACAGGTTGAACGAGAACAGAGTCACGTTGCTTTCAGTATTTCCTGGACACACTGGAAAGATATTCTCCCAGACAAGCAGATGAGCAGAAATGAACACTCAGAGACTGAGCAAGAGGGAAGAAGGATCCAGGTTTTCTTAGTATGTCAGTACTGAACAGGTTCAAAATCATATAACACAAGAGCTTTTTAATTCCCATTTTCCACATCGTCTCCTCAGTGCCGATTACTCTCCTTCCCTTTTCCCAAGAATCCAGCCCTTGACCTACAACACTGTGATGATTTTTAATGTTCTGCAGGAAGGTTGGCTTAGTTAACTCTGATGCACAATGAAGCAAACAAAGCATTCCTACTGGTGACATGAAGAATACCCCACCGAAGAGCTTTTTAATCCCCAATCCCATAACAGTTTATTGCATAACATATCAGATTTTTTACTACTCACACCACTTTTGTAGAGCTATTGTTACACTGCTCCTGAACACATCCCCATACTCCTGTCATTCCCCCTATGACTAGAAAACCAGAAACTATAAACCTAAATTTGTGCCTCTACACAAAGGTAAACAAACTCTATAACACATTTTCTGCCTGAAGGCCATCTATAAGCTACTAAGCCATAAACCTCAGAGCAATGTCTTTTAGAACAGAATTACAAATGAATCTCAGTCTTAGTAGTACGAACGGCAACTGCTCTTATAATGAATCAAGACAGTAATCTGGATAGTTTGAGAGTAATATGCTTCGCAGGTTTTGGATCATTTAATGAGGCCTATCATGTCTTTTCTGTAACTGAAACTGGAAGAGAACTATTTCACAATTTTCAAATGGGGATTTAACTCATTCTAAAACCTTGCTGTCGTAGTTTTGTTGCTACAAAATTTATATCGTAAAATATCCTATATTCTGTGATATTTTTGTTTCCAATAGAACAGATCATGCTAACTTTTCATTGCTATTATGGACAAGCACATGAGTGATCAGCAAGAACAGTGGCATATTGGAAGCCAAGCAGAGTTAAGAAATTTTATGCTCATGATAGAGTTGACTAAAACTCATTATTAGGTAAATACATTGCACTTGACAAGAAGCAAAATGACTCATTTTGTTCACATGTGATAAGAGAGCACTTGGATCTCAGTAGATCTGTATTCACTTGTTTGAAACTTACATATCCCAGAGGAGGTTTAGATTAGTGTACATGGGATAGATTGCAGCGAGGACATATGTCAGAGAGGAACTGACACCAGAATGGCAAACCTTTAGTTACACTCAGGTAGCAAAACCAATCCCTTTAAAATGGGTCATGAATTCCAGCTGTGAAACAGGGCTTTAAAAATCCCACCCTCCAACAGAGGAGCATGCTTCTAAGTGTCTGCTGCATGTATCGTACCGTCTTTCAGAAATTAACCAAAAATATATTTGAGAAGATAAGGACTAAAACGCTCATGTAATTTTTTTCCCCAAAACAATGAAATATCTTATGGGGCCACCAGTAGGTACCCACAAAGACAGGCTGTCCTGCTAGCATGAATATCTTTCTGTTTTGAGTCTGGCTGTAATGCTGTGGCATTACTAATGGTTAATACATCACATTTTGTTCTAATATTGGGATGGTGAAGTTACAAGTTGACAGAGGACAGAGAAAGTCACATGTACAGGACAGTGGCTGCCCATTAAGAAATTTTTGCAGTTTTTGTCAGTTTAAAGTGTGGCTTGGCCATTGCACTACTCAGCCCTGTGACCCTTTGAGGCAATGAATGCTCAGTGGGAGGAATGCTGTTGCCACCTTCATTCCGATGTACAAATCAGCCTATCCTTCCCACTTTTAGAACATGAGTCTTTTTATTGTAATTACATCCTAGAAATTACAGTGCAGAAGATATAATTTCCTTTAAAAGTTGTAGAGGAGATGAATGGCAGATGAAAAACTTTCTTGCTTACTACAGTAACCTATGTTTGACATACTTTAAAACAGCATAGTTAGTTGATGTTTGTTGCTACTAGTGTCCAGGGTTGCCTCTCCAATAATTCAGTTTCAAGAACCTATTCTCAACTACAACGGTTTTGTGTCATACCACTAAGCCACATTAGTTGCTGCAGAGGCTTTTTCTCCACTGCCCCCCACCCCCCTGCTGCATCCCATCAGCTCACATTCAGTTCCTTTTATCACAAATTACAGAAAACCAGGTTTGGCACACAGATTTCCTTAACTCGTGCAGTGCAAACACCAACAAGTATAAAGCAGGTCCAAAGAAGTTCAAGCTCCAGCTTCCCCTTCTACAAATTTAATCCTGTTGTTGTAATTTGTAGCCCAGATTTTCTTTCTAGTTGTTCTCTCCAATCATGTATTTATCAGGAATTGGTTAATTCATTTTTTTTTTAAGTGAAAAATGCACTGAAAGTTCCTTGTATATGGCATAAGGACATTTATCAGTTTGCAAACACATATTTCATAATGACATAATGACATCATTTCATTTGACTGTG
Source organism: Microhierax caerulescens (assembly GCA_035590215.1). NCBI lineage: Eukaryota > Metazoa > Chordata > Aves > Falconiformes > Falconidae > Microhierax > Microhierax caerulescens. The sequence continues at coordinate 74,426,144 of JAVJGJ010000001.1, forward strand.
AGATAATGTTAAAGGTGCAAATGGGTGTAAAATGAACTACTGACAGAATTCTGTGTTTATGGTCAGTTAACTGATGAACTGACTCTAGTACAGGAAAATTCCAGTGGTCTTTGACTTCTGTTGAATTTAGTTTGTTTCCTAGGGGCTATAAAATACCTCAATAAAATGCCACTTCAAAAAGTAGAATAATGAAGGAAATCCTAATACATGGAATAACAAGAGGTTGTGCTATTGCTTATCTCTACTGTGGACAGCAATAGCATAAAATGTTATATTGTTTATGAAGTTGGATTTCTTTGGTTGTGCACTTAAATGAAAAAGCAAAAAAGAAGAGTTTTCTAGGGTAGTCAGAGGATAAGAGAAATAATTGTCTTAGCCTAACATAGGGAAAACCAAGGCAGCAAATGGAGGAAGAATGCTCTTTAAGAAATTTTACTTTCTTCCCTTCAGCAGAGGCCCAGAAGCTGTTTGAGGTTAGAGGAAGGTTTTTTGCTGTTGCCATTGCATTGCCACAGCTTCTTACAACTACCAGGGTCTCCCTGTCTTCAAAGCCACGCAAGCTTCCAGGTGACTTCTGTGGCAGAGAAAGGATGCTGTAAAATATTAGAGAGGAAATAATCTTGACAAGGCATAGCAACCCTTTCCCCTCCATCCTGGGCATAACAAAACCAACCAACCATACACACACCAAACCCCAGATAAAATAGCTGAGGTAGTTATGGAAAACTAGTAGTTTTCAGTGCCAGGATATTTCTCTAATATTCAGCTGACAATCACTTTCATCTACCTCTAGATTCAGACAGCAATTGATCATACTTCTAAACTTTCCCTCTGTCAAGCTAATTTCTATGACAACTTTAATACTTTGTTGTACTCATTATTGTGGTCCTATTACTTTGTTTCCAGAGTACATTTATCTTTGTCAGCCTTTTCAGATAATTTTATTCCTGCAGCCCACCACTGTACATATATAAAGAGATATAGCAATTTTTCTAGTTCTTAACTGCGTTTGCAATAGTGAAATGATCATACATATAGGCAATAAGTACAATTTTACTGAATGGTATAATTTCCCTGCCTTCTGATTAGAGGCATCTGTCATGGTTTGGGTGCTTCACATCATCCACAAATACACACACATCGTTTAAGTAATATTCTCTCAACTCTTATCTTCATGGGTAAGTATGGTGGAGAAGAATACATACCTAAGTTACCAGGTATGTATTGTATACAAACCTAAGTCACCAGAAAAAAAGGGAATCTTGTGTCAGAGAAAGGGGTGAGAGGAAATTCTTAAACTGCTAAAAGGATTCAGGAGTGTCAAATACTTTCTTAATAAGATTTGACAGCAAGCTTTCTCAAGGTCGGTCTGCAAAAGCACGTAGCTGACTTAAGAGTGTATATCTGTTGATATCATTCAAGGTTCTTGGAATAATCCAATTTGAAATGTGTTTCACTTTTTGGTGTGATTACCACGTGAGTCTTGACATCCATGTCAGAAGTCAAACTCCATTGATGCCTTTGCATGTATAGATAGAAATATTCTTACCAGGAAAGCAATGTTAGCTTGGGAAGGTTTGTAAGTCAGGCAGAGATTGCACTTAGTTCAGTTTCCAAGCCCATACATGAATAGTGTTAAGATTTTTACCCTATAATAGCACTTTTTCTATTAGAATAATTTATTTTTGCTATTTTTGTATTTAGAGTATTGTTCTTGATTAGTCATATTAACTGGCGCTGTATCATGGTTAGCAATTGATTTTTACTTTGAATCCTTAAGGCCATGACTTTTCTTTGTTCCATCACTGATCTCCAATATATCTCTAAGGAATTAATGTAATTTATTTCAGAAATTACAGATCCCAGGGTGTTTTATTTATATTTTTCATCTATATTTTAATTTATTTCTCCTGTTAACAGGGTATGTTTGTGAATTTAAAACACGGTTTTGCTGAGGATAGAAGTGTCTTTTGCTGTGTGAACTTATCTGCTATGCAAAGTTGGTGTTGAATTCCTGGCCATAAAATATGTGTGTGTGTATGTGTGTACTAACCACCTGACTGCAAAACTTTGTGTAGTTTTACTTGTATATTTTCTTTTGAGTGTATTTTCTTGTCACTATTTGTGCTTCTATTTAAGATTGCTCTGAAAAAGGTGACGATTTAGGCCAAAGTCTTTACTTCCTTCACAAAATTAATAATGGATCCCTTTCTCTCCTGTTCATGGTTAATGCATACACACTTTCATAGTATTACTGAAGCCAGTGGGTAGCTTACACCATTAGTGGATGTGTACTTTATTATATATAAATCTACTTGGCCTTGAAAAAACAACTAAGACATGTCCCTAAATGTACCCACTGCCAAAGGAAAACCTCAATGAGATTTAATTGTCCTCTGTAGTAACAGGGATATTTTTCATGATATTTCGATTGGGAATACAGTATAGTGGATGTATTAAAGTGTTCCTGTCTTGTGTCCTACTTAGGCAGCACAATCCGCCAGCTTGGGTAGCATATTCAGGGACCTGGAACTGGCATAACTCACATCAGCAAGGCATTCACATCACAGCTAATACCGCTGATCAAAAGGGCACACGTACTAATACTGTTCTGCTCACCTCCAGTCCACTTCCACCCTCACCTTGGTCCAAGTATTTGTGCAACCAAACTGCAAATCACACCAGGCAATGCTATAGATTAAAACCATTATAGGCAAAACTAAAAATTGTAACCTAAACCCAGTTCAAAGTACAACTATAACAACTACAAGGACATCAAAATCGGCTATGAAGTGCCACTGACTGCAATGGTCCACAAAACCGTGACCCAAAGAACTGGAAAGGCAGATTGCATACCTTTGGCTTTTTCCTTTCTCACTTGCTTCAGCTCCAGTTTCCCCTGCGTATCCTGCATATCCACCTTTGGTAGAATTTCCTGCATTTGATACTTGACTTTGATAACAACTTCCCAACTTGTATCCCTTATTTTTCACACAGCTAACCTTTTAGCACTCTTCTGCTTTAAAATTTATTTTGCATTTGTTTCACGAATTCAAACAATTCAAAATAAGTGTAAAATAAATCCTGCCTCGGATATAAAACCTACTGAAGTTACTAGGTCTTTTTCCTGCTTGAGCTAAGAAAATACTGACTCATATTAAGTTCATATTAAAGCCATAATTAACTGCTAATAGAGAATAACAATCTAGGTAAGAACCTAACAATACAATGAAAAGGATTTTACAGTAAAAAGAAACAGACATATTTATCCCTATGGTCCTGGACTATGTTTTGAATAAACCATTTTAGCTTAGTATCTGAATCCAAGTGAAAAATGCTGTCAAGAAACTTCAGTTACAAAACCCCTCTGCTTTATAATATTATCATTGTCATCTCTGAAAACACAACATGTGCTAGGGTTTCACTAGGTACTAGTCCTGTGCTTCTGATGGGAGATATTATTTTTCTGCATGAAGAGAACGGACAGACAAAGCATTTTCCTCCTCAAGTTTTAAGAATAAGTGAGCATGTGTGTAAGGATGTATACCCACAGCATTCTCTGGAGAAGGTGAACTTTGAATCATATACCCCCGGCAGAAAAAAAAAAATAAGTGTGAGCTAATAAACTCAAAAGAATTAGGGGTAATGCTCAACAATTTCCTGAATAAATTAGGAGTTGTGATAAGAAGGGAATAAAAAGAGGAAGAAAAGCAGTCTGGTCAGAGTCTAAGATTAATGCTGCATTAAGAATAATCCAGAAGCAATATTGAAGAATCAGCAGTGGCAGCGAAGTTGAAATCTGCAAACATAATTTTTCACATATATATTTGGGGAGGATCACATAAAAAAGGTGATTGACCTGGGATTTTTGCCAAATGTAGCATAGGTCAGATAAGATTTTATTGTATGTCTGCTCCTGGTTTCAATGTGTGTGCAGTTTGCCTTGTAAGCAAAAATTGTTCATTGAACTGAGAGCAGGAGGTCAAAAAGAAACAATCTTCTTCTTACAGTATGTCACATCATCTTGATCTGAATTCAGCCTACGTAATTGGAGAAATACTTATTTGGACCAACGAGATTTCAGGTACAGAGAGAGTGTATGAAATGTCATGAGCTAAACTTAACATAGAAAACCACAAAAGAGGAGGGCAAACAAATTCAAGCTTAACTTTTGTCGTCGGTGACTATGACTGCAGGGACTGCGGCTTAAGAAGAGGAACTAAATAATCTGGAAGAAAAATAATTCGATGAGAGTTTCTTGTTGCTCATCCCTGTTGCTGTTCTGTATTGTTGGTTTTCGGTGGTTCCTACCAGTAAGGCCTTCACATCAGCAGAACATCTTCCTAACATAAGACTATATGTATACCTTATAATCGTTATTACTACTCTTTTCACTTGCTGCTAGACCACCTGTTGACAAGCAGCCCATGAGGATTATCCAGGCTTACCAACATTTGCTGAGCAAAGAAGCAAAGCAAAAAGAATGGACTTGCACAGACATGAAGAACCCACTGAACACCGGTTCCCTTCCAGTAGAGAGGACGTTGCCTCAAACAGCAGGGCAGAACAGCAGAGACAAAATGTTGTCTTCAACAGGAGGGAAAAATCCTGTCCAGAAAATGGGAAAAAAATGGGTAGCTGCTCATCTTTCCAAAGACCTGATGTCCTATCTTAATCTGGCAGGTGCCAACATAGGAAGAGGTTGCCAATCGGCAAATGAGTAGGAAGCCAGAAGTGGAGTAGCTAGTCCTGTGTTCGCCTCTGTTCTCCAAAGCCAAGCTTTCCTGCTTAGAACGGCATATTTCTTACAGGACTTCAGGGGATAGCCTCATGGATGGTGTTTTATAGCCAACAGCTACTAGCAACCCATTGAGGGCCATTAGTACAGTCTTTAGTCTCCAATGGCTTGGGCAGGGACCGGAGAGGGACAACAGACACAGATCATGGACACAGGAAAAGTGTTAAAGAAGTAATTTGTTTGAAAATGGCTTTAATACATTGATTTATTTTGGATGCTACATTATATATCCATCAGTAAGGTTTTATTTTCTCCCTTCGGAGCCTTTTTTTCCTCAAATTTCTTTCTTTAACTGCCATGCTAACAAACCACCAAAAACTCCAAACCAAGACAAATTAAGAAGTCTTCTCTTTATCATTTCATGGCTATTATGTGTTATTCAGAGCAGAAAAATATCTGATTTGTCACATTTCAGGATTTGAATTGATTGAAAAATCAGCAGAGATTTCTGCAATATGTCCTTTTAAATGAAGTTAGAAATAAAATGTTTCATCTTAAGTAAAATGAAAGCACACCAGAGACTACCATATGACTCTGCTCCTTCCAAGTATTAAAAGGCAAGCATATACTTTTAGGAGAATGACCGATTAATGAAGATTTAATTTAGGATAAATCTCATTTTATGCAAATAATTTAAAATTATTTTCTAACCATGTATTCTACCAAACATGTAATGATAGTCAATTAATGAAATCATATTTGTGTTAGGCTGACAGACAGGCTTTAAATATCTTATGCTTTGGTAGAACAGAGGCTCACATTTCCAATAATTCTTTGCAATAAAAACTATTTTATTTGACTACTTTCAATACTTTATGGACCTTAGAGTATTTTCTTAGTGATTATGCTGTACTAATAAATTTGAAATACTTTAAATCACACATTCCCATCCAGCATCAAAATGTCTTAGATTTAAAAATTTACATGCTTTTGTGTCACAAATTTACCAGGGTTCGGGTGGTGGTGTGGGTGGGGGGTGGGGGGTGCATGGAGTTTTAGGTAATACCTTATTAATTAAATCATTGTCTGGGCTTATAATCTTTGTTAGGCATCAATCCTTTTTAAGTCAAGTTAGCGGCCAACTTACACTAAACATCACCTGGCTTTTTGATTTTATGAAGCATACTTACAATCCATTAAAAAAAAAAAAAGTCAGTTGCATGATTTGATTCAGAAAAAACAAGAATATTTTCTCTAAGAGATATGTTAGAATATAGGCAGCTGTAGCTGTGTTTGGTATTTTTAGTTTGTGTATAGGTGCATACATATGCATCTCCATCCACAGTTGTATTCAAACACAGTGAGGACCGGAACACGAAGATGAAATTATTCTTCTATTGAAGCACCTATAACAAGTCTATGTATAAATACTAAACAAAGTGACATGCACTCAAACAGCCTGGTCAGCTCTATTGGTGTAGGTTACTCCAAGGGAACAGACCTGTACCAATACAAAATAGGTAAAGACTCAGGTATTTTTTTACAAGGCACTTCTAAGGATACCTTAAAATGTGTGAATAACATGTCAGTGTGTGTTCATGAGATGATGAGAGTAAGTGCTTGTAAAACAAATATTTATTTTTGGTAGAATATTTCTTTTGCTGATCTCAAAGACCTTTAAAGTGAAATATCCATCTCAACAAAGCAAACCTAAGCAATTAACTATTATAATTAAAAAAAAATAGATAAAATTGAAAAGTGCTAGAGGATTTTTTTTTTCATGAGCACATATAGACAGACAAGCAAGAGTGAGAAGTACATCAAGGAACAAGGAGAATCTAAGCAATCTATAATAAGTTGACACCTTTATAGATCGTGAGGAAGAGTTATACAAAGATTATAAAAAAAAGAAAATCAAAGGTCTCAAAATGCATATGAAGAAAACTGCATCTCATCAGACAATGAACTTGTTTTTAAGTAATCAAAATTATAATAAAACCATTAGTAATGCTGTTCTCAGGATTAATAATGAAGATGGCTATTGTGAATGCCAGGTAGAACAAATATTTCCATTTTAGATGGAAGAAAATTATATAAACAACAGGTAAATGAAAGTTAACTAGAAAAGGGGAGAAGAAAAAAACCATGCTAATAACAAAGAAGCAATAGAAACTTCACTCAAAAATTGAAAAATTTCAGAACAGAATGTGGTATTGTTAGAGTTGAAATTGGAAACTATACAGGGCAGATTAAATAAACCATGAAAGATATGAATGCATACCTATCTTTTCTTATCTCAGTTTGAATATTGTAATCTATTCTGCAAGTCATCTATATGCTTTTAAATAAACCATGAGCTTATAGTTTTTATCTTACAGCATACCAACAGCATTGTTCCCTATAATGTAAGTTTTGAAACACTTACCTATTGAATCTCAGAGGACATGTACAAAGTTATTTTCAAAGGAAAGATGCATGAAATATAATTTTTACTTCAGTAGTGATATGTATTGTCTGGAATAAACAGTTTGTATTTCCTAAGCTGTTCAAAACTGCAGCCACACTAAATAATGTTATTTTGATACATCTATTCTCATTAGCTCATCGCATGTGGAATTTTAATCTCATTCTCTAGGCATTTGATGGGGAATTTGGATTGAATAAAAATACTAATTTTTTTTTTAAAGGGTACTAGGCATTTAATACTTTTAATAGCATGTAACATCTCACAGTTTAAACAACTAAGTTCATCGCCCAGAACTCACCAGTAAAGCATCTTCCAGTTCAAATTTCAAGCAGCTGCACTGCACTGGTTAAGATGACAAATGTTAAAAATTTCTTTGAATACTTGGTAGATCAAAAAAACTAAAATATATCTTTGACATTCATCAGTCTACTAATAAAACCATGAAATGGCAAGCCGTCAGTGGAGTTAAAGGAAGTGATTATTAACTCTTTTGGTGTTTTTTTGTTTGTTAAATCTGAGAACAAAGACAAAGGCTCATTTTATGCAGTGTTCAAAAATCGCATCCTTTTTTCAGAGGCAGCACAACAGAGCAAAAAGGTTCTGAAAAGAAAACACTTTCTGAATAGTGGTTTCATCTCTCATTGCAGAAGGGACCAAGTAAGGATCTATCTGAGGGCACTTTGTGCTGGGAACAGGGGGAGGGAAAAGCTGTCTAGGTGTAATAAATTGTGAGGCATAGCGGGATAAGGAGTATTCAGGTACTGCAGTGCACAGCCTGCTATATTAGATAATTTCAGGCAGCACCTTTTTAAAAGAGACCTTAGGAAGGAATGGTGAGTCCTAGTGAGGGTCCACTCCAATACAGCTGGAGGAAAATTTTAGTCTGGTTTTAGTTTATGTCATTTTTGAAAAATGTAGAAAATGCCTAATTATTATCTTTTTTTGTCCTCACCATCCCTGTAACAGGCAAGACAATTTGTCACTGCAGTGGTTGCGCTTGGGAGCTAGAAGCTGTCTATTCATACACAAAGTCTGTTTACTGATCTGGACGCAGCTCTCCACAGTGTCATGCTGGAAAGCAAAAGTTCATCCCATGAAGTGTATTTTCTTGTAAAGGTGTACATCAGATGATTAGGCCCTTATTCATCAGGCAGGACTGTGTCATTTCAATGGAATGACTTCGATCAGTGAGTCACTATTTCATTCAATGCTCCTGTTCAAACACACTCGGCTTTATGCTGAGTTTAATTTAAGTTCCTTTGCCTTGTCCTTTCGACTGATAGATATACTATCACCAAGCTGCACAGCAAGAGTCAATCCCCACCCCCCAAAGTACTGTGGCTTCTTCGTTATTAGGTTTCATTGCTGTTAAAGTCTATCTGGCCTGCTCATGTCATTTTGTGGGAGGTAAGATAAAGTGGGAAAGAGATCAAAGCATAGAATATAAAATAATATGTTTATTTTGGATTTTTTTTTCAAAAGTTTATTACTGCAGTGGAAAACAGCAGATGAATTTTACTGCATGTACTTTCATTGCTGTGAAGGGCTACAGAATCCAATGCAGAAAATGCATTAAATATTTACTAATAAAAAAGGATTATGTGTATTAAATATGCATGTACCGATATGAAATGTGGACTACCTGATGCATGATGGCTGCAAGAATTCACAACGTTTCAGTCAGACTGAAACAATCAGGCAGTTGGAGCTTATTCAGCCTCAATGCGTTCACAGCAAAAAAACTGCTGGGCTTTCTGCTCTTTGGTAAAAAACATCAAACACTGTTTTATAAATAAGTGACAGTGAGTAAAATTAGCTGATGGTCCATATCTAGAAACACCTTCAGCAATACATTATTCATTGAACTATGTACTGAATTTATTGGAAGAACCTTTGGTAGAGTTCATTTAAATTGACTTTCTGTTTCTCACACAAATCGCATGATACAATAAAGCACTTGTAATGATGTAAGACACTTTACATGTTGTATTCTACATACTAAAGAAATTGACAGAAGTATATCTCTAGGTGAATAAACTGAGCATGATAGTCCAAATAATTGTAACTTAACTGTCTCAAATGAGTAGGATGTGAAAGCAGAATCAGTTAAAATTCAATATGAGGCTGCAACTGTCAGGTTCAGCCTGGAAAAACACCTGTTAAAAGCCTTATTAGTTTTTTATGGAGCAGATATAAGAATCAAGATAGCTTTATCCACAGGAGCACCAAGAAGTGGCATCGTGTCAAGGCATATGGAGTGATTTCTACTTTTATTGTATCTTGGTGCCATTTGTAGGCCACTCACTTAACTTCTGAAGTGTTATGGTGGGTACTAGATTTTGTTTCCTGTCCTTGTTAGCTGGAAGTGTGACCACTAATGGCGTGGCCCTGAAACCCAGATGATTTTCTTCTAGCATATCTCTACCAGTGATAGAGACAACAGGTCCCTGCGTGACCCTCAGGGACACACAATTTTACAATTCTCTTAGCCATCAAGTTTTTTTCCATGGTGCAGGACAGGGAGGAGACATTGAAAAGCAGTTGCATCTACCAGTGGCTAAATCAAAAGAAAAGATTTCCCAGGACTTGTAGAATATAGTGGAGCAGACACTAAGGAAAAAAAAGAAAAGTTTTTGCCAACTGCACCAGTTACAGAAGATGCCCTAGATTTCCATCTTAAAAAGAAAAGTCGGTCATAGATGAGAAGAAATGGTGAGCTGAAGATGCCAGAAAGAGCCCTAGAAGATAAAATTTTTATTTTATTCTTTCTCTCCATTTTTCTTTAACTTTTCTTATTTAGAAACTCTGGGAGAAACTCTGTATTAGCTTCATCCAGTCTCTTTCACAGAACTTGCAACATCTTGTTTCCTTCTTTTCCCTCACACCCCACGTTCATTTAACACTTACTCCTTTTACGTGAAACCTGGGCATTTTAAAGCATGTGATATCACTTTGTGGTCAAGAGACCATGATCTCAGGAGTGGGTGCCAAAAAGTAATGACATCTGCAGTTCCGTTCAGTCACCTTGCTTCTGAAGCAGGTCAACATCCTTTCTAATACGTGCATGGGTTTTTGAAGGATTTCCGTGTGATTTACATGCACAATATGGAGATGTCATTATTTAAATGGCATTCAGCCAGTTTTCAATTATGTGCATGTCTGAGGTGAGGTTATTGTGCATTAGTTAAGTAAAACAATTCATTTGTAACTACAGAAATATCTAAACCCATATATCCTAGTGTACTCATGTTCTCAGCCTCTTCTATCTTCATCCATTCTTCCCACAAAAAAAACCCAAAAAAACCCCAAACAAATAAACCCCCAGGGCTTATTTCTTCCATGTCTGCTATTTGAGAACATTCAGTTCTTAATTTGAACATATTCTCTTAAGCTTCCTAGTAAATAATTGATATTTCTAGAAATGATTGAACAAATTTATAATTATTGCGAACTACTTTTACTTAAGCAAACTGTACTGCTAAATTAAACCGTGCCAGACTAGTTGACAAAACAGACAGTGATAAATATTATTTTTTCAAATATTATGATTGAACTCGATAATCAAATATCTACTGAGAATCAATTCATTCCAGCCCTGTAAACTGTGAAATCCTCTTAAAAGATTATCTTGGAATGTAGAACTATTACAGCAAGAAAAACACTCTTCATGCCTAGGAAACCAAGCACAAACAATACCACCAAATTACTCAGAGAAGTAATAGTATCCCTCCAGAATGACATTACCAGGAACAAAATTAAACAACTTAACACAAAAAAATGAATTATAGTAAGTGATTACTCTAAGCCCTCTGTGGTTTCTGAAATTCATCTGCCTCAAATCACAACTTAAAACCCCAGAAATGCACCTAGGAAACCTCTCTGCTTTGAACGGTCTCTTTCATTATGCTCTCCTTTCAGTTGGTTCTCTCACTTTCTCCATTTATTTTTTCCCCTCTGTCTATTTGACGTTCCTGTCTTCAGTTGACCTCTTTTTCTGCCCCAACCTATTCTATTAGTTACCTCCTTGTTCTTCCATACTCCTCCTTTTTCTTTGTCATGCTTTTTTTAGCATTGAAAGCCTACTGCTTTGAACAAAGAACGGTCAAGGCTAGGAACAAGTTATATATCATGTTATGTGTTGTCTACTGATTTAGATTCGAGTTCCTCTAGGCACTTTAGGTTTACTTTAGACTTTTCAGAATAGGTGAGATGTTTTTTCTTTCCCATGTTTCTTCCTTTTCACTCAGGTACTTTTTAAACAAAGTTCAGTTCTTAGCATGTTATAATGTCTTCAGCATCTCTTTTTATCTGTGTGGTGATAAAAATAAAGAGAAAGCTATACTAAACAAAGAACTCAGCAGATACAATGCGTGTACAGGCCACATTGCTACTTGTCATTTTCACCTCTTAGAACCTCGCACCTTCCTTTGATGGGTTCCGTCTTGGTAGTAAAGCCATGGTACAGACATAAGCAAAGAAAACCACCCCAAAAGTTCTCAGAAATATGCTTAGCAAGATGCAAAATTTAGGATTCCTAAAAAAAGTTCATACAGTTTCCTCAAAAAACCTCCAGCAATGTTTTTGTCACTACAAGCAACACTAACCTACTGCAAGAGCAAAGAATGCTTTGCAGACTAGTTAAATACAGAGAATACACTCAAATAGGCAAGATACAAGAAATGACAATGAACCAGCACCTCCATCATCCTCACAAAAAGGAGGAAGATCACAGATACTTAGTAAAAACATTCCAAGCAATCATCTTGAACAAATCATTCTAAACAGAATCCTGTTAGCCAAGAACAGCAGAGGTAAGGAGCAAATGTTCCCTGAATTCTCAGTGTCAGAAACTGGCCACGTACACAGTAAGTGCCAGACCCACTGCAGATTTATGCCCCCAAACCAGTGATGAATTCTGATCTAGCTGAGCACAGTTTTGTGTATTATCAGCTATTAAGATCTGTCTACATACAAGGAGGTAGTTGGAAAAAATGAAACTTCTTTCCATGTTAAGATGCCCTAGTTTCCTAGAGACCCTCTAAGAAATATTCACAATGTTTTACGTACTAGATGTACTATATCAAATCAACTTTCTCATATTGTTTTCAGAAATGCAAATCACTGAAAATAGCCTTTCGTCGTGAGATGAACACAGTGAGACGCGTTAGAGGGTTTGTTGATGATGCATTTCATACTGCAAAAATTTCTTAAGTGCCAGCCATTGATAGATTCCATAGCATGATGGCACACTTTTCTTCTGCTACCCTGTAGGAAACAGATCCTCAGACAGTTCGTGAGACTCTAGCTTCTGAGCCACAGCACGATTCCACCTACACCTACACAGCAACTGGAGTGTGAATGAGTTAAAAGTACCATTCTAACTATGTCACATTTACTTTAGCTTAACTAATTTGTGAATTACTTCAAATGACAAAACTCCTGTTAAAGTGAAATATGCAACCTTTTCCTTTTTTTTTTTTTTTAAATAAAAGATTTGAAGAAATTTACCTACCTTCCTGTCATATATGGGTTATATTAATAAATAAGTCAGCTCACTCACTGGGTCTGTACATTTGTCAGTTGCTCAGATTTTCACCAACACGTTAAAAGTGAAGTTTCCCCTGCAAGCCAAGTAGAACAGTATATGATGGTATCCTGTTCTGAAACCTCACCTTGACCAATGTCAAGTTCTACAAAACGTGCTCCCAATTAGAAATTTTGAAAAGATTTTATTTTGGCAAATAATTTTCTGATAACAAATTTACAACAGCTAAAATAATACTGATAAAACTGAAGAGTACACATACAGTCTAGGTACTTGTGGACCCTAACAGTCCTCTGGATTTACTCATTTCAGGAATTTTACAATGCAAAATAGTAACGTGCATATACAGTCAGGAAGGCATTTTCAGTTTGCCAAAAAAAACCAAACAAAAAAAAAAAACCAACCCAACCTGACAAAACCCCCACCCCACACTAAATTATTAACCCAGGATCATTTTGATCACTTAAAGACTCTGCATGGACATATAAATAAGTTTTCTCCTAGTTTTTCCTTATGTACTTCTAATGTGTTATTTCACTTCAGTGCTACTAACCACAAGCTAGATCTTGTACCATGTTTTTCATGTGTCCTTTGCCATTTCAAATCCATTTAAAACTACTTCAAGTGCATTTTTTCCCCATTAAAAAAGCAGCTTACTCCAACCCATTATGACAAATAGCATTACTTGTTTCTGCTGAGGCAACCTCTGTCTTGCAGTTTTTCTTTGCACAATTCCATAAGTAAATACTACTCTGGGGGTAAGAAAAAAACCCAAAAAACAAAAGCCTAAACCAAACCAAACAAACAGACAAAAAAACCCCAAAAAACAAAAAAACCCCAACCAACCCAAAAAACGACAGAACAACAACAAAAAAATCCATAAACCACCACACTAGAATGTCTTTTCTTCCAATTTAATGAATAAACTGTTTTCTTCTATATTCAAAATTTTTACCATATCTTGGGGTTTCAGTCAAGGGTCAGAGTTTATTACGTAATATACTATGCTAGAAGGTGTGTTTTGTTTTTTAAAAAAACATCTGTTGAAAAGGTCCTTAGCTCTAAGAATTTATAATCTAGGTAGGACAGGTTTGTTGTTTTTTTTTTGTTGTTGTTGTTGTTAAGTGTTAATCCTATCTTTCTACTCTGCTGATAGGAGAAAAGAAATGACAATAAAAGTAACAGTCTTACTTTTACCTGGTAATCAACTTGGTATTATTAGAAAAAAACTCCTTTCACTGTATTTGAAATATTTTAAAGGAGAAAATGATCAAAGAAAGTGTTCTTCACATATGCATTCACAATGGTGTTTACAAAGCACGTGAGGTTGAAGTAATGATCTGGAGGGAAAAAACAGAGGTTTGGAGGCTTGGATATTTCATTTTTTAATTTTTTTAATCCTTTTTATATTTTGGAAAAGTTTGTATTGGGGGGAATCAGCAAGAAAAGTATTAATAAGTGGAAGAGAAATGCCATTTTCTGTCTTGAGGTGCCTGGAGTTAGTATCTAGTACCAAAGAGAGATTACATTTCATAAGCATGAGATAAAAATACCTTTCAGATGTTAATGCCATTGTTAACTTAAAATTTATATGAATCTTGAGAGTCTGAAAAGCTATTGCATTGAATAACACTGTGTAGAAAGGGATGATAATTAGAAGCAAATGTAGAGTCAAAGAAGGTTTTCAACTGAAACATTAATGGATTGGAAGAAGCTTAGAGGTTTTATAAAAATAAAAAGTACATTTTCTAGCACAAATTTAGTGAGAGTCCTCAGATTACTTTAATCTCCAATAAATGTGATTTATTTTAATACTGTATGCTATTCCATTTAGTAAACTGGAAAAAAAAATTATAAACTCTATATACTACATTTTTGACTTCCTACATATTCTAAGGAACAAGTGCAGTGGGAATAAGGTATCTGTATGTTTCTGTGGAATTGGGTGGGAATAGGTATCCGCATGTTTCTGTATTGGATTTCAGAGGCAGCAATTCCAAGAAAAAGAATAATTTCACTCTGTTCTATGGAATTACCCTGTATTTACAAGGTTGTATCTGAGAACAGGTTTTGGATTTGCGTTTGTTTCCTGTAGCACTTCTCTCAGATATGATTTAAGAATGAAAGAAGATCCTACTCTTCTCCGTTCATAAACTGCCTACAGAATTACGTTCCTTTATTAAAAATAAAAGAAAGCTTTTCCTAAAATCAGTGATCTACAGTAAGTTTTATAAGTTTGAGATCCGACAGAAAATTTTAAAATCTATAAGATAAAAAAGGACTAGGTTGTAAATATAGATATTTAAAATATTGTGAATAAATACTAAGGACTTTTTGCCTTGTCTGGTTTTTGTAGTCATTTAGAGGTTTGGGGGTTATTCTTTTTCTCTCCATTTCTGCATTGCCTTTTCAGGCCTGTCTTCAGAGACTTCAGCATTCACAGCAACAGTAGTGCAGCAAATGGAGAAGTAATATGAATCCTAGCAGAGAGTTTGATCGGAGTGGGAACGAGACCAACAGTAGGCAGATCGAGGTGAGTGACTAAGAAGAGGGTTAAAAACAACACACAGAAGAAAATGTAATCAGAAGACAGCAAACATGAGAATTACAGAAGGTAGCTTACAGAAGCAGGTGCACATTTTGTATTTTGTGTGGCGAATGACTGGGGGGAAGCAGTGATTTAGCAAACAGAGGTTTTATAGCTGATGAAGGATGAGCTAAGCCGGCTTTGTTTAACAGCTTTGTGTAGGAGCAGGGAATGCAGTGTCCTGTAGTAATTAAAATGAGTGGGAGGACTGAGCAACAGGGATCCTGGCATTGGACCTCAGTCAGCAAGCGGCTAAAACCTGTGAGAAAGACAAGTAGCATTCCTTAGGGAGAGCACACCATAAGGCAAGAGGCTATGATTAAGATTTTTAATATATTTAATATATTATCAGTTCAAAAAAAAGACTACAGAATTGGAATTGGTGTGTGAGTTCAACGTTTTCCCATTTTGTGGTTAAGACTTGCAATCTTACGGGTGCAGCAATGCAAACTCTCCTGTTTGGAAACGAGTGCAAAAATTTACAACAGCTGGGTTTGTCTGCACAAGAAACCCAGGGAACCAACTGGACAAATAATCACCAGTCAATCCTTGTGAACCTGTGGGGCAGGAAAACGAAAACAGAGAAATAAATCAGAGAATGATACTTTGATATTAATTCTTTGAGAAGCTAATGCTTTATATCATGACGAGTATGAATACGACAATGAACAGAACCTGATCTTGAATAGTGAGATACAAGTGCCGCTGCAGCCCACATGAAAAGAACAGGATCACGTGCTAATCTTTTGTTTTCACGAATATTGTCCTACACTAAAAAAAAAACCAACAAAACCCAAGATAGAGTGAAACAATTACAGCCTTTTGCATCAGTGGCAGATCTACCAAAGATAAATCACCTCTAGGGGAGGGAAATGTGATGAAAATAAAGATGACTAGTAGTAAGGTAATGTTTAGGCTGTGATTAACAGTGGTTCTCCTTCAAACATCAGCTATAAAGAATAAAAACACTGGAAAACCGAAGTTTGTATGTTTCTCTGTGTGACATAGGAATTGGAGCTTATAGTTTTGACAGATACTGAGGGACATCCAAAGTGGGGTTAAAGGGAGAAGAAAACAAAAAACAGACAACGTATCTGCACTAAAATCTGAATCCAAATAAATTGACCTAAATTGTCAGTTTTCTATCATCTTCACCCTGATCAATATTATTCTACTACTAATTATTATTACTTTGGACTGTATCTTGGAAACATGGAACTGCTGATATCTCCATTGTTATTTTATGAAATCAGGGTTGTCCACTATTCTGTCTGTTACACTTTTATATATGCCAGAACCTAGACCTTAAATAATGTTATTTCATAATGCTGCTCAGTTGCAAGACAGTTTTGTAGCATAAGTGAACTTGATGGTCATGTTCAAACTCCTGATTACCTTTACTGTAATAGATGTTACTAATTAAAATGTGGGGCACCAAAATTACTTGAAAGTTTTCAGGGTTACGTACCATCTCTTTCGTTCTTCTTTCTGCAATACTGTCTCCATCTGCCACTTTAACACACACCCCACCCCATACTTGTGTACTTTAAAATGCTGAAGCCTTTGTGCAGAGGACTATATATACAAAAGCTTTTCTGTTTTGGGCAGACAGGTATTTGTCCTATATATCCAATCAAGTGTTGAATTAATTGCATCAATGTAACGAGAGTCAACATCATCTCTCTCCAGCAAACCACTGATACACAAATTGGCTCTTGGAAAGAGAGATTTTAATGTTCCTAGC
>JAVJGJ010000001.1:74445158-74460251 GCA_035590215.1 Microhierax caerulescens
GGCTTATAAGGAATTTTCACAAGATTGAGCACCTTCAATTACTATTATTGGTAAAATAAATCTCAAGTGCTTGGCAAAGCAATAGTCACTGCCAATCACTGCTGCATGTAGGCTTGTTCTTGTCTGGCAAGGCAGAATCAAAATTAGTATGAACATTCTTAGACCATCCATGGAGTATTTAATAGCGATAACTTCCCCCACTTGTACCAGCAGAACTGTATTGATGAATGCAGTGTTTTAGGGGAAAAGGAAGTGGAGGACAAACCTTGCCTCCTTGGGGCAACACAAAATTGTCTAGTTATCTTTTACCACAGAGCTGTTTGCCATCTTTTTGATAGACAACAGTTCTTTTGTTAGAGGAAGAGCAGAAATTCCATGCAATTTCTTGCTAGGAGAACATGGAAATTGTATGAATAAAACCCACAAAACCTGAGCTTGCTCAAGCCAGTGCTTCACAAACAGCCTTAGTGCCATCTAAAGTGTACATGGTAGGGATGTATATCAGCTCTTTCAGTGGATTCCACAGAAAACTTCCCTCTATAAAATACTCCCTTTTTAACCCCTGCTTGGAACACATGCATACACACAGAAGCACATCAGTTGAAAACAAGAGAGCAGGTTTGGAATAAACAGCATAGAATTGTTTAAGAAGTAGAATTTACTCAGACATTTTCATTAATTTTAATTCGCATTAACCAAGCAATTGTCCAACCTCAGATTCCAACATCCTTCATCCTGAATTAGTTCTACTTGAGTATTTGGGGAGTAAGGAGCACATCAATGTGGATTCAGGTGAGGTGATGATATCACATGCTGCCATTTCTACATTTTCAGTGTCTTATCATCTGACTATAAGAAAAAAAACCATAGAAACAGCACTAATGATGTTCTTACAAAACATTTCCTGAAATGGCACTAGGCAGATGAAGGAAGTAGTCATCTGCTGCAGCTAGGAGCAAACTCTGTTCACTGTAATATGATAGAAAAACAAGGTATTTCCACTATTTATCTTTTTGTTCAAAATGAGTCAAAGGTGAACAAGTTTAACATTTATAGACCTCCAGAAAGTTTTGTGTTCATAGAGCACATGTGGGTAATTTACAGCTATTGTTGATTTAACCTATTTACAGGCATTTTTAATGCAGTGAATATGATTTGTCCTCTGACTTTCCCTCCCGAGACTCACTTTGGTAGCAAAATAAACTTTATAACAACAGACTAAATAGCATCATTTTTGCTAGCACAGCTTTTCAGCACAGTAGAAGGAGCAGTCTGCTAGACCCCTGCTGCTGCTAAGATTTTCTGTCGTTGTTTGAAAAGTTAAAGCTGGGAACAATGCTTAAACATCTAGAGTCACAGATCCATAGCCCCAACCTTGGCATCCTAGTCCTCAAAGGATATTGTGGGTAACTGAAACCGTGCCACATGTAATTAGAGATTTCCCCTAGGCTCCAGCACTTGACACACTTCTGATCTGTAAGTGAAAACTAGCTTCTAGTGTTGAAAATCAGTTTACATTTAACATTTCATTAAAAACCATACATCTTCTAGCTCTAGTCATATAAAAACCTTTAAAAAGGTGTATCTCAACTATTATCTTGCTTAGGGGCTAAACCTTGCCTGAAGAATATCTCCTGCATGTCCCTGAAACACTGTTTTTACTGATGGACCCTGTTAAATATGACTGGTCCAAAAGCACTGCATGAAGTGTAGAGCCTTCACAGAAGTCAGGAGACTGTGAGCCTCTTCCAGGGTCTGGCTCTGAGTCTTTGTCCTCACCAGAGACAAAATAAAATAAACCCGGGAGGCACGGGAGCTATTCAGAAAGCAGATTGCTCTCCAGACCCCTTTGTGGTGCCATCACACTGTTGGAGTACTTCCAGTTTCCCAGATTGTTAGCTTGATGTTCAATTTGCATGTTGGAAGTTTGGTGATTTGGGGTTTTTGTTGTTGTTTTGGGTGGGGTTTTGTTCCCATCAAAAAGGTGACCTGAAGTTCCTTCCACAACTATTTGCTCATTATAACCGTCCTACTGAAGATACTCTCTTACATTCAGGCATTTCTGGGACTCCTTTTGATACTAAACTTTCTTTGAAATGAAACATTTCCCTTTCTATGTCCATGGAAAGTACAAAGTTGAGGTTTTAATATGTAGTTGGGTACCTTCTTCTGTGCTGATCTGAGCACATTTAATGAAATTTGTCATTTACTTCTATATTGTTAAGACCTTAGGGATATTCCTCACATGATTTAAGCTTTCTATGTCCCCTTTAACAGCTTGCTTTCATTACAGGAGAAACAATGCTTAGTACTCCATATCTATATTTCCAATTTTTTTAAACAAGATTATCCAAAACTTTAGTCCTTTCTAAAAATATTATTCAGATCGAAGGCTTTTAGTCCATAATGTGTACCTATAAAAAGGCTCAAATGCTAATAATGTCCATAACATATACACAGTTTGGTTGCCAAGAGTTAAATTACTCTAAACCAGACAAATTTCCTTCCTGAACATGGGGATCTATTAGACTGTATTATAGCAATGTATTTATTCTTCTGGTATGTTTGAACTAAAAAACTAAGTTATTTTAAATAGTTATTATATGTGTGGCTCTCCTATTCCCTTCTTGTTATTGTAACCTGGACAGATTAATAGTTTTGGAAACTACCATCTCTGAACTGCACGTTTTGCAGTTCAGGCTTCTTTGCAATACATACCAGTTGTTGCACATCTTTTAAATTGCCCATTTGTGTACAATCCTCTCCTCCTTGCCACAATCTCATTGCATGACTTCAGCAATTATTTTTTACTAAAACCAGCTAAAGACAAGATATCAGAATGTCTCTTTCCATCTTTGTTATTTGTTTTCCTCTGTTTTGCCTGAACTACTCTGTCACCTGAGTTTGGCCAAAATTATTCCAACTTCAACAAGTTCATACTTTTGTTTCACATCAGAATGCACTCATGATCCCAGATTTTTCATCGTTTTTTTTACCATCAGTTCCCCCTTTTGTTGTCTTCTGCAACTTTTGTAACCCAATATATAGATCAAACACTTGTGAAGGTGTTTTTATTGTTAGATTTACAAAACAAGTTCCAGAAAGGTTTCTGGAAGAAAGGAGACACCAATTAATTCTGGATACTGTCACCAAAAAGTGTAGGTTCCTCATTTTGGTCAGAGGTTAGAAGGTTGAGCGTTCTAGCATTTGACCGTTTCTACAGTTAAGAGTGTAAATTCCTCCCACAAACAAACCTCATGCTATCACCTCCAGTCTACTGTTTGTTTAGCAGCCTTGTTAATATCAAACTAGCTCTATGCATCTATGAATTCCTTACCAGGTGCTAATCAGCAATTCTTAGTCTAGTCACTAAGATGACAGATTTTAGATAATTTCCAAATCCGTTCCCTACTACAGTTGCACTTCAGAGAAACTGAAGTTGACCCTACTCCAAGGCTTCCAAAACACATCCGATACATGCACTCCTCAAAAGCTTCTTGCAATCTAAACTGAATAATTGCACAAAAATATGTGCCTACTGTGAAAGTAAAAGTTTTGGTACAGGAAGGGCAAAACCTCAGAAGCAGTCTTTGTCAGATTTTCTGAGTCCATCAAGGAGTGTAAAGACTGAACACTTTCCCAAATGCAAACTCTGTTCATGGCATGTGTTGAGGAATGCCTGAAGAGGTGGGAAGGAAAAGGCAAGATGACCAACAGGCTGAACACTCAGAGCAATATTAGATTTAAGTTACAGCACCTCTGGCAATAGCCAGAAGCTAATCTGTGGGAAACGAGATTCACCAAATAAACGTCCCGACTGTTATATGACACACCAACCCCAGTGACAGCATTCACTGATCTAGAGACTTTGCAAGCATGCTTTAATGGTCATGAGAGACCTGCTTCCCATTGATCAGTCTAATCCCAATTTTTATCTATTTATAGGTTTTGGCAAGCCTGCTTGAAAAAAGCCACAAAATGGGCTTATGGTGCTCCATTCCTGGAATATGTTTCCACTATAACCTGATACAGTCTGTGCATTCTGAGTCACGAGAAGAAAAGAAATTCTGATAACTTTTAGAATTAATATTATTACACATTGTAGAACCATATGAGGTATGGATCATTTTTTCAATATTATGGATTCCTTGCGTAAAGAATTTGAAATGTTATAGTGGTTTACAGATCCTCAATAAAGACAATTTTCTTCTCCAAAATGCTCTTATCTTGAGTTACTTTAGTACTCTCTTAGTCATTATAGAAAAGAAAAAAACTAAAATTGACAGTCAGGTGAGTTGTTAGACCTCATTATATTTTTTTTCTCCTTGAACTCAACACTTTGTAGATAAGATCGTCATTTCAGTGCACTCCTTCAGAGAAGCATTAGGGGCCAGGAGAACTTACAGGTGAAATCCAGGATTGCCAGGCTGCCCTGCAGAGCAAGACAGGTGGCAGATTTTTTAAGAACTCATATTAAACTCCAGTAACTAAGAAAGGGATTAAAATTCAAAGCTATTACTCACTGAATTCAGCTAAAAATTGGCTTAAATTGTGGAAGTGGCAAATTGGCCGAGTCCAGTTTAAGTCCTTGCTTAAGTTGAAAGTCAAAGCAGCACAGAAATTTGTCCCAAAGGAAATAAGACTTTATTAACCATAAATAACAGTCCATTTCTCTAGCATATTCTCTAGAGTAGCATAGTAGCATTTCTCTAGAGGTGTGAGTACATGCCCGCAGGGAACAAGAGCTACCATGGGGAAAACTCGTGTCATGCTCCCAGTAGAATAAGACAACTGGTCACGTATAAACAGGCAGGTGTTCAGCATTCAGCTGTGTTTCTGCAAATCAGTCCTACCTTATATTGAGCCTGCTGGGCAGTCTGTAAGGAAGTTCTGCAGACTTAGCAATAGAGGTGTTTCTTCACTTCATCTGGGAACAAATAGCTAGAAATGACTAAGATCTAAAATACAAGCTGAATTTATCCTCCTAGAACTGCTTAAGAGCAATCAGTCATAAGGAAAAGCTAATTGCTAGAACAATCTGGGAAAATAATGAACTAACAGGTAAATTTGTCTCTCAGGATTTAAACTGGTTTTCTCGTTCACTTTTCTCCTTGCTTTGCAAAATTAGCATCTGTACAAAAAGTAAAGAAAGAACGCACTTGCCTTTCTGAAGTATTCAGTAGGTAGGTAAAGAAGCAATAGACCTTATCTAATGAACTGGGACACGTATCGGAATCAGGCAGTTGTAGTCAGCAGAGCTAAGCAAATAGCCCAAAACCTTAACACAGCCAGTACCACAACCAAACCTGCAGAAGATCATTGTTATAAGAGCTTTTTGGCCATGGTATGCTTATAAATGGGCAAAGGCCACATCACTTATAACTAAGACCATTGCTGACACCCTGTATAAAATTTAAAGGCTGTAAGATCACACGACTTTTTTTCTTTCCAAGGAAAGTTAGCAATGAGCTAACTGGATAGGCATGTGGATTACAATTATTTTCACAGTTTAAAGTGCTGCCAAAAAAAACCAACCCAAGCCCTCTGTCATGGAAATGTATCTTTTCCTTGGTTGTCTTACTGACAAAAATAGAACTCTGATCTTTGATAGCTTTTCTGAAAACATACTAGTTTTTTCTTTCTTCATTTCTAACAAAGAAAAACAAGACAAAACTGGGTCAGAAATGAAATAAATATATTTAAATGACAGGTGCATATTTTCTTAAATACAAGAAAAAGCTCTGCAGACTTAGACATTTTAGGATGCTTTGGTCTGAATTATTTTGCAGTTATTTGAGTGCTAATGTGTGCATGAAAAACATTAACATGCAAACATACTCGAAAAAAGCCATAAGTACTCCTGGAATGAGAAATATAGAAATTTTTGCACAGTTATTAAAAAGCCCTTTCAGAGTTCAGCTTTCACCATTTCATAGAATTTCACTTGACTGAACAAAAGATCCAAATCTTACTGCCAGTGTCCCAGAATGAGAAGACACAGCAGCTAGACAGAACCACTGCAAACTCATTTTTTGTAACATCAAGGTACACAGACAGCAGAAACCATTCAGCAGGACTTTTGCCTTAAAACTTGCTAGCAGGAGAAAGAGAGAGGGAAATAAAACTTCACAGAGCAAATTCCAATCCTCCCCTGTCCCCAAGACCCTCTCAGATTTTTCCATTGCAATAGATAAAACATTTGGGGTTTACTACAAACCTAACACTGTGACTGAGGTACATTAACATTCAAAACATCACCAAGGAAAAGAATGCTTCATACTTGCGTTAAATGTTTTGATAACAGTAGTTTAATTATTGAGAGCTGTTAATACATGTCTGTACCTTTATCTCTCTTGTATATTTGTCTACTGAAAGGTAGAATGCAATGGCGAGATCTTTATCCTTGGATTCCCTTTTACTTCACTTTGTTGTGTGGCTTGAAGAATTGAAGAATGAAGAATGGATGGTGGGGTGGGGGAGTGCGGACAAGTAATATGCCTGTGTATAAAGACTAATACCTTATTGGAAGGCTACGTCCAAACCTGTTACAGCTTTTGGTGTAGGGGGTGGTTTTCCAGCCACTTTTCATTTGTACTGAACTTTTAATGAATTTTTATTCAGTTAAAGTTTGTTTGTGGGTTTTTTGTTTGGGTTTTTTTTGTTTGTTTGTTTTTGGGTTTGTTTGTTTGTTTTTTTCTGGGCTGAAAAGCAGAAAAAAAACTGAAGTCCAATTTGGGTTTATTTTAAGACAAAGTACAGGAATTGTAATTCATCTGAGTCCTCATATACAGAAGGTGATCACTTAGATCTCACCAGTACTGCGTGGTTATGTACCTGCAAGGCAAAAGTACTACAAGTGACTTTCATAGTTTTGCTCCTTCAAATCAGACACAAGCTCCCATTAACCTGAGTAGAACTAGATTTTATTACTCATGACAGGAATACTTTTACAAATATTAAATCAAAACACTCACGTACGACCTCAAATACTCTAAATCCACAAGGAACTGAAGTAAATATTGATGACACTGATACTGGCACATCCAAATTTCAGACCTTATATGGACTGCAATGATTACAAAAACTTGCTATGACCTGGTTCAGGATCAAACAATAATTCAAGTTAGAAAAAACTTGTCTCCAAATAATTGAGAATTAGCTTGTATTGAGCTTGTATCATTGCTTACACAGGTTTCAGCGTCCAAACTATGATACACTTAACGATGCATTTAAAATTGGAAGACTCATCTTCCTGCACGAGGTAGCTTTGTTACCTGACTGATGCAGAAGGACAGGCCATTACAGCACCACTAGCCACGTGCTTGGGGGGGGGGGATAACCCCCCCAGATGGCCCTCGCATGAGGCACACACCAAGAATGGTTAGTCATCTAGAACACACACCATCCTAGCTCCTAACAGTCAGCTTGGGAGAGGTAGCACGTCCTACACTGTAAAGTCACACAGAACAGGTCACAGCTTTTTTGACAGTCATAGACTGGAGGAAATGATGTGTATTAATCCTCGCCCTGCAGCGCAGGCTGACATGCTGTTACTATAATCGCACGTACGGACTGGCACAGAACAGAACAAGTTTATGGGGTTTATCAGTACCCAGAAAGATGAAAGGAAAACTACAATATGCTCCTGACACAAAGGGAAAGCATTTGTCAGGGCTACTGATGGGCAAATGAGGGGTCAACCTTCAAAGATACTTTATTTTCTCAGCATCTTAAAGTATCCATCTTGTTTCTAGAAGCCCTGCCTGTTATTTTGATGCCTAGTACTTCGTCCTTGTAACCATCCTCTCCTTTTCTCAATTTTCTTCTCTCAAGCTAGAAATTTGGCAGATGTCCTTGCAAATTAAGAAGGAAGCGTATATTTCTCCTTTCTGTTCGGGCTTTCTGCCGGGTGGGAAGCAATAACCTTCAAAAGGTGACTGGCAGCCAGATTATTGGCAAGCAACACTCTTGTAATACCAAACAGCAAAAAATAAGGGACAAGGACAAGTACTACTCTGTTTTTCCCCTCCCAATATAGCAACCTGCTTTTATTTTTACACAATCACCATTATTTCCATTAGGGACATCCTTTGAAAAGTTCTTCACCACCAAAGATTAAAACTGACAAAGCAGGATCAAGAATTGCTCTGGACTGTAATATTTGGAAATTACAAGCCCAGCTCTACCATTAGATGCTGATGACATTTTACAGTAACACTGATATGGCTAAACTCTGCTATATTCAGTTGGGATAAACTAGTAATTTTAAAGTGTATCTTCATTTCTGTTATCACATTCACCAATATTATTTCTTGACCCCCCCCATTGCAGTTTCTATCACTTAATATAGTTTCAAGGACTCCCTTGGAAAAGGATTTCTATCTAGGCATGACTCTACTGCCTCTAGGCCATCAGACTGGACTGATACGAAGTTTCTTCTTTCTCCAAAAAAAAAAAAGTAAATGATTTTTAGCTAAACACAGTGACTGCTGTGACAGAAATAGTGACCAGGGGTGCAGATGATTGCAAGCATGAAACTGCCTCTGCAGGGACTATGCTTTTTTTTTTTCCACCCACAGGAAAACACCAGTTTCCAGGCTCTGCACCCCTCCAACCATATTACTCACTAGTCAAGGCAATTCAGTTTGGAAATAAAAAAATACCAAAATTAACTCCCATTGTTTTCTACTCTGAAAGTAGAATTTCACAATAGATTCTTTACTTCATTCCAAAGATCATGTTAAAATAACTATTATTCATGTTTACTGGCAAAGCTCTGTATTTTCATTCACGTTACTTTTTGTGATTTCCACTGTTGAAGAATAATAATAATGAACCTAAAAATCAGTTTCAGTAAATATCTCTCACCAGCCACCTTAGGCTCTTAAAAAAACTTACTTGTTCACACACACACAAGACAGCAAAGAAGATGGCAAAGAAATTTTTATCTTAATTTTTTTTATCTTAAAAATAAATCTGTAGGAATTTAGACAGATCATTTGGATTTCCATGAATAAAATAGGAGAATTTCCAGATCATAACTTCTGCCCAGACACTTGGTGTAGTAGTCACCTTCACCACTCTAAATTAAATGCAGCTGTTTGGAAGTTGAGAGAAGGCGCTTTTAGAAGCATAGCACTTGGATTTATGCAATAGAGTTTCAAACACTCATTTATGCTTAAGCCACTGGGCAGGAAAACTGCTTAGGTTGGGTTATGAATTATGGTTTTCAAAATGCAATTAGTGTCCAATAGGCTTCACCAGAATACATGAGTTCTTCTTGACATTAATTGTATAAAACTACTCATGTAAGTTAGGCACGCATTTAAGCATTCTACTCAAAGTAAAATGGGAATTAACCTTATTGCTTTGTTGTTTTGAGAATACAAGCAGGGGGAAAAGTCAACCTTGAAAATTTTATTTGGTAGAACTATATTGAAGGCACAACTGAAGCTGCTTTCCAGGTTGTAGCAATGCTCTCAAGTTGGCTCAAAGAAAATAACTGAAGTTTGTGTTAAACTGTTTGAGCTGTTTGCTAGAATTCTTTTCTATGAGCTTAATGAAGCGCACGTTTAAGTTGTGACAATAGCTGCTATGGTAATATGCGTGTAAGCCAGTAATAATTTACTAACCTAATTTAGTCAAGAAAGTGGTAATTTTACATACATAATACACAGCAGCTACTCCCAAGGGAGTTGCTCTTTCCCTATAGAAATATTTAGTTTTCTATTTTTGCAAAGATATACTGCAGCCAGCCTTTGTCATGCTGAAATGAAGAAAACTTGTCACTTCATTTCTGCTTAAATAAGCACATGACTTTCCACAGTGTTTTGGTGAATGGTGAGAAGCACAGCCAAAGAGGTAATTGCGACCCACCCAGTCTTCTAACAAGAACGGAAAAAGGAAAAGTTTTCCTAAGACAACCAAGGAGGCAGATCATTGCTTGGGATTTCCTTTTGCTTGTTTTAAAATTAAAACTTCTTCAGTAACCACACTTATAAAGTCACTTGTGCCAAGACAGCAAGGTAACTGATTTTGGGTCCTTCTTTATCCCTTCTCGCTCTGAGCATTCACACTATGAGGGTCAACCGTTGCTTATGTGGACTTAACTAACTTCAAAACACTACAGGATGTGGAGATTAAGAGGTTTAAATGCTTTAATGCACTAGGAAAAGCAAAAAGAAAGTTATTTGACATTTTCATCTGGATATAAGATTTTAAGAGAATTAGGATCTTATTTTTTCTACCATGCTTATTTCTTAAAGGACAAACTGCTGAAGTTCACCTTGAACTTGTAAAGGTTGATTTTACAGCCATGTTTATTTTGATATTGTTATTATTATTATTATTTTCTTTTTCATTCTCATTTTGAGCCTAATCAAAGCCACCAAAACACAGGCATTCCCACTCTGAGATTGCAGGACATCCTCAAGAAGGAAATTTGAATAAGAGGAAGGCGCATTTTTCCTCTTGCAAGCCTTCAGAAGCAGTGGTGAAGTTCCCCTGGACTATGATGAATAGTGTATCCCAGTTCTTCACAAGTGAGCAGGGCAAGAAGATAAAAAAACCCAAAACAACCCAAAATCAAGCACATCACCACAAAAAACCTTTGCTTGTGTTACATTAAAAAGAAATTAAATCTCCCCCTTGATGGTTAGAAGGTGGGGGCATGGTTCCCTTTGACAAACAACACCAGCTTATGAATTTTGATCCACTTGTCCTTAAAATAAACTTTACAGTTCCACCCCAGTCCCATGTTGTAACATGCTTCGCTTGGCTTATCCGGCATGTTTTCTGGTCGACCCTAAAATCTAGATAAAATCTGGAAAAGAGGTCAATTAAGGAGAGATGAGCAAAGCATCCCAGCAGGCTTTTACAACATTGTTGCACTAGTTTGTATTTTTAGACAAAAATAAGCATAAATACAGTGAATTTGACCAAAAAGTTTTATGAGTATTTCTTTCATTTAGCACATAGGTTAACTTCTGTTTACATACTGAAATCTAGCTTCTTTATTTCTTCCTTAGTTTAGCAGAGGTTATGCATATTTTTTAAGCAAAAACTTCATTCTTAGGCTAAATTATTAGCCATTTACTTAGGCTACAATGTATCAAAAAGCTCATCGTAATGTACTGTAAACAAAGTACTGTTGCGGTATGTTAGACAGGTGGTGGGTTTGGGTGTTTTTTTTTTTTTCCTAAGTCAAATTCTATCAATGGGAGAAGTTACTTCAATAAGCTGCTATTTCCCTTAATGCCAATGGCACTGCCACTGCGTTACTTTGTCCTCCAAATACCACAATAAAGTGTTAAATTCTTAAATTTCCCATCACACTGAAGAAAGGTCTCTAGACTGCCCAGTGTAGTCACCATGTTTCCTAAAAGTGCAGACGTAGCATACTAGAAGAGCAATGGACACAGACTTAAGACTCTAGAGTCCACTTGGGTGGTACTAATTTATCAAGGAAACTACACTTTTTGTTAGAAGACAATCGTAGGGCCAAAGAGCCCCAGGTATCTTCAGACCTTACGCAAGTGATTGCCAGGTACTTGTTCTGAAAAATGATACTATTTTCTGCTACTAGTACTGCAAAGCAACACAATTACGCAGCTAGACTAAATCCCAGCACAGATGCAGCTGCCAGCCCTTCAGTTGCATTTACAGGGTGGTAACAGAGCCACTGAACGAGTGGCTGTAATGGGAACCCTCAGGGCGTCTCATCGAAGGATTTCTGGAGTCTTCAGCTTCTCTGATACATAAGAAACTGCTTAGAGAGTTCCAGTGTGTCCCACACCATCCGATACTGCTGATAATGGGGCTGTTGATTAATAGAGTGCGACAAGAAATGGTGATGATCAAGCAATTCTGTGACAGCAGCTTTATGCTGTAGGGTGACGTTTCAGACAAGAAATCAAAATAATACTTTTGCAGCCATTTGTCTACACTCATTACACTCCTTCCCCAGAAGATTACACATTAACAGACTCGCCCAGGTTGTCTTGCAAATTGATTATTTTGACTCTTAAGTTATCAAAGAACAAGAGATGTATTAGAAAGACATAGAGTTTAAGGTGGGGGTTACTTTTTTGTTATTTAAAAATCAGAGCTTGTTTCCCAGAGGCATCATGGACATCACTTTCTGGTTTTGTTACATATGTACAATTGTATGTGCAATTTTCTTAATCTACGTAGCAGAGAAACAAATGGCTTCTCTCCCTGCCCTGCCTTTCTCAGACTGCCAGACAGTTTCAAGTATTACGGATCTTGAGCAATCATCAGTACCATTTTTAGAGTGACAGATGGAAATTGTCATTATTTCTATAAATATTTAAAGTAGCTTAGGCAATTTCTATTAATATTTTGCTGCTTTATAAATACCTCAAGTAATTCACTTTCTTGGTTGGCTGTAATGGCCACAGAAAGTAAAATACAGAACTAGCACCCTTCATCATTAAACGTGTCTTCCAAATAGGAAGTGACTGTAGCTCTTGTTTTCCTATCTGCTATATTTTAATTATGCATATGTAAAGCCCACGCAGTGATATATTTACCACCAGAAGGTTTTTACACTGGGAAACATAGCACAATTTCAGTGACACAGCATTGAGTTTAGTCTTTTATGGGCTTAAAGCTTGGCATCTGTGAAGTTATGTTACATGTAGAAATTGGGTTTGGGAACTGCACAAAGTCTTCAGTGATCTTTTGTTATGTCCGAAGACAGAAGGCTAAAACCATCTGGATAAATTAAATACCCATATGGCACGTCTAAATAATATGACATGACCCAGTGGCCCCATGCCTGAGCTGCTGTGGAACAAGCTGCAGCTATTTCAGAAGGCAGAACTTGAAATTACCTGACACCATAGTACCAAGGTCAGAGGATGCATCCCATATGTGTTCCTGTGGGTTCACTACCTATTCAAGAATACTTCTAGAGCAATTGATTAAGCTGTAGACTAAAAATTATATATAATAATAATTATTAAAAAAAAGACTCTTAAAGAAAGAAGGGAGAGCAATTTTTAAGCCTGGGATGGTTGCACATATCCACTTTATATCACAGTCTTCCAGTTTGTATGCAGGCAACCTCTTGAAAGGCTTTAGAACCACTTCCATGCATAGTTGAAATACGAGCCAAGTAAATCATAGGTTTGTCCTGAAGTAGCCTGCTCTGAAACACTGCAATTTTTATTTCTTGGGGGGAAAAAAAAAAACAAAAAAAACCCCCAAAAACCACGAACATTCCTCATTGAGACAGTTTAACATTAAGGGCTGGACAATTATGTCCCCATAAACAGTTTAGCTCTAAAGTATAGGTACAGACAGCACGATTCTGTTTGCATCTGTTGCCATAAGTGTGCAGCAATCTGAATGTTCTTTCTGGTACTTGGTATGGAACACATGGTACCTGAGATTTTCAATAAAACCCCCAAAACTACAAAACTATTTTTGAACCAGGAAAGGGTACATTATAGAACAGTTCACTCAGGCCCACAAAGCCAGAGCCTTTGACTTACAGAAGTACTGAAGGATACCTGTTGTCTCTGTGCCTGATTTCCCAGGCCTACCCTTGCAGGGATGAAGGCCTGAATACCTTGCAGGTATTTAAGCTTGGAGAACTGGAGAATGCAAGACAGAGGGGATGTCCCAGCACGAAGCAAGGAAGAGAGAAGACATCTGTGGCAGAAAGGCAGCTCTTGGGTCTCGTGCCTTTCAGCCTCCCCTGTTCAAGTTCGTCACAGATTTCACAGGCCGGCTGCTGCAGAAAGCAATCCAGCTGCAGCCAGGTCTGGCCCCAGCGGGTTCACCTCAAGCAGCAGAAGCAAGATACATGATAAGGGTCTTCAGCAGAGTAATTTCTAGAGAACAGGCTAGCAAAACAGTCCCTCAGAGGGGTCTGTATGAGGACTACAAGTTACTTTTAAGTTTAGGTTAACCGCAGAATGCAAGGAAGCAAGACATAGAAATATTGGAAGCAGTTAGCACAGCGGGAGACATTTCTCTAAGTTCCAAGACGTGTAACTGCTCCTTGAGTGAGAGGCATTTACTGGTTATTTGGACCCATCCCTCCCCAAGCCAGCACAGGAAAGCCATTTCAGTACCAGCCATCCAGAAGCTGCCAGCTGCTGAGTGTGGGGAGTGGAAACAAAAGTTCTTCAGGCTTTTTGGTTGCCTTTTTGTCACAGCATCTGAACCACGATGGCAGCTGGCTGCTACTGTGGCACGTGTATTTTTCTGTAGATTATAACCCTGATGTTTAGAATAGATTTTATTAACAAGCCAACACAAACAAATTATCTGTTGCCAGCAAACACCAGCATGTAAACAACCAGACCGTTGTGTGCCATTGCTACCAGCGTATCTTAGAAAAAATGAATGCTTGCTGCACCCCCCTGAGAACTGTTGCAGACAACAGCTGCCTTTCAGCACTTACTTTACTGACTCTACCAATGTATATGATCACACTAAATGTGAGAACACAGGATTCCAGAAAGAAAAGGCTAGCTATTGTTTAGTTGCTTTTCTCTCACATCAGTGTCTAGAAGTCGCTGTCTTTCCAACTGCCTTTGATCCACACCGCAAACATCAGCATTTTCTGAAGACTTGAACATCTGTCATACACACACCAACCACAGAGGAAGCTCTTTTGAATTATGCTTCACATCAGAGGTCACTGAAAGAAGAGATGCTTCCCCAATTATTTAACTATCAGATGGCTAGGTCTTCAATACATTTTTCATTATAATTTCTTAGCAAGACCCTGTGATGGTAGTAGACTTCAGCTAAAACTTTTCAACAAGTCAAGGAAGGGGCAGTTTCACAAAGCAGGAGGCCAAAGCAGTGATCTGTGGGCACATCTGTTGGTGTAACAACCCTTTCCTCCTCCCAGAGTTTCTTCTGTTCCTCCAATCAGAACAGAAATAGCAGTCAGTAGGAAAAAAAAACAAACCCAAAAGCAAATAAACAAAAAAAACCTCTCAGCAGGTTGCTGGTCTGGGATATTCCTTTACTGAACATAAAGTCAAAGTGACAGTGTAATGCATGTACATACAGTCATAGACTGGGGGGGGGGGGGGGGAAGGTTGACACACA
>JAVJGJ010000001.1:74460351-74496393 GCA_035590215.1 Microhierax caerulescens
GTCACACACACTATACGGGCCAAACCATTTATTACTCTTCTTTGAAGGCAATCAGAGCCCTGTGTCTCTAGATTTTCCCAAGGAATTTGAATAAAACAGGTGCAGAGACAGTACCAGTGAGCCTGGCTCCCCCAGGCATCTAATCAACAGACCAATAATATTTCCGTACTGACTGACATTAGGAAATGTATTATTCAGAGGCAATGACAATCAAACAGGGGAGATGGTCAAAGTGGAGAGTGGGATGGGGAAAGAGAGCTGGGGTTCAATGAAATAATGAAGCAACTTCACAAAGCTTGCACTGAAATAAAATACCAAAGTCTTGAGGCATCAAGATGAATGTTATGTAACTACTAAGAAATAGCGGTAGGATACCCACAACTTAAGGAAACTAATTCTATATATAAAGACCTCTATCGTTGCTACAAAGAGGAAGGGCAAGGAGTTTCTGAGCAGACAGTTCAGCCTTAGAGGAAAAAAAAACAACCAAAAGCATCAAGAGTCATGGCCACTGAGCCACCACTGCCTGTGAGGCCTACAAGGGGAAGTTCTTTTGTAAGGCATAACCTGGGAGGGTTTTTCAGGTTGTTTCAGATACACCAGATACCAGTTAGGAATTTTATCCCTGGAGTCTGCTACAAGGATCCTGAGTTGAAAGGCAAAGTCAGAGCTGTCAAAGTCCCAGTGGAATTAACGTGGAAGTATAAAACACTTCACAAAAAGGACCCCAGTTACTTTGCAGGATTTGTTGCCTTTATCATTCCATTGTTTTTTCCACCAGTCATGAGTTGAAAGGTCTTTCACCGCAAAAAAGAGTTTTTATCTTGCTTTCATGATTTCTGTAACAAAGTATAAGCTTTTTGGGAAATGGAGTGGGTCAGTATCTAGCACTGCTCTCTCCCAGTCCATGTAAATTGCATTGCCACAGCAGTACAATTCAGTGTTACAGTTCCAAGTCTCAAGCTCTCAAGTTAGGTTACCCCCACTATATATTGCAGTTTTCTAATGCCTTTATGCATCAGACAAAAAGCAACAGTGTACTCACATGTCCTGGTTCTGTTTCAGAGAGAGTTAATAATTTTCTCCTGGGCAGCTGGTGCAGAGCTGTGTTTGGGTTCGGTGTGAGAACACTGCTGACAGCACACGGACGGGTTGGGTTGGTGCTGGGTGAGGGTTATACCTGTTGCAGCACAATCAAACTAGTAAACTACAACCAGGCTTTACTGTTGGTCAGATTCTACTGTCCATGCTGTATCTCCTTCCTCCAGAGGTCAGACCACGCTGCTCCTCCATCTAACCCCCTCCCACAAACCTCAGGGCTATTTAACCACTTAGCAGGAACGAGCTGCACCTGCACATTGTCCATGTCAACCAACCCACTGCCTCTGAGGCAAGGACACAGCTGCACATTATCAATGCTCATCAACCCACTGCCTGCATTCCTCTGCAATACCCAGTCAAGGGCTTCTCAGTTTCTTGGGCCCTGCCAGCGAGAGGGCTGGGGGGGCACGGGGAACTGGGAGGAGACACAGCCAGGACCCAAAGCAGCCAGAGGGATATTCCATACCATAGGATGTCATGCTCAGCATATCAACCTGGGAGAAGAAGAAAGGGGGAGGACACTCAGAGTTACAGTGTTTGTCTTCCCAAGTAGCTTACACAAGATGAAGCCCTGCTGGATGGTCTTAAACCACAACAATGTGGTGGAATTAATACTGTGTTTTGTGGATGTACTGATATTTTTAGAGTTATTAGAACATAAAGCATTATAAATAACAATACATACCAAACACCAAGGAATTACTTTGCGGTCTGCTGAATATTGTTTCACTCTGAGTAACCAGTAGTTTTTAAGGTATTTATGTGATAGGGAATAGGTGCCTGCCCTACAGTTTCATAAAAGATGAGAATAATTTACAGGGAAGTAAGGAAAAACATATAACATGTAACAATGCCAGGAACTTTACAGACTATCACCATGCAAAGACTAAGCTGCCCATCATTTTGTACACAGGCAAGCTTCATAGAAGTGTTGTCACATAAGGAAGCTTAGCTCCCAAACATTGTATAATCTTTGAAAATTTCAAAGAAACTTCCTCTTCCTTGCACTTGCATCTAATTTGATGTTCCTTCAACTTCATTGAGTAGAAGGCTGATAATACAGAAACTGAAATTCACAGAAAAATATCAGTCTTCTGTACAGATATGGACTATCACTGTTGTAGATTAAAAATTATTATTCTACTGATGTAATAATAATGTATTTGAGTTTTATTTTTCCTTGTAGGATACATATATATATATATATGCAAGTAAAATAATCTATTAAGCTTCATACTCCTGCAAGGCACCCGAATACTAGAAAGAATTATTACGTAGACCACTGAAATGGAGCATCTATTGAACAGTGTATTGTAACACTAAGAAATAGCTTAGAGTAGGACATATATTTTTTACAGTATTACTTACAGAGTAGTAGACATCCAAGTAGTGTGAAATGAGCTACAGCCATGTCTACATGCAGAATTAGAGGCTTTCAGAGTTGGGACTGAAAATGGTATACTGCTGGTCATGAAAAAAACCCAACGCATAAACCCGCTGGACTAAGAATGCAGCCCATAGGAATTATTTACATGCAGGAATAAGCTGAAGTAGAACTTTGCTGGTCACTAGACTATCATTTATGACAAGACTAGGATTCACTTTGGTCTTCATACTTTCATTAATAGAGCACAGTTAGCGATGACAAATATTTTATAGCCTTACAAATATGATTTTTTTCTTCTATATTTGAATCAAAGTAATATTAATGCTTTTGGCCTTTGAAGGTTAAGGCACTCATTTAGATATGGTACAAGGAAAATGAAGTGAAGTGGAAGAGTGTTTTATAATACCCTGACTTGAAAAGTGGTGATAGACAATACACAATCATACACATAATATAAGAAAAAGAATACAGCAGAATGAGAAGCTGAAGAAAAAAATAAAATGAGGCCTAATTTTAATGATAGAAAATATTATTTTCACACTAAGAACAAGTGGGAAGTGGAGTAGAGAACTGAGAGATGTGGATGCAAAATTACTTTGATAGTCAGAAAATTGTGTGATAAGGAACTTGCAAAACACAAGGCAGAAAGGAATTATTTTTTTTTCCTGCAACACAGTAGAATTTTTTGTATGTACCATTTTTACTATGTAAAAAGTTCTGAAGAGATGTTTGTACTTAATTATTACCACATTATCAAATAGTTTCAATCCACAGTTCACATCAAGTGATTAAAGAGACTAGGGAAAAAATAACCACAGAAGCACAAAATGGTCGGGGTTGGAAGGTCCCTCTGCAGATCATCCAGTGCAACCCCCTGCTAGAGCAGGTTCACCCACAGCAGTTGCACAGCATCGCGTCCAGGAGGGTTCTGAATGTCTCCAGAGAAGGAGACTCCACAGCCTCTCTGGGCAGCCTGTGCCAGGGCTCCGTCACCCTCAAGGTAAAGAAGTTCTTCCTCATACTCAGAAGGAACTGCTTGTGTTGCAGTTTGTGCCCATTTCCCTTTGTCCTGTCATTTGGCACCACTGAAAAGAGCCTGGCCCTATCCTCTTGGCACTCACCCTTAAGACATTTGTAGACATTGACGAGATCTTCTCAGTCTTCTCTTCTCCAGGCTGAACAGCCCCAGCTCTCTCAGCCCATCCTCATACAGGAGATGCTCCGGTCCCCTCATCGCCCTCGCAGCCTCCACTGGGCCCTCCCCAGCAGTTCCCCATCTCTCTTGACCTGGGGAGCCCAGAACTGGACCCAGCACTCCAGGTGAGGCCTCACCAGCGCAGAGCAGAGGAGAAGACAACCCCCCTTGACCTGCTGGCCACGCTTCTCCTGATGCACCCCAGGGTGATCCCACTGGACACCTTGGCCACCAGGGCACCTGGCTCATATAAGTCTTCTGATTGTGACAGATTGTTAACAGCTTGAAGTCATGAAAGTATTTGAGTTTATTGAAGTGCAACATGTATAGCACCAATAAAAGTATGAAAACAAGTCAAAGAAGTATAAGCTATTTCAAAGAAAACAATGCAGGGTTATCATAGAATAACATAGGATTTTTATTAACCAATTCTCTTTTGGCAGAAATGAAAGAAAAACTGTAAGAGCCCTTTATGTTCACTTCAAATATGGAAATATCTGAATGTGCACCACTGCAGTAAGATTTAAAATAAAAATTCTGTACACATATTCAAAAAAATATTTAACTTTTTCCATTAAACATAGAAGTAAAAATAATGCCTACTAGAAATAGGAACAAATGTGTATTAAATAATACTAACAGAATCCCATAGCACTGTGTTATGAACTGCCTCTTCAAAGTAACCCATAGAAATCATATCCCCGGTAATCTGATTAAAAAACCAACAGAATGCTGCTTGATATTCTTCAGAGACAACAGTGTTTGTATCCAAAGGCTATGCATTGTTTTTTCAGTCAGTGCACAAAGATTGAATTTGAAACAATCAGGTTCTTATTGCACACAAGTTACAAAACCTCAAAAGAATTAAAAAAAAAAAAAAAAGGAAAAAAATCAGAAGACATGGGGTATTGTAATACTAAAATCAAATGTCAGGGTTGTGCCTTGAAAATTTTAAAATACTAAGTAATACTTGCCTGTTAAATAAGAATTTAACTCATTTATGGCTTTGTAGAGTAAAACCACTAAAATCACTGATGAACTCGTCCAGTCAGAACTTAGATATTTTTTACAACTTTCTTTTCAGGACATAACTGGAGTTAGGTACCTTGAGGCAAATATCTTCACCACTGTAAATTATGCTCCAAGCTGGTTTTTAAGTTGCCTTTTTCAGTGTCTTATCACTTAGATAAAATATTCTCATTTTTTTGTTTGTAAATTTAAGTTACCATCTAAATCATCAAAGTTAAATCCTGGACTAAGGTATGTTCAGTGAAAAAGCTTTCCATTGCCTCATGCAGAACTGTACTCTTTTCAATACTCTTCAACGGTGCATTATTTATACTTAAGCTTCAAGTTAATATTTTCCTCCTTTTGTTATCTTTGTTACACTTTTAAAGCCTCTAATTCAAGTAATCTGTATGATATTGCCAATTACATTTTAAAAATTGTTTTCAACAGTATATAACAACTGGCCTTGCAGTGTAGTGCTATTGAAATTAAATGGATATTTAGCAGCATACAATACAAAAATCAATGTTTCATTACTAATTCAATTTTTACAGTGGTCAGTAGTTTAAAAAAAATACCATCTTGAACAGCAAGATACTCATAAACAATTACAAAATGAGAAAATGATCAGAAATGATGTCTAATTTTAATATAAAAAGCAGAACACTTCCATAAAAAAAAAAAATGCTCAAAGCGATCTAATGGCCATTGGCAATGTTAAGCACCATGTACAATTTTCAAAAATAGGCAGAGTTGGCCTAATTTTAATCCTCCTCAAATAATTTTGAATTTTACATAGGCCAAACTGGAGAGATATTTGTGTAAAAGTTTTCTCACAAGAATCATGGTCCCTCATTGGAAAGGAAAAACCCTTAATAACCCCACTTAATTGCAGCTCTTGACGTAGGGTCTGGGCCATGACTGTCTCCAGTTCTTACTGGTTAGAGGATGCCAATACCTAGTGTAAAGGCATTAGAATGGCTGCATGAAACACAATTATACAAACCTGCTTCAGGTAGTTAGAATTGCCTATGCAAAGGTCAAGGCTTTACAGAGATATATATATATATATATATATATATTGTCTGAATTGTTTCTGTATTACAATGCAATTGTGTTGTTCTGTTCACACTTATCCTTCAGATAAAGATAACACCCTGGTAATAAAAAAAGATGTAAATTCACCCAGGTGCTGCTTGATCAAAATATCAAAGCACCCTTATCCATACTTTGTGGTGTTATGTGATCATTTTATCCCATTTCTTGTTATTCCAAGAGATTTATTTCACAAATTTTACTTCAGTGTATTTCACAGAAAACGGCTGTGCACCACCACTCCCAGAACACAAAAAGAACTATCAATCTGTTACCCTTTACCCTTTCATTAGATTTTTCCCAGCTACAAAACATCTGTTCTCCACTTACACATGTTTTTATATTACTGTCGATCCTCTTGCTTAAACAACATCAGACGCACGCATCACTGATTAAGGACTTTGATTGCTTATATTCTCCTTGTAATATTGATCATCCCTACACACAATCTGTAGAGTATATACAAATTTTTTATTATTTTTTCTGCGCTCTTAACCATGGGAAAGAAATAGATTTTTTTGAAAAAATTAATGATTTGGAGAACAAAGCCTGATAGTATAGCTGGACAAGGGACTTGAGTAGGAAGGCTGTTTCTTACCTTTTCTACTTATCTGGGGGGGTTGAAGAGTATTTATATGTAGATATAAGTAAAAAATACTTTTTTATACATCATACCTTTCAAACAACAAATATGAATGAAATTGTTTATGTTAGAAAAAAATATTATTAATTTGCTACCTTGTCAAAGAAACAGGATTTGATTGTTTTACTTTGATGGGAGTGTTCACATGCTTAAAGTTAAGAAGAGATTTCTGAACCCTGTTGAAATCCAGTTAAGGTAACAAAAAGAATACAAGCTAATTTGTAGTTCATATTAAGCCCTCACATAAAGTGCATTGACATAGTGGAAAATAAAAATAAATTAAAATTCTACTACTACTGTTGACATACATTTAAAAACCGCCCTATTAGGCCCTTTTCAATGTAATGAAAGCAGGCTTAAATCAGGCAATGCATTTGTTTATACAGGTGCTTAAGTAAGTTTGTCAGTCTTTGGGGGTTGATGTGTATCAGCTGTAACCACAACACATCAACAGAGCTGGAGCCTTCAGTTAGGAAGCAGAATTTTGTCTGTGAATGTACTGCTTGCTATTCTAGCAGCAGTACAACGGTTTTGGGAGAAAATAGTAAATATTTTAATGATCAGAGATTACAAAAATCCAGTGGAGCCTTCTTAAAGCAGAATGACGCTGTGGTGTAACCCGTCTACATAACCAGCACAAGTCCATACCTAAAGGGAATGTGTCTGAAATCCAGAGAGAAACACTGAGGGTCACTATACAAAATAGAAAGAGATATTATTTGCATGCTGGAAAGATATTCTCAGCAGAGTAGTTTCTGCTCTATAATGTCTATATGGGTTTGGAAAGCTGGCAGATGCAACGCTGCATCCATGAGATTCTTACAAATCTTTTGTAGTTAAGAACAATCAGAATAGGTATTCCATCCCCAGGAATCATACAGAGACCTTCAAGGAAGTTTATAGTTGCCCTGTTTTTCATAGGGCCAGGGTTACCTCTGCAGAAATCCTCAACAGCCCTCCATTTTGTTTCAAGTACAGGACTGAGGGCAAAAGAACTTATAACTAGGCTAATGATTTACTGGTAATGAAGGTAACGAAAATGGCACATCCAAAAATATTTCACAGCTGTACAAAATGCAAGTGACAGCTGTGGCTACAAACTCTCAGATTTATAGGACATTTATGCTGATAAAAGTTATTTTTTTCTTTTATTTGGATACAGAGAGATATTTTAAATGTATTTTAAAATAAAATCAACCACAAAACAGTTTCAAAATATTTCAGTAAGTTCCTTTACTATGAACTTTGCAGCAACAGAAAATCCTTGAAGATAATTACATCCAGACAGTTCCCCTAGACTGAAATTACACTGCAAATCTCAAGCCCCTCAGAGAGGAGAGATATCTAGTGTCTTTTATAGTAGGAGTTAGTATGATATGCATCGCAGTGGATACACTCTCACAACCTGGACAGATTGTCAGTGAGGATGCAGGATCCACGCAGAGAGAGTTTACTAGGTTAAAAACAGCACATGGCATTTTTATCTTTCAAAAATAAATACGAGCAAGATATGTTCTGCAGCTGCTGAAATTTCCAAATGATCTTAAAAGTGCCTTACAGAGGACATTACAGTAAACTCCTTTTAAAGGCAGTCATGGCCTGCATGGTTTGAGTATGTTCTCCTGAGAGATCTCTGCCAACTTCTTGCTAACTAGAAAACACAAAAATACATCCTGGAAATGCTGCTTTGGGTTTCTCCAAGCTGGGAGAACACCTCCACCGTTACTTTCAATGTACTTTCTCACTCCGTACTGCCTGGCTCATGTGGAACAAGCTTCAAACAGTAAATTCTCCTCCAGAAAAAAAAAAAAAAATATCACCAGTAGCAAGAGTGGAAAAAAGAGGGCGTAGGACATATTTCATTAATGCACTCAGATACAGTATGCTTTGGAACCCCTACAAACATCTGTAAGAGGACTCCTCTGGACTTTTTTCTCCAGGTAGTTATTTCAAAGTTTTGTTAGAGGTCACTTTTACTCTACTCTGGACTTCATTTATGACGTGCATAGATGTACGAAGAGTCCTGCATGGATTTATTTTTTTCTTTTTTATTAGTTTTAATGTGAAGGGAAAAAAAAAAAAGAACAGTCGCTATAGATTGTGAGATGGCATTTTTGCTAGATGAAATATTTTCTCGTCTTTTCTGTAAACAAGCAAAAATTTCTGATTTCAGAGGTCTCCTATGTATAAACTGAGACTAATTGGATAAAAGGCCACAGTCCCAATTGCCAGGTGACTTAACTCAGTATATTCTGATTGAAGTCAGTGTTACATCAATCACCAAACCAGTGGAAATATGGCACAACAGTTATGGCATATAAATTACAGTACTGACTCGTAAATAGCCTATTTTTATTAGTTTGGAGAGTATACTGTGTTTTTAACAGTATAAAGTGAATCAGCACAAACAGAAATCATTACTTCCATACTGGCTTTTAGGAAAGGAAAAAATATAAACTTTTAGGCAGTTACTGCAATGAACTTGTAGAACAAACATGAATATCCTAGGTAAGCTTTCCAATGTTTATCTAAACCTCATGTGAACATCTTAGTCTGGATATAGTCTCTTTCAAAATTTCCAGAAAAAAGACATGTAAGGAAAGTCCTTCTAACATTCATGTGGATGTGTGTATTTTGGAATGAAAAGCAATAAAGTTAAATACAACAGTCTGGATTGAAAAAAAAGGAATCCATTCTGGCTGTTTCATTTTAGGTATAGAGGGTCAGCCCATCTCGAAAAGGTGGCAGAAATTTATGTCACTGGATGCTTTCAAATGTCAGTAAATAGTCTAAATAAAGGAGAGGTTTGCAGTAATACTTATCCCTCCAGTATGCACCAGTATACAGCCTGAACTCCATTCACCTGTACAAGGTATACCAAAAAAACATTTCCACTGCCCTGAATGCCAAATATAATAACAATACTGGACAAGCTTTCCTTCCATCTTAATAATTTGTGACCAGGGTTGGCCCTAGCATGTTACTGTATCTTATAAACACATCTTGTAGAAGTATTCTGGTAAGGAAAATAAGGATAAGCCTAGAGATGATATACCCTTTCAGGCGTGGCTCTATTAAATTACTAAAAAATATTTAGGGCACAGATCTAATGTTTCTTTTGACCAGTGATTGTTTAAAAAAATGGGACATTGCTTCAAATGGGAACAGCTTTTCTTTGGGGATTTTCTCCTTCTTAAAATGCCCTCTAACACCCTAAAAGATATAGAAGTAATAAGAAGTAATTTTCAGTATAAATTTTACAGTTATGCTTTGTTATAGAGAAACATATTAAAAAAAAAGGAAAAAAGGTACATCTGTGGAAAAAATAAAAAGTGCCTTTTCTCCCTGGTGTCATGTCTTTGGATATGTACAGCCTTGGAGAAATGTATAAATAATTTTATACATGGAACTCTTAAAAAACTAGAGATTTTTAGTACAAAGGAATCAATTCGCTGCAAGAATGCCCACATGCTGTTGCTTTATGATTTACTATATACACAAGAGGATCAAATGAAGGACCTCTGTTTTACAGTTACTGCTGTACTGTACATTAACATGGGGCTAATACCCTTCTCCAGGGGAGATTTACACTTAGTATTACAAATGACATAACAATGCTGAAAATACTGATATAAAACAGATTCAAGATGACATTTTAAAAATATCCCTCGCTTCAATTGAACTGTTTTCTCCAGTTTTGTTTTTTTTTTTTTAAGTATCAGCTTTATAAAAGATTCTCCAAGAAAATAGTAGCATTGAAAATGTTCTTTTTGAAATGTATAGATGGATTTTTTTAATAAAGTGTAATCCAAAAGTCTATTATTCCAGGAAAAAAACCACCCCAAATGATAGATACAGCACATAATTTAAAATTGAAGAGTTTTTTTTTGTTGGGGTGTTTTTTTTTTTTATATATTTTGTTTGTTGTTTTCTTTTAATGTAGTATAGTGCATTTGTATCCTGGAAAAAAAATCTCCTTGATTACTGTGTATGTTAATTTATTTACAGATCTTAAATATAATTGCATACATCAACTCTTGAGATGAGCAAGACTGAAATGTACTGTAAGAACCAACTGTCTTTTCAATCTACCATGATTTTATGAGATTGCTCAGAAGAAATGTGATTCTGCGTAGTGAAATTCTGTTACTACTATTTTTAACTTTTTTGGTAGGCTTTAAACTATGAGTTTCAATTCAGGACTGGGAGTCGTGAATACCCATCATTAATTCGGTCAAGCTGTGTTTGTGATTTTTGCACATTCTGTTTTGGCAGTAGCAAAGCACACATGAGCATGAAGAAGTTTGGCAAATGTTTGTCTTGGTTCTTATGTATCCAGCTCTGGATACACAAAATTACCACTACAGAATATTTAGACAAAACCTGCTCTCTTCAACATCAGATAATGTCATAAAATTTGCTCTGACCAAATTAAAGCCATCAATAAATAGAATCCTGAAAGTTTATGCTGCTGAAATGACTTTGCAGATTATCTGCCAAGCTCCTAGTCTCATTTTTTCTTAATCTAACCAACCCTTGTATTAATCCAAATATTGAGTAGTTAAGCAGATATATTTAACATTAGGTAGATTTTGTATCATTAATTAATTTTATATGCCCTATGTGACTTACCTTTTAAAACTTAGAGCTTTTTTTTTTTTTTTTTTTTTTCTTTGTGGCTACAGAATCTTCGTTTTTCATTATAAGCTACTTCAGTAAAGTCACATTTGTTTGGTTCTTTGTGTGATGCTCCTTTGTCTTTCATTATTAAATCACCAGTTAAAGACAGAGGTGACTTGTCTCAGATCTGCCTCAATCGTATTTAAGCCACATTATTTATAATCTACTAACTATATATCCTATTATCATTCAAACAGATTACCCTCTATCAGAGGCATTGTAAGCTAAGTGTCATGTTTAGTATAAGTGACATGTTTAGAGTAAATTGACTGAGATGCCTGTTTTCAAGCCCTCTGAAAGGGGAAAACAGGATCTTTTGCTACTGACAAGTCTACAAGTTCTATGGTGTGATTAGATGATTTCATATCCCTGTGAGACCAGTATGCTACATGTCAGGTA
The DNA here is from genome assembly GCA_035590215.1 of Microhierax caerulescens. Lineage (NCBI taxonomy): Eukaryota > Metazoa > Chordata > Aves > Falconiformes > Falconidae > Microhierax > Microhierax caerulescens. Next base: position 74,471,860 of record JAVJGJ010000001.1, read on the forward strand.
GCATTAGATTAATCTCACTGGTGTGTAATATGTCAGGACCAGTAAACCCACTGACATGGTATAAACCAGGTCATTAAGTGCATATGATAAAGTCTACAGAAATTATGACTTACAGAGGTAATTTGGACTGGGTAATAAGACAATTTCTCTCACTTTAGTCTTCCAGCCATTTTTGGTTTGGGAAGTGAAATGAAATGATATGATGCATTACATAGCATAGAATGTCACATTGTGTCATGAGCGATACAGTGCCTGTAGAGCACAAACATCACCACAACTTGACATGTTCCCATAGAAAAAAACCCATTCGAACAAATGTAGCTGAATAAAGGTGGGGAGAGGGAAGAGAAGGTTGAGGCACAAAGCTGACATCCTTAATTTGGGACCCAATTACTGACTCAAATACCCGGTGAGCCTCTATGAACCTTGCTGTTAGAGGAAAATCAGTCAATTCCTCTACCTGTGGCACGAGGCATTAATAAAGTACATACAGCAAGAAGTGGTAATACACCTCTACAAGTGAGCAAATTTCATTGTATTAAAAAAAAAAAAGGGTAAAAAGAGGGTCCTCAAAAATTTCTGACTCCTTATTTCCCTAGTCTCTATGAAATTCAAGAGTGTTTACTAATTACTTGTCTATTCATTCCTCACATCTACTTTAACAGTAACATTATTAAACATACACAGTATTATTTAAGATCACCTTCTAGAACTTCAGAGAATGATAGTGGCTTATAGAGGGGGGAAAAAAATATTTAGCCAATGTTGGACTAGCAATGCCAGCCAAATGGTCCCATTTATTATACCCATTATGACTTTTGCATGACAAATCGATCTAGGTACCTGGCAACCTAGTTCATCCTTTTGCCACAGTCCCAGATGAGAAAGTATGGAACCTACAGACAATGTTAATTTTTTATTTTATTTTTTTCAGGGAGCAGCAGATGAAAACTGAAGACTGATCTCTAGGTGAGTTTATGTTCCTCTTTAATCAACTCTGCTTCCATGGAAAGAATACAAGCACCTGGTTACCCATCTTGTTGACCTAAAGTCTGTAGCTCTGCTGTGTGTAAATTGTGGTGAAGGAAAACATTTTTTCTGCTGTACATGTGTAAAGAGATGGGCCCCCTTGGAGGCTGTCCGAGTCTGCCTGTGAAAGTGGTGTGCTGCCGAGGTACAGCAGTTTGGTCTTTCGGAGCTCCTGAGAACATGGGGTAGCTGTCTGTCTTGGATGCTGGCTTTGCTGTACTTGGTGCCGTGGTGGCTAAACCGTTCTGGGTGACCTCTGAAGCGAGGGTTTCGTATGTGCCTCTAGTGTGCTTGATGACTTCCACGATCTCCTTCTCTTTTAGGAGGTTGCTCAGACACAAATTAGACAGCTGACAGCTCTTGCTTTCATAGGCCATTGCTTGGTTGCCTGAGGAGTATCTAAAAGGGTCCTCGATGGGAGTATGTGCTGACTTTCTGTCCCTTGTGCTGAGATTTTGGCTCACCATTCTGTTTGGATATGTAGCCTAGGGAAACAAAACAAAGTATTAGTAGTAGAACACAGCAGGAAAATGGTGTAGGAAAAAGCACTCCTCACTACAGATGTACAGCGCGTGGGGCTGGCAGATTCAAATGAAAGACGAAGCTCAAATTCAGTAAAACTCTCAAAGCACTGCTACCATAAAATAGGAGTATTGTTCATTCATATTTAACAGAATACTGAAAACTACTTATTAAAGGTAATTATTTGGGCTTTTTTTTTTAAAAAAAAAAAAGTTTAAATCAAAGGAGGTGGGTTGTTGGTTTTTTTTTGTTTTTTTGGTTTGTTTGTTTGTTTTCCCCAGAACATAATAAATGGACAAATAGCTTCCATGAATTGTAAGCAGATTTTCAGAAACATGATGAAACAGTAAGAGTTTTGATTGCAGAGAGTTCAACACTAAATTCTCTCAAATACTTATAAAATTTAAACATCTTTTGTAAATATCTTCATGCCTCAGTTAGGCTCAGAACATGCTCAGTTTTCATTGTCCTTTGAATCTAGGTGTTCTGTTGTGTACTTACAGTTAAATACATGCCAAAATGCTCTGCCAGAGCAAAGCAATAATTTTATTTCAGCTGCCTGGAAGAAATACAGTGTAAGAAGGATTTCAGCATGTTAGCAACTTTTGATGCTGTTTCAGCATGCATGTGTTTGTATTTGTTTAAATAAGGAGAATTTATCTGTATATGGCAAGCTAGATGACTGCTTACACTTAGCCTGCCACTTCATTTTGTCCTCCACAGAACACCTGGATGGGGAGGAGATGATGGGGCTGTGGGATCTTCTCTTACACATTTTAAATATACACTTTCGGCATATAAGGTAAAATAAAGTGATAAGGAGGAAAAGCTAATACAGTCAAAGCAGGGTTCTGCCTGTTCCATGAGTGACTGTACTAGGTAGCTTCTAGAGGTGATGCGCAGGAGCTGAGATCACAAGGAGATGTGCTTGTGGCTGAGGAATGGCCTCAAGCTGTGAATGTTCAGAAGGCTGGTCCCTAGAGGAACTCGAGCTTTGAGCCTACATGGCTTCATAAGAAATCTTCATCTCTTTACATACCGGTATGAAACATATATAATACAAATCTTCCCGATAAGAATTCAATACCTGAGAGCTGTATGAAAGTTTCAAAAATTGTTGATGTAACCTATTTTTACTGTCCTTTGTCATCTGTGTGTGAAAGTTAAAAAAAAAAAAAAAGAAAAAGAAAAAAGAAAAAAAGCAGTGTGTGGAGTGGTGGGTGCGTTTCTCTACGTTCTCCGGATACATTGCCATACAACATTTCAAGGAAATCTTTACCTTACACTGCAATCAGCGAAGCTTTGAATTTATTTTTTTTTCTTCTTTAACTAGTCAGATTACAGTAACTAAGATGCAGTTATGTGAAGAAGGATTATAATAGCATCAATTGTCCCTTATTTTAAAATTTATTTTGGAATACAGTTTTGCCCTTGTTTTATCACTGTTACGATTTCCCAGGTACTGGTTAAAGCATGTGGTAATTTGCAACAGAAAACCAATTGTACTCCAGAGAGGTTTTCTGCAACAGAACTCTGAAAGGACATAGTAGCAGCTTCTTGACATTTACATTGCTACGTGGGCTCTGAAATTGCAGAACAAAGCTGAGAAAATAAAAAACTATCTCAAGCCTTACAACAATACTTTGCTAAAAATATTTCAGGATGTTTCCATGATTCCATAGGAAACTTTTATATTTTGTTTCAGGACAATCTGCATCAGTTCACACACATTTCTATTTTAAGCAACACAGAAGAATGATACAGTCATTATTCACAGCCTACATAATTATTTTTTTTTAGCATAAGCAGGCTAATGGTCATGCTTCTCTGCATACACAGGTTTGGATACAAGTACTGCAGTGCATTTCAGGCATTGGAGATGGCATTTTCAAAAATTATTAGTACTGGAGTAACATTTCCCCCATTTAATTCAGTGTTGATTGCACCCAGACTCACAAGAATAGGAGCAGAACACTTCTGGAAAACATAATTTAAGTTTTTATGTCTACAGCACATAGAGGTATTTATTTATTTCTATGCCAATAAATAAAATCTTCCTACAGGGACAAGACAGTCAGATTCAATGCTCTGCCAAAAATCCCTGCATTTATTCTAAGGGAATGGTTCTGGAGTTACCATACGTCACCATATGCCCTTTGGCAACCTAAAGACTGATATCATAGAACTGAGAGGAACTTAATGCTAGGTCATCTAATCTATTCTATACTTCTGGTTGGATCAGTTCATCCCTATGTTGCTCCTGACATACTTTTTTTAACAATCTGTGAAGCACGTTCATCAACGTAATCTGTACAGCCTCCTCAGCTAACCTTTTCCACTACATTACCTTTACTTCTAGGAAAGGTCTCCCTAATGTATAAACCAAATCTTCTGTCTGCAAGTCTATTCCTTCTCTCTCCTTCTTCCACGGAAATGAAGAAAGAATTGCTGTTTGACCTCTGAATACCCGTTTCTGTCTCTGAAGAAAGCTGTCAAGCTACCCCTTCATCCCCCTGATCTAGAATAAAAAATATCACATTGATCTTTTCTCATAGGACTTATCTTCTAGACTCCTGAGTCATTCACCCTTGTCTTCTCTATACATTCTTTTCAGGAATTCCACATTTTTTCTTGAAATAGATAATCCAAGAGTATAGTACTTAAGGTAATCTCCTACCACTATGAAGCAGAAGAAGCACTATTAATCCTATGAAGGACTTCTTCACCTGTTTCTTTTTAATTCACTCCAAAATGAGGTTAGCAATTTTCTTTGGCAACAGCATGAAATTGTTCACTCATGTTCATCTCATTGTCCACAACAGTTCCAAGTTTTTTTTTTCCAAAAAACTATTACTACATTGTTCAGCTAATTATTCTTACATAGACATAATTCCTCATTCACCTGTATTGAATTTAGTATTTTTTTCTCTGACTTTTCCTCTCATGTATTGAGATCATTCTGAATTCTGGTTTTATCCATTAATATCTTTTTCATCCCACCCAACTTCATGTAAACTGTAGATTTACTAAGAATATTCTCTAGTCCACCATCCAGGTAGTAAATTAATAGTATCAAACACTATCAAACCCTACTTAGTGTAGCCTTCTGTTTTAACATTGGGCCATGGGTAAGTAATTTCCAAGAACAGTTTTCCAGTTTAATCTGTATTTGTTTAATTTCATCTGCATAGTATGTTATTCAGACAGTATCAAAAGCCTTACTAGAAGCAAGAAATCTGATATCTACAGCTTTTCTTCTAGCCAGAAAGCCTGTTACTGTGCTGTTGAATGAAATTAGATTGGTTTGGCAATTTATTTGATTTCTAATCCATGTTGGCTCTTGTTCATTTAATTTTCTTCTATGTGCTTATAGTTTGTTTGATTGTTTGCCTCAAGTTTTTGTCTAAGAAGTGAAGTTAAACTAATGGAAACCTTATAACATATTTAAGGTGAACCGTAACATCTTCCAACACTCTACAAAAATAGACACTGATACTGCACTTTGATCAGTAATAAATAAATACACCTCAGATCTTTTCATGGTTGGTATACACTGCTCAGTAGAAAGTCTGGGAATAAAGAACCGTTTCTCATCATACACCAGCTATTACAGTGCCAAGGAAACATGTGATTTATCTGTTTAGTCAGCAACTATCCTTGTTCTTGTCTTCAGTCAGTGAGATTATTCAGTCATAAGCAGCATGATGTGAATAATCTGAGTTTAAGCATGTTGCTGCAGACCTTTGTAGCCTTGGCTACAGAGACCACTTCCAACAAGAAGCATGAGCATCGCTGGAGGTCTTGGATACGAGCTGTTGTAAGAGTCTTGAGAATGGTTTCGCCGTTACTTTCCTCTCTTGAAATTGAATAAAAAATAAAAACTTGTAGGGAAAAAAAATCTTATGAAACAAATTATACCAACAAGGTAGGTGTTAAAGTAAATACAGAAGAATCAACTGCTTTTGAAAATGAAAAGTGCAGAAGCATGTAAAAAGTAAGGCATATTGCTGAAACTGGCTACCAGTAAAAGGTACAAGTCATGAATACATTATTTTTTCATATTGCTTTTTGAACTTGATCTTGATGAAATGCTCTGTTTTGTATATGTGGAACCGTGGCATGCCTTTGCTCTTCCTAATCAAGGTTATATTTCACACAAAATATTTTCATTTTAGTGAAAACATGCTGGGTTTGTAGGTCTCCAAGATATTTGCTTCTGGTTGCTGGCCAATGTGGTGAGACAGTGTGTGTGTATATATGATGAAATATTTAATTATATATCTATATATATCTATATATCTATATATCTATATCTATATATATCTGTGATGAGGGAAAGGCCCTAATTTTGTGAAGCTGTAACTTGCTGAAATTCCCCTTCTATTGAATAATTAAACAAAAAACAGGTGGTGACAAATTACGAGCTAATTTACCTAGATTTTAAAGCATCAATAGAAATGTAGAATATGCCATCAGTATTCTAAGGCATTGGTGTGACCCTGTCTCCAGCAATAAGACACACGTGGTTAACAAGGAAAGACAGACTCACTCTATGAGATGCATAGTTAGACACTAAATGAACAGAGATTTTAAAAGGAATGCTGCCAAAAAGCAATAGTATCATTGGTATGTATGATACATGACTGAAGAATAACTTCTGATGAGAAAAAGAGAGAACAGCGGTCAGATGGGAGTCAACATCAACAAGACAGCCTTCCCCCGGCCCCACCACTCTCCCAGTAACATTACTTGCCCCCCAAAATATTGTCAATAAAAAGTCCAATGCTGATCTGAATTTCATGCAAGTTATTTTTGCTGTCATTCAAACATTTTTATGAAAATCGCAACACACAGAATTTTAAATTATTGCATTTTGTCGTTCATTCACTGAGTTCAGATAGTTTAGCCTGAAAGAATGCAGTCCAACCGAGTTTTCTTGCTGGCCCATTTTACAGTTATTTAGAATCATCATTATCTGTTCAGAATAAGAAAAAATCCCAGAAAGAAATGCTCAAAGGTGAAAACCACACATGCAGCACCAACAAGAAAGATACTTTGGAGAAACTCAAGCCTTTCCTTTTAACCTACTTCTCCTTATCTTCCTGTAAATGTTTCAAGCAAAATTTTCTGCAGTGGACTCTTTAGGTATACCAATTGCATTCGATGAGTGTTAGATGTGAGCAAGCAAAGCCACAATCCCAATGCATCTGCTTGCCAATTTGAAGGCTGAGTCCTTATCCAAAGCTGAAGGTGGCTTCATGCCAGTCATGTTCCAGCCTAGCCCAGAGCAGCTGCAGGGCTGCTGTAAACTGCTGCTTGGCAGTGCTCCAAGGAGCTGATCTGCCAGCTGGTGCCTGCTGAAGCAAAAAATCCATTCATCTCTTTCCCTTTTATTTTTCAGCAGCTCAGCTAGAACCAACAACTTCTCTGCCCCAGAAATCCCCAAATGCTACCCTACAGTCTGCCTAACTGTGGACCCAGGAAATGGGCTGTAATTAGGATGCAAATGTGGCTCTGAAATTTCTTTCAAAAATAGCCCATTTTAAATATATGGAGAGGAAAAAAAAGCAGCCTCCTCTGTTCTCTCAAATATGTCTTAAAGTTCAAGAGAACATCTGGATTTGAATTTCCTGATCAGATTAAGCACAATAAAAGTGCACGCTTTCTTGCTTCTATTTCTCAAAAAGAAAAAAAAAAAAAAGAGAATTTCTATTAAAATCTGATTGGCTGTAAAATTTTGATAGGTTTGTATCATGATCATTGGTGGTTTAAGGCACATGAATTTCTAAATACAAAATTTAGAAAGATCTAAATATTTTTGGTTTGATTATTCCACACTGGTGCTAAATACATCAAGACTGAACCAAAAATGGGAACTTAATATTCTTAAAATATTTCTTCCATAATTTTTTTTGAGAGTTCCTCTTTGTGACTGTCAGTCCATCAATTTTTTTTTTATATTAAGAAAAAAAATCCCCAAAACCCCTTAATGACCCACTTTAAGGTAATGAAAACCGACTGCTCTTACAGAAAGCTCCAGAATGGAACATGCTATTAAAAACACACTGCAGCCATTCATCACTTTACATTTTCAAACCCAATGAGTGAAATACGGCACGTTTTAACGACAAGACAATACTGCTGCAGGACATTCAAAAATGGATATTGTTGCTGACTGTCTTGTGATAAAGTATTGATATAAAATGATAGAAAAAGACATGCGTTACAAAAACACCCCAAAAAGGGTGCAGATATTTAAGATGCTTGTGCCCAAAGGCATCTTGGAGTCTTAGATGACTATAATGCAATTCTGCCAAGTAGAGCAACTTTCTTAAATGCATCATTCTGACAGCTGGCATCGAGAATAAACCCAAACAAAACACTCTCTCACCAGTGTACCCAGTGTACCCTGACAACCAACTAACAATGGCATATTTGAAGAACACGGTTTTACCATCCCAAAGGATTTTTGCTTTCAGTGGTGTGAATGGAAGCACACCCTAGAGAGAATAATTATTCTGACAGAAACCTGAAGACTCTGGATTCCCTCAAGTTTTCTACCGCTTAACTGTTTTGTGTTTGTGAGTACACGATAATGTAAATGTATTCTCCAACGTAATATTAACTATATAGCCCCCAGCATAGCTCACTTGGCCCTTGTCAGGTCTCAGCTGGACTGAAGCACCTTCTACAGAACTGCCTCCATTTGCAGCCTAGCTCAGAATTCATAAAATATAAAGCAATGTAAAGAACTCCAGAAAGAAAAGAAGGTGCTATAGCTCTATATTTCTTCAAAGGATGGAAAGGATGAAGCTCTGCATCATGCATTTGAATTTATATCCCTTCAGATGCTTTTCACATCTTTTTAAACATTTAGTTTATATAAGTGCAGATCCAATTTACCAAAACACAGGTGAACCCAGTACTTTGGTATGCCACATAGGTCACTATGTCAGCTCCTTAATTTCTACACCTCCTCACTCTTGTGCTTACCAGCTTCCAGCCTAAAGATGATCCAATACAAAATGTAATTTAGCTGCAGCATGTAATTGTTCTTCATCCAAGTCTCCTAAAAAGCACTCACTCTTACTGATTTCAGTAACACCTGAGAGTAGCTGTTACAACCCAGATCTGTACCTATTGATCAACTGATGCTGCCTTCTGGCAACAGGCGACACATGAAAGAATGAAAGTCCAGTGTGGCAAAATAAGGCATGGACTAGTATCAGCAGGTTATGGGTAAGAACCAGCTGCTTATCAATTTGCAAGCTGTCATCTGTTACAAAATGAATGCAGTCAACATAAATCAGAAACATTTCCCCTTCTGCCCTTCAAACACCTTTATTTGCCTACTGAAAGCAAAAATTATGACATACTAAAATGCATCCCTCTTCCCCATAATGCCCTTTTAACCAACAGGCCAGTTGAATACAAGTGAACTACAGCAGTGAACTAATGTCCTAACAGGATTTTATGGTAGGGGTTATACAGTGTGACAGAGGGCTTAAATAAGATATTAATCTTCTCACAGCACAGAATGATCCTTGAAAAATTTCATTTATGTAATTAATAATGCGTAGTTAAGGTAACAAGGTGTAAATGGATGTAGTGGTGTTTTATAAAGTAGGAAGAAAATAGTGAAGAATTCCCCATTAATCTCTAGTAACTTACAGTAAATCACTACTCTGCATTCTCAACACTGCATTTCAAGGGTACACTGAAAGATTTTTCTCATTAGTAAAGCTAATAGAAAACTTTGCATTTTACAGCTGTTTACTATGTCTTCCAAATTAAACATTTGGAACTATGGAGCAATTCACCATTGTTAGTTATGTTCTTCAAAAATGCTACAAAATTAATTTAGATGATACTAAACACACCTTTTTATACCTTATGGCTTAAAATTCTCTATAACTATAAAAACACAAATGAAAATTAGAAGCTAATTCAATGACAAGACTACGTCATATCATACACTATGTGAGATAATAAATCTTTTTTTACTCAGTCCATATCTAAGACATCCCCAAGATCAGAAAGTCAGTCCAGGAAAAGAAATTTTTACCAGACAGACTTTTCATATTTTGGACCTGTGGTCAAAATAGTAGGAAAGATGCAATGGATTTTTACCCCCATTTTAAAAAAAGTCTGTTAAAACCCTCACCTTGGATTCTCATAACACCTCTGTTTCTCTTGATGCCTTTGCATCTTTTTTTACTGACCCTCAGTTTCTTGGTGTAGCCACAGCTACTGCATCTAATGATGAGGAAAACATGTCCGTTAAGATATACACAGGGTACACCTCTGGTTACGGGCAGCAGTCTAGAATAAGGTGCCCAAGTCAGAGTTGCTCAGGGACCTTCTAGACTCCATTCAAGGGGGTTGGGGAAGCCCCATGTTCACCCAGCACCTTAGGTCTCACTGTCTCTATGCAACCCAAGAATCAAGGGTCACTTGTGCCACACTTTTAGCTACAGTCATATAGAAAATCGTGTCTACACTCAAGGTCCTCTTTTGCATAACTGATGCAAAATGAACTGGTCGAAGTGGATCCATGAGAACACCATGGTCACCTCAAAAGAGTACATGCAGTGTAAAAAGTGGAGTATGACACAAAGGTCCGGGGAGACACTAAGGGAGCTTGCTCCAGAATTACATGAAGGAAAACTGCACAAGTGCTAATTAACCCTTCTGAAAGAGTGTGCTACTCAGCTGATATTTATTGCTATGCTAACACAGGTGTACTGGCTTTGCAAGCCAAACTAGTATTTCTGTACAGCATTTGATGTGCCATGTTGACATAATAAGTTGTTCAAAGACCTCTGCCTTGTGCCTTATTTATGTTTCTGATGGCCATATGCCTGAAAGCTGTGAAGTCCATTTCTAGCCTCAGGCCTGATGTGTGGTCACCAAAACCTGATTATCACATCTGTAGATCATCTGAATTAAAACTGACTTGTAGGTAGGAATTACCTTTGTCAACTAACTTCTATTATATACATGTTCAGGTTTTACAAAGTTTCTAATTACAGTTATTTAATTTCCTACTGTAATGTCACCTAATATGATTTCCTATAGTACCAGAAATTGCACATGCAAAATGAAATTCCTATGACTATGTACTCAGATAAGATATTAGGATACAGCAGTCTCAAAAAGATTTAAATTTGCAATGTTCATTTGTCTATACACTATATAGCTCTATATCTGAGACACACTTTTAGGAAAAGAAAGAAAAAAAACATAGTGTCCACATTAATTGCTTATAAATTATTTAAAAAGTGGAGGAATGCATTAGACATTATGTTTACAAATGTATTCCTGTTATCTTTAGAATAAGAACCTTAAATATTTTGGCATATGAAGCTCTGGCTTTATCAGCAGGACATACAGGAACTCAAACCTCTGTTGGATCTCTGTATATTTTTATTATCTTACCTTCTATGAGGAAAAGAATCATATATACTTATCCTTAACGTCAGGACTTTCTTGTCTCACTTTCAATTGAATGTCACAAATCAGATTTCTAATGAACTTGTGCCTTCTGAAAAAGGCACTCTTGCTTTTTCATAAAAGGGCAGACAAAACCCCAGATGGACTGTACTTGGCCAACACTCACCTTTTTGCATTATACTCTTTAACAACAATAAAAATGCTTCCATTAAACCGAGTTTCATAAATTAGCATCCTTAGTTTTGAAACCAATACAGGCTGAACTTACAAGAACAGCAGGGGAAATTGTATACATTGGCAAATGATGTTCAGCTACTGTCACGTTAATCAGTGACATTGTCCCTCAGCTTAACATACAATCTGCAAAGGAGAAATCAAATGACTGACAAAAATGGCAGATTCTATCCTGATGACAAGAAAAGAAATCCTAATTGCCCCTTTAATTGACTCGATTTTTTAATTTTTATTACAAGATTACTGAGATCAAAACATCCCGAAGAGAAAGAAAAATTAATCTTTTTATTTCAATATATAGATATAAGGACACCTTTTAAGGAATGAAATATCACAGAGTAGCCAGATTTTTTTAATCCCTAAAGTAAATTTCCATAATTAAGCTCTTCTTGTGGTTAGACAAAAAGATTATAACATATCTATAATCAAACCCTAGCCGTAACTGGTCAGGTTCAGTGTGTTCAAAACCATGCAGAAATAATTTAGACTTCTAAGACAGGTTGAAACATTACTATTCTGGAAGGATACTGACTCCCTGCTTTAGGATTCAGCCTGGAAAAAAAAAAACAAACAACCTATGTGCACTTTGCACCATAGGATAACACTCAATGAATCAGATTTCATTCATAATATAAAAATTTCCCTTAAAATATTTTCTTCAAAATTCCTTTTCAAAGATTTTACTATGATGGCTATAAATCTGTACTGAGTGACTCATTCCATGTCTAGTTCTTTTTAGGTATCTACAATCTTAGAAATAAGGAGAGAACAAATAGGGTTCTGCTGGAGTAGGAATAACAGCTCTGCTTCTGTTTGGGTTTGGGGTTTATTTCCTGTTAAACCAATAACCCAAGAATGTGTTGACTTTGTCGGTATGGAACGAGTGCATATAAATTCTGTTCTCTGATCTCCATCTCTCAATCTCAAATATATTTACAGTATATTTACAGGGGACTCACAGCCAAGAGGTATAAGTAGTTGTGGAGGAAATGTGACCTCCATAAGGAATCCATAGAACTGATTTACCTGAAAGAGATATTGCTCTAACAAAACAGTTAGTGTCTGTAGTTCAATGACATAATTTCCCTCATGTTCTAAAAAAAAAATCCAGAAGTCTATCTTCTGTCATTTCAAAATTGTGTATAGTCAGTGGTGATCAAAAATTTCCTTTACTGCATAATTTCAAAGTTTCACATAGGTAAGACAGCCCATCAGGTAACTACATAAAATAACCTCTTCCCATATATGCCAGCGGTTTACAAAAAAGAAGTATTTCACAGCATCTTGAATGTACCTCTATAAGGGCCCATTCAGTTCAACACTCTTTAAGGCAGCTAGTCAGCTCTTACAAGGTGAAACTATTTCATAAATTTCATGTATTTTAAGGCAAGCAAAAAACATTATAATCATCTTGTCTGACCTTCTCTGCAGTAGAAGCCATAGATTTCTCCTGTGAAATCACATAATCCAAAAAGAGAGCAGAATTAAAGCATAACTTAAAAGGCTTAAAAGTAATGGAGAATGTATTTTATTTCTTCATAATCCACAAAAATATTTTTGTAACAATGCGATCTAGGTCCTTACTGGAAATGTTGCTATAATCCTAAATTAGTATTTGAACAAAAGAAAATAAGCAATATCTTCTGACAAAACTGCTGCTAAAATACACTAGGAGATAAAGTGTCTCTAAAGAGCAGTGGGACTACTATCTAAGACATTTAGGAATAGGCAGTTCTTGGAGAAAGCACTAGTTGCATTTGGAGTTATCCTTGTCTGGAGAAAGTTTTGGTCACGTAAGTAGTTATATGATTTGAAGATCCTGTTTGCTTTTGGAGATTGTTATACAGGATGCATGGCCACGAGAAGCCCACTATAACCTGCAAAATGACAAAGAACTCAACACTTGGCAAATCCTCGTAGTACCAAGATCATGTTACTTGGATAAATAACCTTACTTCCCATCTTACTGCCCTGGAAACATGCAAACAATTAATGCAGCTATTTCAAAATACTCAGCTCCTTACTTCCTTCAGCAAAACTGTATTACACAAATGCAGCAGAGGAAAATGAACAAAAGGAAACAAAACCACAAAAAAGCACCCACTGCAATTTCTTATTTTGCCTTTCCTTCTAGGAAAACCAACATCAAAAATTTCGGCAAAAATGCTGAAATCCCTTTATTTATTGATTTCTGCTTCTCTATTCCTAAGGAAGTTTAGTAAGATTAATTTCCATATTATACCCCCAACTTTTTGTAATAATGTGACCCACAAGTTTTCTTACTTTTACTCTTCTGATTCTCTCCCCCCCTCACTGTGGGGGCAGTGAGCGAGTGGTGCTTAGTCACCAGCCAGGGTTAAACCATGACAAGGTTCTGGTGAACACCAAGTTGAACATGAACCAGCAACGTGCCCTTGCTGCAAAGAAGGGAAATGATATCCTTGGCTGCATTAGATAAAGTATTGCCAGCAGGCTGAGGGAGGTGATCCTTCCCCTTTATTCAGCACTGGTGAGGCCACGCCTGGAGTACTGGGTCCAGTTCTGGGCTGCTCAGTACAAGTGAGATATAGACATACTGGAGGGAGTTCAACAAAGAGCCACAAGGATGATTAAGGGACTGGAACTCCTGTAAGGAAAGGCTGTGAGAGCTGGGGCTGTTCAGCTTGGAAGAGCAAAGACTCAGGGGGATCTCATCAATGTGTATAAATACCAGAAGGGAGAGCGTAGAGGATGGAGCCAGGCCCTTCACAGGTGCCCAGTGACAGGACCAGAGGCAATGAGCACAAACTGAAACACAGGAGGTTCCCTCTGAACCTCAGGACACACGTTTTCACTGTAAGGGTGACTGAACACTGGGAGAGGTTGCTCAGAGAGGTTTTGGAGCCTCCATCCTTGGAAAAAGCTTTCAAAAGCCATCTAGATATGGTCCTGGGCAAGTGACTTTAGGTGGCTTTGCCTGAGCAGGGGGGTTGGACCCCCTCAACCTTGCCAACCTCAACCACTCTGATTCTATGAAGGTATTTGCTAGTCTGAGATCAGATTAAGGGCACAGGTGAGAAGCAAAAGTCTGAACAACATGGGGTTTAGGAAGTTACATACACATAAAGCCTGCAATTCACTTTCTACTTTCTCTTTTTATTTACACTTTATCACCAGGGCTGAAGCTCTAAAGTCTGTCAAACGCACTGCATTGGTCTTAAATAAGATCAGAGGAGTTTACAGCTTCATCTGGCAAGGAACACAAATTTTTCCAGGAGGTGAGTCCTTTGACCAGCTGTAGCACTGGCTTGCAGCCTCTCAAGCCACTCTCAAGAGGAGAGATCTTCTACCTGACCAGCAGACTTTCTGCTGTAAGCTCAAATCCTTATGAAGCGGAATTCCTCCACTTTGTAGTGTTGATAGTGTTGCAAACATTCTTAGTTTTCCCCCACCAGTCAAAAGAGCACCTTTTAAAAAAACTGTTTAAAAAACACTGTTTAAAAAATGTGATTTATCTATAAAGGTTTCGTTTCACACAACCTGCAGGCAATGAACCTGCCTATTGGTTGAGAGGCCCCAACACTTAAACTGGCTAAAAATCTAGCCAACATAGCTAAAAAGGCACCACGCTTAAAACTCACAAAAGCCCTAGAAGCAGGACAACAAAACTTTGCACGTAGACAACAAAGCTGTCTAAGGCAACATAACAGACACTAATTCACTGTAGACTGAAAGATAAAAGACGAGCAATATTTGAAATTCATGAAGGAGGACAATGTTCACGCACACACTCACACGCACCCCAGGGATTGATAAAAGATAGCCTCACATTTGACTGACATTCACCAACTCATAAAAAACTATAAAGCACACACAAACAACCACCACCCACCCAGAATATCTCAACAGCACACCCGAAATAGAATACGTAGGCTATGCTTACAATGCATCCTAGGTGATCATTATTTAGGAGGGGATATCTCACAAGCTGCTCATCTCACCTCTGGATTTCTGCCTCTCAGCCATTGGCAAATCTCTGCCCTCGCTTTCATAAACCTTTCAGGAAACAGGGAATACCGTTATAATTCAGGGTACATATCTACTCTGCTGCCTCCAGGCATCCAGCTAGTGTATGTCATCTACTGTTCAGTCTCTCAAACGCAATCTCTGTTGTGACCTGGAAAATGCTTAGGCACTAGTTTGGCAGTTCTTTGCTCTGGTCCCAAAGTGAAAGCCTTCCTCAGCTGTAGAAACAGAGACTGAGCAGGTTGTTCTAGAGTAGCAACGAGTATACTGATGCCATTCATGCCTGCACTCCTAGGTGTGCTGAAAAAGCACCTTTGCCTCAGGAATATCAAGCAGAAACTTTGAAAACCACAATTCACAAACATTTCCATATCAAGCAGGAGTGAAAATGACGAATCAAGTGTTTATTGGGCATTGGAGCACAACTAAGCATATTTGTCCTGACACGTATCTATCTAACTGCTGCCAGGATAGTCCCAAGATTACATTTCCCTGCAACAGGCTGAGCAATTGTATGCAGAGCCACCAGTGACCTCAGG
The DNA here is from genome assembly GCA_035590215.1 of Microhierax caerulescens. NCBI lineage: Eukaryota > Metazoa > Chordata > Aves > Falconiformes > Falconidae > Microhierax > Microhierax caerulescens. The sequence goes on from JAVJGJ010000001.1 coordinate 74,487,642, forward strand.
AAGACTGGCAAACAGTAGGACACCCACCAACTGCTACCTGCCACATGCAATAAGCAGCACAAAGCCACACCATCAGAACAGTCTCAACAGTTCACCTCCCCAGGCCAAACAGGTTAACAGCTGACTTGTGGCTTTTCATGTAGGAATAATTACACACGTCTCAGCAGACAAACTCTCGTGCTATACGCTGCCTGCACAGTGCTAGGGAAGGAAACTAAATGCAGAAGCAAGCTCTATAACAAACCTGATTACCACAAGCCTGCAACACAGACTCTTTTTTTTTAAAAAAAATTTTTTGTGCCACATCAACTGTTTCTTGGTGCGCGGTATGCTGCTGCTTTGAGAAAATTCAGGCTCAGGCAGCATCTCTGTTTCATCTTTCTCTTCTTTGTCCTCTTTTTCCACTTGTTAATTTTCCTGAAGGTGCAGCTACAAGGAAGAGGAACTTAAGGCGATTGCTTCTATGCCAAAAATCAATTTGTTGACCAGTCACAGGGACAATATGTCAAATAATGCCAACAGAAAGTGGTGAATATGCCTGAGGGCCAGGCTGCAGTGCAGAGAACTGCTCCTGCCCTGAGCTCCAAAGAATTTGAATTCTGGGGTCAGAAGAGGAGGAGATTATCAAAGTGGGAGTCAAACCCTTTCTTCAAGTTTAACCTGTGATGTGGCACTCTGCAATTCCCTTTCCATGAACTATCCTGCCTTGGAAAGTGGGAAACACACAGATGCTGGAAATCCTTTCACGAGATGCAGCGATATATGGAGTACATCACGTTGCAAAAGAAAGCTCTGACTGACTCCTTTGCAAACTGGTTTTGAATTGAAATAGGGATCTTGACTTTTCAGACCACTTCCCTTCAAACGCAGAAAAGCATGTGTCAGAAAATAAATAGAAAGTGGCTGCTATGTGGAAACAAAAAACACTCTCCTTTTAGTACCTGAAGATGGATGCTGAAAGTGTACATGAATACCAAGCTTTATAAGGGAAATATGTCACATGCCCATTCAAAAACGAAACTACTTTTAAATAGCAGAAATGTAGGTTCTCCTTTTTCTTCAGAATTATTTAATTGAAAAATAGTCCACATCTAACACATTTGATTTCGAGACAGAGCACCATTGCTTTGAAATTTTAATAGTGGATTTAACAAAATTTATGCTATAAGCTCAACACACATCATTACCAGAATCTGTAACCAGAATGTCTCATCATAATTTTTCATTAATATTATACCACATGCCTCTGAAAGCTCTAAGGGCATCTAATATTTTCTTTTTTTTTTTTTAACCTGGTAACAGTCACTAAGCCTTGTTTTAATAGGATTCCAATCTTATAATATCATCTTAAAAAAAGATCAAGCAGACTTGTATATCCACGTAAAGGAAAATAAAATTAAAAATAATACCTACAGAACAAACATAGAAACTTTTTTCTTTCTATGTTCAGTATACATTTACACAGAAAAAATATTAATGATTGTTATTTAAGATCCTATTTAATGAAAATATTTCTACTTCAATCCATGAAGCTTTTAACATTAAATTGTTTTTAAACAATGTTGCCTATAATAAATCTCATAAAGGCAGAGAAGCAAAGGACTCGCACAGATATCAAAAAGCAGAAAGGAAAAAGAAAGAAAAGAAAAAACAAACCACTGAAAAAAATAATTAATTCCTCACCGAAAAGAAGCATAAGAAGAGGTGAGGTCAAACTAAATCCATGTGTATGTGTGCACATATTTGGGCTTATGTCTATGGCCTCATCAAAATATACATGTCCCAGTATGAAACCTATAGATTGTACAGGTTAATACTTCCATAATGTTGCTAGAAATTCTGGCATGATGTACTGGTTGAATTTGACCATTCTGTTTTATACAGCCTGTGTAGAAATGAAGTAAAAAGCACACTAAATCTACCTAGTCCACAATGTCATAAACAATACCTATCATACTTCATTTCATTCTCTTGGGGGGAAAAAACCCCCACGGTAATTTGCTAAGCTATTTTCACTTCATTCTTAACATTTATGGCTATTACTAGTAGAAAACAACAACAGCTTGACTTTTTAGTATGCAAAATGCTAGATCAGAAAAAGACACATAAAAGAAAAATATGTGCTACTCTCCATTTGTACTATGTCAGCAAAGCCTTTAACTAGGTAATCTTAGTAGAGTTTGCTAATTATAGGTGATTTCCAGTTCTTACAAATTACCTGGGGAAGACAAGGAAATGAGGTATGAGAATAGGATAATTTATAGGTGTATGGCATTAAAAAAAACCAAACTGGTGTCCTTATCTTGCCAGTATTTTGCATGTGAATTACAGCAAACACACAGTATTCCAAAGCCTGTTTCAGAAATGCCCCATATTTAACAGATGTCTCAATTCAGACTGTATATTGCGATGTTTAACTGCGGTTGTTATTGTTTCCTTCTCAAACATGGAGTAACAGGATGTCTACACTGTAGGGAATCACCTCAAGCTTTCACTAAAAAGAAGGATGTAACATCCACAGAGCATTATTTAAACTTCTGCCCTGGGGGCTTGGGGTTCTCTGCAGAATATTTCTCTTGGGAACCACATTTTTTGAAAACTGTATCAAATAAAATGGCCACTGCTATGGTAGCCAACATGGGGCACAACCCCACTTGCACAAAACTTACCCCACTAGGTAAGTTTTGTACTTTCATCCTCTTTACTGTTTTAACTCTCAGTAAATGTTTCCTGCTGCTTTGGGGGGCGGCCTCACTCCTAGACATCCCTGCCTGCTGATTCCCTTATGCCGGTGTCAGGGTTTGAGTGGCTATGCAGTAAATTAGATAAGGAAGCTGCCATCGCTGGAAACTATGTCTTTCAAATCTCTCTATATGTGGAAAGTTATATTTCAACCAGAACAGTTCACTGATCAAGATCACCACGTGATTGTACAAATGCTTTTTATTCACACAAGGAAAGCAGCCAGAAAAATCAGCCAAAGAGGAAGACGGAGACCAAGATCTCTGTTTTTTTTTTTTTTTTTTTTTTTTTTTTTTTATGAGGGCAGCAACGAGGTAAGTGACAGTGGGTTACATGAAAAAGTTTGGTGGGGATCCACCTCCTCCTCTGCCTGAGTTCTGCGGCCAGGTGCACAGTACTTCTGCTTCTGTTGCGCTGTGGTTGGCATTTGGCCCTGAAGGGAAGCGAGACTCACATAGACACAGGGAATTATATAAAGTTCTGCTGGGAACGGATCCCACCTCCAGCGCCAGAGTTGTCCCTGTGCATAACTATAACCTTCATACTCCTAGTGCAACCTCCACGGGCACCTCCACCTAGAATGCATGGCTACTGGATTTGCCGCGTTAACCGCTGAGGCTTTTGTTTCTCATTCTGGTTTGCCAAGGTGTAGAAGCAGCTGCAAGCACTTAGCTAAACTTTCTCTTATATGTGACATTAGTGAGAGTTATCAACTTTGGAATTTCACAAGGTTACCATCATTATCCAACTACTAATTTGGCTTTTAAAGAACTTCTTATTCACTCCTTCACTATGAAAAGGTCATACTTATCCAACAATTACAGATATTTTCCGGTATATGAATAATTACCGTAATATTAATATAAAGGTAAATTTTCTTGTCTTCAAGTACATAATGATGAAAAAACAATCAAACCCTAAAATACATAATCAGCCCTTCATTATTCCTTCTAGCATGTAAATTATTAATATATTTTTAATATAATTATTGGCTAATATAAACATATTGGACTAAACGCATTTGCATGGGGTTTGCATCAGTTATGTATCACCTCAGGACACTAACCGGTCAATTCACTTCCACTCTGAGATCAGATTTTTTCAAAGACAGACATAGGATATTGTTCTCTAGGGTGATTTTTTAAAAAATTACCTGCAAAACCGTTATATTCTTAAATTAATCAGGTTTTTAGAAGAAAATGTAAAGATAGAATCCATTATTTTGATAAAATTCATAAATTTGAAACATGAAATGATTCTGTAAATGTTACTATGAAAACCTACTGGTCACAAGAGGGTGTAAAACATTGTTACTCATATTATGGAAGCGTCAGTTGCAAAAATGATATGAGGAATAAAGTACTGGAGTGTCTCATTTTTCAGTAGTTCAGCTTTGCTAATTTTTTCTATTTGAATTTTAACTTCTCCATTCATACAACCACTAACCCTGCTGTAAGTTCACTTCACAAATATTAATACCATTATTCTTATGACAATCAAGGGAGAAAAGGAAGAATTATCAGCTTATAGGTATATGGCAGACAGACGATTGATGATTTCCTAATCTTACACAAGGATCTCTCGACTCCAGGATTGGGGTTTTCTGGATTCCATTCCAGAACAACATGGTTCTCACCCCTTCGTTCCCTGTAAAAGATGCCTGCATTTACACTTTTACAATAGAAGGTTCATCATTTGTTATCACAAAGAAGATAGTAAAATTATTAATGCACTCTTGTACTGGAACACCTGAATTCCATCTGCTCTGGTTTGGCAGGCATTTGCTTATTTTTAATATGTGACAGAGTCTGTATCAGATTATTATTTATCGCCTTTAATGCTATTCTCAAACATGCTATTCAATATAGGACAAATTAATTTCTATGCCCTGTTATATATATTGAAAAACACTTTTACAAAAATGTTACAACTTTTAATTACTTCACTATTTCTGTCTTGAGAGTGAAGATACTAGGTTTTTTTGCTTATCTATATTGCTCATAAGCAAGTGATTTGAATGACCCAGACAAAGCCTTTTTCATAATTAAACTTTTCTTTTCTTTACAGATTTCTAGGAGGAGATCTTGAATTTAGACAAACTATTGCAGATGGTGATATAAAGCTGTACAGAAGATAAGCAGTAGCTGTAGCTTTCAGGTGAAACTCTATTTTATACAGAGCCTTTGTAAGGTCTCCAGAACATCTTATCCCTGAAAACAGAATTTAGGTAGGATTTAAGTCTTTTGTATACACTTGTGCTAGCTGCTTACAAAGAGCAGTTGCTCAGTGGATCTGTTTCTGTAGTCAAGCGTATACCTACATGATTCCTACTAAAGGTTTAGGCTTTAAGGAAAACACTAAAAAGCCTTTTTCGGTTGGGTTCTTGTTCCTGCCCCCTTCTGATATCTTTTGATTAATGGGAAAAACAAGAGCTGCCAACTCTCAGGAGTATCAATTGAGAATGTACTGTCCCTGGCTTTATAGATAGCATGTCAGATAATTTAGAAGGAAAAAATCCTCTTTTTCTTCTTCATTATAGTGAAATGTAATGTATATATTCATATTTTAGAGGCAGATATTTTTATCAGTGTATATTTTAAAGCAGATCATTAAGTACATACTCAGAGGGTTTGAGCTTTTCAGCAAGGACACAAAACAGAAATCCTTGTTCACCTTCCACATTCTCTGTTACGATGGAAGCTCTGACACTGCTATGAAGAAGTTGCCACAATACAAGAACCCTTTGCTCCTCATTTTTATTTCAAGTCTCTGAACTCTGCACAAAAGGCAGCAGAATGGTTTCCTGAGGCTATTAAGAACAACTGTGTAAGGTTTATGTATTCATTACATATATACTTACATCCAGTGCACATATTGTTTTCAAAACAATCCTACAGACTTATTTTAATGCCACACGTTTAAGCTATGAGTTTTCTGATAACCTTGTTTGAGACCTAAATTAAACATCTCTGAAGTCAGTGTATACTTCCATCACTGGTCTGAGCAGATTTGCTAAAACCATCTTTAAACCTACTTCAAATTTCTGGTCTTCTTTGTCTTCCCTTCTTTTTTTTTTGTTCCCCTTCTTTTTTTTTTTTTTTATTTTTTTTTCCTTCCCTTTTCCCCGTTTCCTTTAATGATTCATATAAATTCATAGCTACTTTTACTGTCTCCTCTTTCATTCAGGATTGCTTTCCTGTCTGAAATGTTCCTGCTCTGCCCATCCTCCCCAGCATTGCTAACTATCACATATATTCATTTTTTTAAAAATATGTAGAAAGAATCTAATCAGGTGCAGTTATATAAAATACTTAAGCTGCTGCTTAGGCTCCAGTTCAGCCCATAATGATATAACTCAGTAGTTTTTTACCAACGAATTTACAAACTGACCCACTAACTTTAGAGAGCTGTGAATTAGGCCCTTAGTGATTGGGATTTATGTCTGTACTTTTTAGCATGTAGGAAGTTCCGGAGCACATTAGGTCCCTTCTGGAAAGAAGGCTCCTTAATACTATATCAATATATTAGACATTTTTAAAAAGAAGCTCATATTACTACTCTGATCCTGAAGTGATATATCCCAAGTAATACTGAGTACTTACCTGGAAATAACAAAAATATCATTCCTCCTTTCAAATAATCCCCACTACTCTTGACAAGATGTACAATTATCATGCAGCAGGACAGTGGGTTGAATTTCAATGAAAATAATAACCCCACTAAAATTCATTACATAAAAGTAGAAAAATCTCAAAAGATTTCTCTAATGATTGAGGCTTGAACTTTGTTAAAGTGTTGTACTAATCCTTAAAAAATGTCTGGAGGAATTATAAAGGACCTTTTGCAATTTCACTAAGTCTATTTAACTCCAGTTGACCCTTTCTAAAAGGGAGATCATGGCATTTAGTCTTTTGAAAAATCCCAATAAAATGTAATGATGTAGCATTTAAATTAAGTTTGGAAACTAAGTCCTAGGGAGCCTAAGTAAACAAGGTTTTTCATGCTATTATTTCCTTTTGTTTCAGTAAAAATAATAAAAAAAAGGGAAGCTAATTAATTTGTAACAGAAAGGCATTTTATTTTTCTTAACTTTATTCAAAAAGTTGCTTGGTCACATTCAAGCTAATTCAGTCCTTATTGAAACAAATGGGAAAAACCTGATTTGGTTTCACTGGGCTTTGGGTCAGGACCCAGTGAATTGCTGCAGTTCTGTGGTCTTTGTTTCTTCCTTCTTCATCACAGACTGCAATGGAACAAGAAAAGATTGTGTATGACACAGAACACAATCATCTATTGTACTCCCATATAAATTTGGGATCATCATTTCACTGAAAATTGTTGCAGTTCTCTAATTTTACAGAAAATGGCAGTCAGCTTGCCATGTTTCATATGGAAAAAATAGCTTCATTAAAAAAGACATGAAATCTTTAGGATGTAATGCAGGGGGGTTGGGCATGTCATTATGTCTTGAAAATGAGACATCCCTAATGTCTAATCTCCAGATCTTAAAACTGTTGTTTGTGCTACCAAGGTAGAGAGAGAGCTACCCACCTCACCTCAGAGGCTCTGTTAAAGCTAGAAAGAACTGCCTGCCCTAGGGCTGCAACTATTCAATGTCTGAGTAATGACAGTCCTAGCCACCCAGTTGTTTAGATCACTGTGGTTTATGACCCGCTCCCTGTGGTCAACATTCTCTCTTATAGCCAAGAATCAAAATGCATTCTTTTCCCTCCTGAAGACGTAAAACTGATTAGCATTAAAATCAACAACCAATTTAAAGCAAGAAATTTGGTTATTTGAAAAACTGCTCAGACTACAAAATCCTGGTAGTACCAAACACATTGGAAGAAGGAAAAATGTAGACTAACAACTCAAATGTGACAGCATGACAAACTGCAGAACCATGATACAAGTTCTTTTATAAAGTATATTAAAAATATCACTGTTTTATAAAATACTAATTTAGTTTGCATCTTACTGTACATTGCATTATAGATAATATCTTAAGCTTAATTTCTGAAACAGCTATAGAATATTTTCAGCCCATTTCTTTCTCAGCAAGTGCACAAAGTGTCTCATTCTGTTGATAAGGCTGTTGTACAGCAGTGTACTCAACAGTACTCAAAAGCAAACAATGTGGATTTTAATGGCAGAGTTTGTATAAAATTTAACTTTATTTTGAACAGTACAGCTGCAAACCTATCACCATGTGGGAGTCAAAATTAATCTGAATCCAAACTTATTCAAAACTAAGAGTTTTGAGCTCATATAACACACCTAATATTCATTATGAAATGCAACATTCAAATTTCCAGTTTAACATTACAGTTCAAAATTGCCAGGGGAAAGACTGAAACGCAACCTCTGTATTTTCAAGGGAACAGCAAGACAGATTACAACTTACAGAAACTTATTTTGGTACTTTCTTAATTTTGTTCAGTCAAGCAATAATAAGAAACGCCATAATTCTTATGAGTAGTCAATATTCTGCAATGATCTTGTTCAGAAAACCTCACAAGAAGAATCAGAAGTCCCAGTTAGCTTACGCTGTGTAATAAAACGGTCAGTTTAAGCAATGCATGCTATTCTTCATTTTCATCCTTATAATAATGCATTACTAACACAGCATTAGTATAGATTACGTTACAATGCATTCTGCAATTTAATTAGGGAGCATTCCTCTCTGAATCAGCAATCTCCAGGTTTTATGCTCTTCACCAGCTGACAAATTTTATTCTAGCTAAGAAGGCTATGCCCTGTGAAGCCTACAGGGCTTGCTGCACCCCTGTGTGGGGGGCTTTACCCACCTACATGGTTTCACAGGAGGAAGAAAAGGAGAAAGCAATGAAGCTTGAAGGGGCCCTGCTTTGCATAATCTTTCTGTGTGCCTGTACTGAGTGCAGGGGTCCGGTTTGTGGTTTTTTTTGAGGTAGTTGTGTTTTGGGGTTTTTTGTTGGTTTTTTTTTTTGGGGGGGGGGGGTGGGGTGGGGGGGGGGGGGGGGGGGGGGGG
>JAVJGJ010000001.1:74519596-74546147 GCA_035590215.1 Microhierax caerulescens
CGTGTCCAGAGAAGGGCAACAAAGCTGGTGAAGGCTCTGGAGCACAAGTCTTGTGAGGAGCAGCTGAGGGAACTGGGGTTTAACCTGGAGAAGAGAAGACTCAGGGGGGACCTTATTGCTCTCTACAACTACCTGACAGGAGGTTGTAGGCAGGTGGGTGTCAGTCTCTTCTCCCAGATAGTAAGTGACAGGACAAGAGCAAATGGCTGTAAATTGAGCCAGGGGAGGTTTAGATTGGATATTAGGAAATATTTCTTCACTGAAAGGGTGGTCAAGCATTGGAACAGGCTGCCCAGGGAGGTGGTAGAATCCCCAACCCTGGAGGTGTTTAAGAAACATGTAGGTGCAGTGCTGACTGACGTGGGTCAGTGACAGACTTGGCAGTCCTGGGTTAACAGTTGGACTTGATGGTCTTAAAGGTCTTTTCCAACCTAAATGATTCTAGGAATAAATACATTTCTAAAACAGCAGAATATCTAAATATGGAGAGTCATTATTGGCAATTCTGAAAAAGTATTTGTGTGAAGATGATTATAAAATATGCCACTCACTTTTATTACTCAATATTAAACCAGACACACAATAATTACCATTACTGCTGACTGTTTGAACTGTTTTTACTCTGTGCTGACTGTATTTTAAATAATCTTGCCTCCAAGGATCTCTTCCCTCAGAAATGAAAATAAACGTTAGTTCTATGTACAGTTACTTCTCCTCTCAAATCTTTTCAATAGCTTACTGCCTTTTCTCCATCGAGGTCCTGAGCAACTTTCCAAGTGCTTCTGTACTCCTGTCATCTCCAACACAACAACGGCAAGCTCCCTCTCTTGTATATTCCTTTAAAAATGCTCTTCATCCATTTTATCTCTCAAGCCTGGAGCTTCCTGGTATATTTTCCGCTTCCTTTATTTTCTCCTTTTTGAAGCTTCCCTCACAGCACCCACATTCTAAGGGGCAGCAGCAAATCCATTATAGCTTCCTATTGCCCTCAGCACCCCAAACTGCTGCTCTTTGCGAGTTTGTGTTGGAGGCACTGGGAAGGCTCCTGCCTGTCCAACCAAACAACAGCCCTTTGTGAAGACTTCTGCCATAACCACGGGCTGAGTGCTTTGGTAGTGTGTTTGACACTATCCCACCCACAATAAACTCAGTCTGGAGTAAGGAAATGCAGGACTGAGCCCAGGGATCGCATGTTGGATTGGCACATGTTTAATTATTTTTTTGTGTGTATTCATTATTGCCTTCTGATGATTTTGATACAAAGCCCAAATGTAAGCCACTTTATGAGATTAGAGATGAGAGCATAGGTAACAGAAAACTTTCATTCCCTGAACCGTACTGAGTGTTTCACCTATTTTTGTAAAAAAAAAAAATAAAAAATGCTGTTTTCTAACATGGAGATCTTCTCTTAGGCTTGATGTTGTTACCTGGGTAGGTCAGGTAACTTGCTAGAAGATCTCTGATCATATTTATTATGCCAGCCTGCTTAAGCCAAGATATCAGCCTGCACTTTTCCCACCTCCACATTTCTTCTGAGAGACATGTTTCTTAATTTCAGATGGATTCAGGACACTTCTTCCCTTGTTTTGGTCAGTGGTTAGTGGATTAGCTTTCACTCAGCCTCCCTCTACACTTCTTGAATCTTAGAATAATATTATTTCTTCTTACCAAGCCAGAGCATGCCCTTGGTATTTAAGGGATAAAAATCAGATACAAAAGCCCAAAGTAATCATGCTGCACATATTTAAACCCACAACTAACAGAAAGGCAGTATTTCTAGTGCCAGTGAAAAAGATGGTTACTGGATGGTTACTGTAACTGACTACAAGTTTTTTTTGTTCTCTGGGAAGGCGAGAGAATTTAGTTGGATAAACTGCCATGATGTTCTTTTTTCAGGTGAATCAGAAAAGCCTTTGTATGTACACAAACTAGCTTCCCCCCCCCAAACACGTAAGATATAGAAACACTTCTGTACATCAAAATGCTCTGCAGAGTTGAACAGGAGTGGAGTTCATGGAGAAGCAGAAAAGAAACAATTTACACAATGCTGATTAAGAAAAAGAGGAACATGCATCTCGTCCAGAGACTCTAGGTCAATAGGAAAATAACTCAATCAACTTTAAGATCTTTTGGCTTCTAAAGCTGTGCCTAAAAGAAGGGAATAAAGAGTCTGCAGGATAAGCAGTATCACAGAGTATAGAAAGAAAAGTTTTACAACACAGAGAAATACCTTCACAGTTGGGATAAATGTGTTGTACCAACATCAGTCTGAGGCCAGTCATTTTTAAGCTACATCCAGTTAATTCTATCATTTCTGTATTCATGCCAGTTACAGTCAAGTATTTACTGCAATTTCTTCCAATGCTGAAAACATGCCAAAGACTAACTTTTAAACTTAAGGAAAGTCTTGCTGTTAAAAAATGTATTTTTTATAATTATTTGCAAGTATTGGTAATAACTGCCTTTATCATGATTTGAAGATGTATATCAGACATGTTTTCAAAGGTAAACCTGAATTAAAATTTGAAAAAAAATACAGATATTATAGAGGAAAGTTTTGTTGTTGTTGTTTTTTTTTTAATCTAGCATTAAGAACTTTTTTATTATATTTTCAATTATAGTTTCAAAAGAAAAAGATTTTTCAACAAAACATTAAGTAATTTATCTACGTTCTTCTTTATTTTGAAAATAATTGAATGCTTTGTACATTTTGATGTGTGAAGATTGTTTCCAAACATGGTATTAATAAATTTTATTTTTTAATTCTTTTTCTGCATTCTTACTGGTCAGAAGTAAGCTTTGGCCACAAGTTATGCACAAAATTGTTTAAGTTCTATGCATGAAGAAACAACATTTTTTTTAAACAATTATAAATAAAACATTTTGGTTTAATGTCGGGCTTCTCAAATGAAAAAAAAAAAAAAATCCTATCCATGAACTACAATCCAATATTGCCACATGGACAATTTGAAAATGAAGCTGTTGATAAAGAAGAATTGATGCTTGATTATCACCACTCTTTTCCTAAAGACAAGACTTGCAAAAATAAAACAAATGTGTATTAAATCCAGCCTAAACTCATAGTACTCAAATGCAGAAAGGTAGTCAATTTTAATAATGCTGATGTGAAGTGTATGTAAAATTAACTCTGAACTGCCACGTTTTCCTAAAAATGAACTTTTTTGTGGGCAGCTTTCCCTAAATGAACAGTATGTTAAGTGATATAATATAAAATGTTAAGTGATTTGTTTGACAAAGCATAACAGAAAAAAAAATATTCTAGTTTCTTCTAACTTCTGATGCTTTACAGGATCTTGTATACTTCCTAAAGCCAATGTTACAGCTACCAGCCTTATTAAGAGTCATTAGGATGTGATTCTTAACCATATTTAGTCCAGATGTTATCTGACATACATACACTTCTTTTTATTCCTACCAATACTGGTCAAAACATGCAAAAACTTATTCACTTTCTTGGTAAGGGCTTCCTCGGGGTGTTATTTTACCAAACCAGATGTGAGAGACAAACAAATGCTTGATTTTGCCTTCCAGCTGTAAGTAATTTCCTACTGATTCAGTTTTTTAGTATATAAATGAGGCAGGTAGGTGTTAAGTACAAAGAATAGCCCAGATGAACAATTTCCTTCTGTAGAAAGTTAAATTAATTGCAATTCAGCAAATTTATTATGCCTGTAACAAAAGTAGGGCAATTTAATAGCTGACTGGGAAATACCGTACGTATTTCCTTCTACTATTGCTGTAAAATTATATAAAATATACATGCCAAATTCATTTATTTCACTAAATGATGACTCACTGCAACCCGATAATTCTTCTGACCTGTCATTTAGGCAGTATCTTTCTTTACTCCCAGCAATCTCTCAAAGCTGAGCTGTGCAATGGCCTATACGCAATAACACTTCATCTTAAACATACATTGAATTCCAATGTGGTTTACTTCTTCAGTACAAACTAAGCTGAAAATTTTATTTTCATATGCAGCACTACCGTTATTGTATATCTGGAGAGAAGATGACACCTACTTCTCATGCTGCCACATGAGCAAATCTTAGACTTGCCCCTCTAAAAGTCAGTTTTTCTTTAACGCACTGTATTAAAATGACCCATTCAAGTACAAGTGTTCTGGCTTTACCTGTTTAGCTTAATAACATCTGGAAAAAAAAAATATTGAGACTGGGCAAATTGATTCAGTCTCAAATTAATCCATCCAATGGACAGATTTAATGCTGCTCATGCAAAAACAGTACTTGTGTGCATCAGTGCTGACTTTATTTTAGTCCATGTTCCCTGTACCGATATAAAAATCTCCTAAGACCCTACATACCACTTACATAATACTGAAGGACACAGGCAAACAATTAGAGGCTTACATATTTAAAAGTCAGAGAGTAATTTTGATAGAAAATATGGAGAAAAAATGTAGAAATTTTGAATTAGGCCTTCCTTTGTTTTCCTAAGCAAAGCAAATTTTTTTTTGGCTTTTTATTACAATAATAAAAAAAATTAAACATAATCTTGATAAAAACATTCTTTTTTTTTTTTTTTCCTTTTTTTTTTTTACCCCCCCTAATCCACAAGACTGTATATGTTTCACTGATAAGGTTTGGATGGAAACTGGAACTGTTTTCAATTTCCATTAGGAACCGAACAAAAACAATCTAGGTTTGCTGAGCTTTATAAACCAGAATAACAGAATAACTATACTCAAATATTGTACTAAGCTTCCCAGAAAAGTATAGAGACTTCAGCTTGAAGAGGAAGGTGAAAAAAGAAGAGACCAGGGGTGATGGTGCATGGTATATAAAACAAAACTGGAAATAACACAGTTTGTAACAGCAGAGAAGAGTTCAATCACTGCTTTTTAAAGATTACCTCCTTTATGACCCTTGCTGTCACCAAACTAAGTGTAGACACCAATTAGCTGTTCTGTTAGTGCTAAACACAGAGATTATCCTAAGCAATGACAGCAGGGAAATGAACACAAGTAAACATGGTGCAAGTCAAGCATCGAGTACTGCCAGTAGTTGCAGAGGAACAGACAGGACGTAGCAAATGTCTAATCATAATTAACAAAGTTAAATCTGAAAAAAAACCACATACTTTTGGTTCTTTCAACCTCCCATCTGAGTTATACAGAAGAAAAGGGCTATGCTAAAATCATAAGGAAACCTACTTAGGCAGAGCTGTTCCCATTCTGTTGTACAGAAGGATATCCTTGGGTCAGCAGGGGACGTTTGTGAAGTACAGCCATACTAACCCACAAGCTCATTCTGAGTCTTGTCAAACCTGTATTCTCGTCGTAGGGCTAAACGTTATGCCTGCTGGTGTACCCATACTTAGAAAAAGTGTTAATTCTCAGTAAATATCACGCGTCAATTCTGCTTTAAAGTATGCTTTATAAATAAATCAATCAAAAGTTGGATCAAGCTTGAAAGTACATTATTACATTTATTTTCTAATGGAAGCATCTGATGCTACATCTTTGCTACAGAAGACGCTCATCTTTGAGCTCCAGAAATTATCTGTTCAACTAGTCCCTTTTATTTCCATTGTCCCTTAATGTAAAGCCTTTTACAGACTACAGCGTGCAACTTATTCTTAGTGGGCCACAGCTCTGGACCTAGGACACTATTAGACCATCACAAATATTTTCTCCAGTTGTACAGGTTTTGGTTGGGACAAATTAATTTTCTTCATATCAGCTTGTTTGTTTTTGGATTTGTGACCTGAACAGTGCTGATAATTCAGGGATGTTTCAGTTATCGCTGAGCAGCGCTTGCACAGAGCCAAGGTCTTTTCTGCTTCTCACCCACCCCACCAGCGAGCAGGCTGGGGATGGGCAAAAAGCTGGGAGGGGACACAGCTGGGACAGCTGACCCCAAGTGACCAAAGGGATGTCCCTGAGCATAGGACGTTGTACTTGGCAACAAAAGCTGTGGGGAGGAAGGGGGGGACTTTTGGAACTGTGGAGTTTGTCTTCCCAAGTTCCCATTATGCGCGATAGAGCCTTGCTTTCCTGGAGATGGCCGAACACCTGCCTGTAATGGGAACTAGTGAATGAACCCCTTATTGTGCTTTCCTTGTGCATGCAGCCTTTGCTTTACCTATTAAATTGTCTTTATCTCCACCCACATGTTTTCTCACTTTTACCCTTCTGGTTCTCTCCCCCATCCCACTGGGTGGAAGTGATCCAGCATCCAGAGGGGCTGAGCTGCTCACTGGGGTTACACCATGTCACTGGTGCTACCAGGCTGCAGTCAGTCAGCATAACACCACTTACTACAGCAATTCTTAGCATTCATGATATTGGCTATAGGTGGTGCAGAGTTTTGTTACAGAGTTTGAATTTGTAATAATTGCAGCAGATAGTTCAAACTTGTACCCTCTGATAACTAATTTAAACTATTACAGTGACAGTGGGACGCCATAAAACAAAAGCTGAAGCTGCAGCATGATGCCACTAACAATACTAGATGTACTGGCCTTTATTTAAGCCTTTCTGCTCCTACCCCTTTCCAAAACTGCAAAAATTACTCTTAACCTTTAATATTTCTATGAGAACAAGCTAGAGGAAAGAATGACCTGATTCTACTCAGCACTCTACAAAAAAACCAAAAACCCCCAAAACCAAACCTGAAATGCTTTATGCCTTAAAGACCTCATAAATTTGGATGTTAAAAAAAGCGCAACAGGAGAGAGCAGTAAATTGGAGGACAGCCACGTTAAGTACTGACACCCAAGCAACCCTGTGTCAGATGGCAATCTGTCAATAGAACAGGAACAGAATTGAAGTACAGTAGTGAGGATTACTCTAGAGAATAAATGTGAAGCTTTGTGATTTCTGATGTAGAAAGAAAGACAAGAGAAAGCATTTCTTGTGAAGCTAAGCAAATGGAAAAGTTGAATCCTGTTTGGATTTACAGCATTCCTGCAGCAACACAAGTAGCTGATATAACTTTCAAAACTTTTTGAAGTTCATCAATAACTACTCAGCTCATCAATATGAGCTGAATATGAAGTTCATCAACAACTACTCAGCTATGGGTGCTTACAGCATGTGGGCCCCAGCTCAATGCAGTCCAAGCACTGAGGTGCCTGGAAGATGTCCTACATAGGTATCACAGAGGGAAACACTTGAATGGGTGGCTTTGCTTAGCAGCACATTTTCTACCTGAAAAGGAGTTTTTGGACATTGCCTTGAGAGTTATTCTGGTGTTTATTATCTAGAATGCAGGATGATCTGGGTTTCCACTCATGTTTTCTCCCACGGGTTTTCTGAAGAACAGCTGATATTGGAATTCCCACTCCATTCAGGGAATGACTTCCTAATTAAAAACTGCAAGAGGTTCTCTTTATCATATGATGACAAAAACTGTTTGGAAGATACTCAGTATTATACTCCAGACTATCAGGATGAGAATATATGCTACATAGCTAACAACAAAGAAAAAGAGAGTGTCTGATTTATCAAGGAGAACTTAGAAGTCCTTGAGAAAGGAACATGAGATAAATGAGGACAGAAAAGAACTAGTATGATGACTGAATATGCTTCAGATGGTGAGTCAGTTATAGGGATAGATTGTTGGCCTTATTCTCAGCAGAAAGAGCAACTGGACTATGAAATGATTGTACTAATAAAATAGCATTTTAAAAGGTTGGAAAGATAGCAGTGTAAAATTTAAATTATCCAGAGAAATAGAGCCTAGATTGCGTCTATTTGAAGTAATGAGACTAGGGGGCAAAATACACTAAGACTATCTGGAATGTGACTAAATTCAACATATACATCAAATTGCGAGGGAACAGAAAGAAAGTGACAGGTGTGATTTAAGGCAACACAAATTTGATTAAAAAAGAAGTTAGGAAGAAGACATATACTCTCGAGGCTGCGTATAGTTATAAGCATATGGAAGTAAACAGAATGAGGCAGAAAGGTAAAAGTAAGTGAAAAGGGAGGAATTGAGAATGATTAACCGAACATACAGACAGTATTGACACTGATTATAGGAGTTAGAATGTAAGTAATACATTGCTGCAATGCCACAGCTCTGTGACATTTGGCTGGAAAGGTAGACTGACAAAAGGACTGGGAAAAAGTCTTGATGGAACTTACAAAATATCAGTGAAGAAGGCTGAGTGAAAGATATACAAATAGAAATTAAATTAGAATCTCAGCATGGTTGAGGAGGAATAGAAGCAGCTAGTGAAATAAAAATAGCACAGAAAATCAAGATGAATTGCAGGCAAGTCTTTAAAATACACAGGATATGAGCAGCTCAATGAAGAGACAGTGGGACCATTAAGGGACAAGATTGACATTGTGGTGACAAATGAAATCAAGATGCTGAGAGGTTGCATGAAGTCTCTGCCTATTTTTTAAACATCAAAAGCTGAAGGTGATCCCTGAGATATCTGTCTGATAGAGAAGTGGTTTACTTACTATTTTCATTACTACAGGGTAAAAACCCACATGATAATGGGGCATGACTTCAGGCACAGAGTAAATATTTAATACCCTGAAATCAATGAAATGGTCAGTGTGCTGGTAATCAAGAGCTGAAAGATGCACTGAAACAGTTAGAAGGACACAGGTCCAGAAATTAGTGAGGGTAACAGCTAAACCTTTGGTGGATGGTTTTATCATTCACACAATGCTGAAAAAAAATCCAGGAGATAGCCAATAAGTGCAGATGTCCCCATAGGGAAGAAAAAAACCCAAACATCAAGATGAAGGAATGATTCTGTCTTCAGCTGTGAGAGCACACTAATAAAAGGATTGTATACAACATGCAGTGAGTAAGGGCCAGCCAGCCCAGATCCATGAACAGGATCACACCTGTCAGACATACTTGAGTTCCTACAAGCACATTATTGAACTGGAACGCAAAAATGTGAAGTAATGGATACGATTTGTCTGAATTGAGAAACTGTCACAGTGTAAAATCCATGTCTGCCGTGCAGTTTGCTCGTGCCTGAGTGCCACAGCAGAAGAAGAATTGTTAAAATTAATTAAAGCCTACTTACAGACGAAAGAAAAGGTCTTAGCAAGAAGTAATTATTAGAAATGGAGGAAGATAAAAGATAAACCTACCTGTGCCACAAAGCTTAGTCTTGGGTTTGGGTTTTTATTCTTTACATATGAGCACCCAAAGCGATGACATAATTTTCAAGTACGATGGAACAAAGGAAATCCTTTCAAGAAGCAGATGCAATATCTTCATCAGCTAGGCAGGGATAAAAGCTGAACTGAAAGAGTCCCCGTAACCATCATAATATGCAGATGATAAGTCTCACAAGAAAATGTGCAGTAAATTGAAAATTATGACTACTATAAGAAAAGGGAAAGTGACTTATGTAGGAACAATGAAAGCCCTCTTCAAAAGAAATCCTAGATGGTACTGCAAATGAGATTATCTTATTTCTGCCAGTTATAAAACAGCAAACAAGCATACATACATACCCTTCCAACTCTCACACTGATAATTTCCAGCTCACTCAAGTGTTACAGAAAATGTAGTCCTTCCTATGGAATTCTTACGGAATAACCAACTGATATATTGTGCGGAGTGTACCTTGTTTTAATATATTCAAGATGCTTCCAAATTAATTAGAACAACTATCAGTAGTTACATAGTCACTGTTTTCTTTAATCATAATGAGCTGCTCCCACCCCACTGATCCATATTACAGCTATGAACGCAGCAATAAAAGCTGTGTTCCTATCTTAAGAGATACGCACAACCAAGACCTATTCTGACTCTCCAGCCTATTTTTTAATGTGGTCCACAAGTTTTAAATCACATTGTAATTTGACTTTATTTCAACCACAGCCAATTTGCAGTGCTTTATAGACAGGAGAGAAAAAGAAGTAAAAAGCAACAAAAGAAAAAAAAAAACAAAGAACAAACAACAAGAGAAAATGTCAGCTGCCTAAGGTTCTTGATTTCCACTTCTCATCCTTCAATGTTCTGTGAAGAGTTTAAGGAAAGACTGACTAAACCATTTACAACTAACTCTTGCTGATTACTGTAAGAAAATATGATCAATGTTAAGAACAGAGTAAAGCCTCAGATAATATTTTAAAAAGCGATCCTGCCCTGACAGCCAGGACGCCCGTAAGACCTGATAAGCTACACCTTTTATTTCTGTATTACTGTGCTGAATTTATCCAAAGCGCCTTTGAGTGGATGTCTCAGGCAAACTGGCAAGAACAGTAGGCATGCTTTTTCTTTACAGTCAGTTACAATTTCTGTAACAGAGAATTTAGTGGTAAGAAAGTTAAATGCAGCTCCACCTATATTGTTTTTTAGGACAATATATTGATTATACTACATTTTCATCAGAAAAGTGAAACTAAATCGACTTCTTCTGATGATGTAATTTTTTTATAACTTAAACCATCATTCAGATAACTTAGAGCAATCAAAAAAGGGTACTTAAGTGTAACACGATGATTATTTTACCATAATATAAATGTGACAAATGCAATAAAAATTAAACATTTTTGCCTTCTGACTAAAAACATTCAGGAGTTTTATTCTGTAGAAAATTTAATCATAGTCTTCCAGTTTGGCATGGAAAGTACAGTTTTATGCATTTGATATTCCAGCCATATAGAACGCACCACTTCTTCCTTGCAAAGAATACAAAGGGGCACAGGAACAGGTGCAAGGAAAAGTATAGGCAACAGGAGTGAGTGAAAATAAATAAGAAGGGAGCGCAGCAAGAAGATTAAATGAAGCCAGGCATCTGTAAGGAAGAAATAAAGGGGAAAGGGAAAAAGAAATGACAGGGAAAGGGCAATCAAATGTGAGAGGAGAGAAAAGCAAGGTAAAAAATGCATATGCCCAGTAACAACAAAAACCTTCCTATCTTCATTTCTCATTAAAACTCTGAGGCCTAAACCACTTATAAGAAACTGTGCGTGCATCTGTTTTTCACGATATAGAGGCAGAGTAACCACTTTTGTTTCTCTTCATTTATGTTAGCGTAAGTAAGAAAAGAATTTTAAACGCCAGGAATAAGATTACCTTACTGATATCTCAGGGCAGAATTGTAAAAATCTAATACATAACTCTATGTTTATGAATACAAAGTCATATTTTATTTCTCTGGATTATCTCTGCACCTTTACTTTAAACTTTGCATGTGGTTTGACATATTTTTGGTCTCATGACCCCAGTGAACACAAGCATGCTGATTTTAAATAGATAAATAGGTAAAGTGGCCTAATGTGACATTTTCCTGCATATCCCTCAAGGCAAAAGACACTGCTGAACTTGGATGCAATGCTCACAAAATGCCTATCCTCTGAAAAGGGAAATTAAATCCTAGTAGCACTTTTGCATTAAGTAGATAATTTTGCTATGAGCCACATTTCCGTGGGAACTGTATCCCTTTATAGGGTCAAAAGAAGTGAGCCTCCCTTAAATGTAGAATACTTCACATTTAACAAATAATAGGCATTCTGCACCTCGGCTGTTCATCTGGGAATTAAATAACAGGGATTTGACTTTGGCTTGTAAATCACAGTATCCAAGCTATTTGAGCTAGCATAGATCGTTCCCTATTGCTGCTGTTATACATTGGCCCCAAATTCTTGCTTTCCAAAAGCAGGTGAGACTTGAGAAAGGATATAAAAGCCACATTCCTGGGAATTCCTGGGACCAGCAAAAAATAAAATAAAATAAAAATAGCAAAATCAGATCTTATACTCTTGTATATAAAGGCCAATCATCCCTATGAAGTTTGACTAACCTAATACACTCAAGCTGTCTAGAATTAAACTATAAATCTAGGCCCACCACACTTGATCCCCTGCCTGCATCACTGGCTTTCACGAATCCATGATTCATGACATCAACTAAGGTGCCTTTTCATGTCATCATGCTGGAAAACATTTAACGCTGAGAGTAACGTGAAAGCTAAAATACTGCTACCAAAAATATGCGATATGACCAACAAATCAGGTACAAACTAGTGTTTTCTACTTTATATGGTACAACAATTAAATAAGCCTTTCTATATTATTTCCTATTCACTTCCGAACATGCTACTTGAAAATAAGAATTCAATTTTTTTCAAGAATATCATCAACTTGAGAGCAAACAAAGCTACATTAATGGCTGACATTCATTTCAAGAGAAAAATCAGCTTCTGTCTATATTGTTCATTACTCCTCATCTGCACAAGCCTGGAGAAAAGTATCATTTTTCAGATTATCACCCTCTTAGCACGAGGAAGGAGAAAGTATAATGTATCATAGATTATAAAATATAATTAAAGCTTGCACAGAAGAAACATCATTAAAATTATGTCAGCCTGTTGCAAAAAAAAAAAAAAAAGAAAAAGAAAGAAAAAAAGCCCATTAATTATAACAGGGCGGAGGGATGAGAAGAAAGTGGCAAGTAACAAACTTATCTTTGGATGTCCCGATTAATTTCACCCGTAAAAATGTCAGTACACCACCGCACGTATAAATTCCGTAAATACAATTTAGATGACTGCAATGATGGTAGTCATGAATAATGTGAACACTAAGTATCCTAGGATTGCATATGAAGATTAAAGCCTAAGGTCACAAGTTATAATCGCAGAGCAATGCTAGGATCAATTCTGAGCCACTGGCGAACAGATTGAAATGACAGAAGAATCCCTGGAGTAGCTAAAAATCTCCCTTCTGGAATAAAAGAAGTTTATGCAGACCATCGTATATATTACATGATATTATGTATTATGCTCCTGTAATCTATTTCTGTATGCAGCTGGAATCTTTATGCATTTGAAATTGCAGTAGAGCACCACAAATATACGCAAGTATGTTATGTATGGATGAGTATACATAGCCAAGCTTCCTTTCTTCCAGGAAGGAGGAGATCTAACATAAGGGAATAATTTCTATTGAACTAGCTAAGAAAAATATCTGCACAGCTTTACAAATAACAAATTACTATAACAAGCAAAAGAAACACTAAGGTTCAAAAAAATGAAACATTCTCAAATAAGTTAAAATATTTGTGAAAGGAAACGTTTAAAATATTTCTTTTAAATGCTGTACCACAAAATCTGTCAAAACCTTGTCACCCTTCACTTTGACTTCACTTCTTCTACCTAGTCAAACTTACGTTGGGAAGTCTTAACTTTTTCAGTTTTCCATTATCATTTCAAAACACATCAAGAATTTAGCCATACACTCTAGTGAAATGAGACATAAACACCACAGAAAATTTTAACCACTGTGTATTTATCTTTACAGTAACCTTATTTATCTGAGAAACTGCAGCCACAAGGGTCCCTATCAGAGACAGCAGTCATCTTTCAACCTTGAAGAAAGGGTAAAAAGTAGTTTAAATTTAAAACCAAACAAAGCAACCCTACATATCACTCCAGGAGAAGATAACTTTCAGACGCTTCTTTTATTCAGCACAAAGTATTTGTTCTGAGAACAGCGGAGAGTATCAAACAGCTCCAGCTCAAGACAAAACAGATTTGAATCTCTATATTAAAAAGAATGAATGTGAAGACCCATATCTGAGCAAGGGCCATCATCACAGGGCTACACAATATTCTAAGACCCATCATCTTTTCCTGTTGGTATTTCTTGACTGAAAACCTTGAAAATGTGCTGAAATAGGGACTGAAATACTTTTCCAAGTGTCTGCAGTCACCTACATACCCTCTTTTTCCTTCCTCAATGACAAAACAAAAGAAAACAATGGGTTTGAAAGAAACCACAAGGAAGAATCAACAGGAAAGCCTGAAAGTAAGTGAGCCTGTAACGCATGATGACACTACGTCTGGGATGGTAGGTGCGAACTATGATTTCAAATTCTCCAGTCAAGGAAAAAAGTCAATCCAGGCACCCATTGCCAAGGTTACACATTACCTAAACTGAGAGCATGACGTCCTCCTGCTTTCTGGCACTGCAGCTGGCTTTAAAAGTTAGGCCTACATTACTGTTGCTTTATTTTTACTTTGAAAATAAATAAATGCCAAAATACAAAAAAAAAACCAACCCAAAACCAACCACAACCCAAAATAAAACAAAACAAAGAACAACCCACAATTCTATTGTAAACACATTTGGGACTGGTTTTGAGTTAAAAAGAACATAATTTCAAGGCTTTTGTTTCAAGAAAAAAAATGGAAAATAAAGCAAGCAGTTAAGTAACCTTCCAGGGGAGGAAGAAAAGAGTACACTTTAAGCTAAAAAAGGCAACTGGGAAGGTATCAAAACAATTTCTGGATAACTGGATTAAAACATGTAAGGGCATGTTTTTACAGCAAACAAAGACATATCACCATAGAGGTGTATTGGACAAAAAAATACCTACACACACCCAAAACATATAAAGAAATACGAGATTTTAAATAGAATTTCAGAGTAAAGAAAAATATAGCAAAGTTACAAAATCCAATCATTATTTTGTAAAGTAGTGAACAATTTAGTATTTCACTTTCATGTGATTCTTCAAGTCGTAAAACACTAATCTCTCCCATACAAACTTTTATCTCAAATCAAAACCTTATTTATCAAATCTGTTTCTACAAATAGCTTAAATGGAACTCAAATTGTATACACAGTGAAAGCTTCTGTTCCCAGTTTCCTAATCCCCAAAACTCAAAATGATTTTCAGAAAATCTGCTATTTATTTATTTTTAATGAGGAATATGAAAGTGGTAACATATGCTCCTTTGAAAGAGTTCAGTAACTTAGGGATCTGCAGGGAGGGAATTAAAATTCTCTGCCCTGGGGTAATACTCAAGATAATATAATCACTGATAATGTAATATCATACTTTATATAATATAATCACTGGATAATAATCACTGCTAGAACAGCCTGCTGCATAGTTTTATGCTGAGAAAGATCTGTCCACATGGGACCACCTGCAGTACATTGGTACCCTACCAACATAATCTTCCCCAGGGACACACGGGGCAACACGTCACACCAGCACTACCTTCATCCTTCCCTGCACCTCCATAACCTGGAAGAACCTGGTGTTAAGATTTGAGGAAGTTACCAGTGTGGAAAAATACAATATTACTTATTTCCACATGAGTTGCATAGTGAGTATTGTTCTATGACATCTCATTTCTTTACCTCCAAACTTACCTAAATGTAAATAAACTCAATATAAAAAGTTTGTATCTATCCACATTGGCATCTCTTTTTCTTATTTTTTCTATACATGAAATCTTCAAACTCTTATACAATGTACTGCACCAAAATTAGGAAAGTTTGGAGTTAATACTTCAGTTCCATAAAAATAAAAAAAAATAAAAAAAAGAGAGAGCAATCCAGACAATTAAGGAAGTGAATTTAGCTCTTCAATTGTGCCTTGCACAAAAACAACTGTAGTTTTTAGAGTGCATTGCCTTTACACAATTCAAGTTGCCTGTAACTGGGAGCATTGGAACAAGGCAGCCACTGCCATTCTGGTCATTGTGCATGGTTTTCTGCAATGGTATCACACACTCACTGACCTTCATATGACCTCAGGAATGATGCTTGTACAATACATCACTTGCCCAGCCAACATAACTTGTTATATCGAAACACAATGGCAGGCAAAAGCTTTTCCCTTCTTTTGCATGACGCCCAAGGTTAGCATAGCATGCCCGTCAGGTCAGCAGTAGGAGCCAGGGCTAGACACGCTACACAATCCCTGTGAGAGAGACCTGAGTTCACTTGGGACAACTTCCTAAATGTAGGCAAATTCAAATCCCTGAGGAAGATTTGAACAAGCACCAGCCAGCATTTCTCCTTCCCCGTTCTCTTCCTTGACATGCCTCCATACAATCCCCTTTCTCTTTTTTTCAGTCTATCAGTAGCTTGGCATCAAGATTTCTTTCCACTACAAAAGGTCAGAAATAAAATAAAATGCAAAGGATGCAGCTGTATCTGAGGACTACAGGTATGACAAAAAGTACCAGAGCAACTGTAACTAGCATCTTCATTTAAAAAAGGACCTAAGTCAAGAACCAGTCATAAGTAATGAAACATGAAAATTAAAAAGTGTCTTCAATTGCTGTTAACTCTTAATTTACACCCTAACATTGAGTACAAAATATAGAGGTTTATGAGTAAAAAAAAAAGTAATCAAAAGCTTAGCTCTCTCCATTTTACCAGACTGTACACAATGTATTTCAGTTCTCCCTGCAAAAGTAACCTTTCATTGTGTTATATGTACTTTCACAGTGCTCTCATCGCAGCAGTATCTATCAACGTTTATACTCTGTTTCAGTAACACCTGCTCTCCTGGCAAAAATAAAACTCATCCTTCTATTCTCTACAGTGCTTCACAAGAGTTAGGTTTCAAGTATTTTAGTCAGGGACAGAAAAGAATCTCTAACTACTTGAAGATTTCTGCAAGCGCTAATAAAAACTGGAAAGGGCAGAGCAAACTGGAGTTCAATACCACCTTATCGGTGCAGGGACGCAGCCACGTGAAGTTCCTTTGCTTCAACAGAAGGAAATTGCAATACTTCATCTTCTGACAGCACCTTTGTTTTCTTGAAGCTCTCACGTGGTCTTCATGGCACTGAGATTTAGGTGGCTAACATATGTGGCACAACTGTGTCTGTCAAAGGATAAATTTTGGCTCAAGAATCAATGTATTTATCCTCATATATATAGATTAAAAAAAATAAAAAAAAAAAGGTGCTGTGAACTGAGAATGATGTCCCACTCCACATACACAGAAAAAGAGCTTTTCCAAGCAGAAGAGTGTACCTGGATTTCTGACATGAGATCAGGGCACGTTAGCAATACCCAGCACATGTGCCCTTCCAAAGGACAATGCATCTATCAAAGACTTCTTAGTACTCACCTGGTTATCATTTCATAATAAAAGAACTTCAGCCATGTCAGACGGACTGCGTGACACACGATTTCGTACATAATATTTGAAGACTTCTACAAGAGCTTAAAAAAAAATTCAGAGCAATTCTGTGTTGTGCTTGTACGCACCCTTCCATTCATACCACGAAACTGATATGTTCGAGAAGACCATCTCCATTAAGGATGCAAATAACAATTTTGCAGCTAGTGTTCCCATCTTTCGGTTGAGAAATTCAGTTGAGATCTCATAATCAAATATCTGATAAATCATGTTTTGCTACTGTCAGCTCTAACTCCTCATATAATTCCCAGAAATGGAAGGGATTTTCTAGCAGACTTCTGCCTAACTAGAAAACTTTTCCTTAAAATGCAGGTTTCCATGATGCGCTCTGAAAATATTTTATCCCGAATAATGCTATAAAAAAACCTTCATTTTATTGCTGTGCTTGTACAGCTTTGTAGCTAGGCTATAGCTAAAAAATGGAGGAGAACACCTGGTTAAGATCTTTTTACCTGTCTCCAGGGCTAGAAGGTGTCTTTACTAGAAGCCCTAGTTATGACAGACTTTTTACTCATTTTTTTTTCTTAAATAACTGTGAAATGAACACTGCATACAAAGATGCTTAAATTCACTGTCAAACAGACTTTTGTTCACCATGCCCTCATTAGCATTTGGTAACCACCAATACTACATTTAGTGGAAGACTGTTCAAAGAACAGTTGAACCATGTATCAAGGAAGTTCTGGAAAACACTCCCACACTAAATGCCAATTTTACAGCAGGGTTAGTAGAATTTTTTTGTTCAGTTAGAAAAAAAACATTCAAATCAATTCTCATCAAAGTTTCCCACCTTCCATTAGATGCAAAGTGCCTATTAAAGATGCGGTTTTACAAACTGGTATTTTGCCTAATTCCCCTTTGTATTTTTCTATATTTTGTTCAGCTACATAGACAAACTTCCATTTGTCTGGCCCTATTATTGCTTACGCTGGCAACACAATCATCCTCTTCTAATTCTGTGAGTCTGACTCTTCTTCACTAACGCTAACTGACCTAAAAAAAAGGAAAAGCTTATTGTACCTCCTACAAATCATTGGTAAGGTGCATCATATTCTCATAACCTCATCTATTTCCTTCTTAAAGACAAAGAGTAAAACACAATGCTTACCTCAAATACTTCATTTATGCCTATTGGTTTTATATTATGTAGTATCAAGAACAACAGGAAGCACTAAATGAAATAAAATATGTTAAAGTTTAAATGAGTTTGTCACTTTTTCTGGTGCTTTTTGGAAGACAACAAGAAGATCACCTAAGGGGTTGGTCAGGCTGGGTTGTTGCTGGCTTTATTACCCAGCAGATGGAATGGCAAATGTGTGACATACGGAGAAAGCTATCTTATATGCCAGTTTGTTAAACAGATTGTCTTCATCATCTGACCACTGTTAGAAAGGCAATTGAAAACCACAGGCTTCTAGCTTCTCCATAATGAATGTTAAAAATGCAAATATGGAGCCATTTCTCACCCTTCAAAATGACTGTCAAAACCAGGCACACAGTTAAAAACGCTACACAAGCCAAGGTGAGTTGGTATCGGCAACAAACCCCTGAAATCCCTCCATGGGACCTTGTGAGAATTTAAATCTTGAGAACTGGTCCTTGGTTCTATCCTCACGGGCATTCAGTGGGAAAAGATTTCAAAAGTCTGTCAGTGCACACCAACAATAAACACTGCCTTAAAAACTAAAAACTAAAAAAAAAAAAAAGGAAAAAATGTTCTTAGCACACAAGATCTCAGTCTTAAAAAATCAGGAAGGTAATTTCTGTTGCATTGTTTGTGCTGATGATGTGCTAGTGTACTACACTGACAGATTCTCTGCATTAAACAGGTTGTGCTACTATTAGCATTCTTATTATTATTTATATTGCAGCTATATATTATCACATATATTCTCTTTCAGCATGTTCAGTTGGTATGATCAGGAGATAACTGTAAGTAACATGGCAGTGTACAAGTGGTCAAATATGTTGAAGCACTATGTCTATACACAGTCTGATTTTCAATAGATTTAAACCAGTTACTCTTGCAATATATTTAGATTCAAAAATAGGAGAAAGGAGTTTTGGAACTGTCCTCCCCACAGTGCAGCAGGGCAGGAAAATTAACTGTTTTAAGCTGGAACTTGTGAAACTTACGAGAAGGAGACTGGAAGTCTGAACCATATTTTAATTTTGTGATTCATGTGTCTATTTCTGCTGGTTCAGCATAGGAACACTTGTGAGCACTAGGAATACCTTTTCCCTTTTTTGATGCACAGTTTACCTTCAATTGCTGCAACTGCTATAATAGCAAATAGGATGTAAAGCACCGTCAACTGGCATGACTTTGTGGTACCAACATTTCTGAGGTACTTGATGTGTATCTGCTCTTATGCTTCAGTCAAACCAATTAGTAGTTTTGGGGACAGCAAAGTTTTTGCACATCCCATTAGGTCGAAAACATCACTGGGGCTTTGGTACATGCCATGGGGTTATATAAGGCAGTTGTACTTTATGCAGACACTGATACTACAGAGACCCAGGACATTATCAACATCGTTGTCCTCTTACCTAGGCACATGTTAAAGGTTCTGCTTTGAGTTTTTTACTACAGGTTTTGAGACTGCCAGAGACAGTTGCACCTGCCCTGTGTGCAGGGTTGAGTCTTTGTGGGGGCATCAGGAGCCTTTCCAGGGCACTGAGTTCAACCACAGATATACTAATTTTCCATCCTGTGGTCCTGTATGCAATGATGCTTGTGCTGTTGCTGAAATTAATATTTATATTCTTTTTGACAAAAAGATTGAAATAGAACTCCTTATCCTCATTAGCAAATTTCATCTTTAAAGCTTCCCTCTTCCCATTAAGCCAAGCCCAGGGATATGACAACAGCAAGTCCTACAAGAACAACAAAATGCACAAATATGCTCAGAAAGGTACTTGGAAATATTAATGTGTAAGAGACGCAACTTTGCTGTGAGCCTACAGCAATATCTCTATTGCATATATTGCTTAGCATGTGAACAGTTGTAACACACTTTAAATCAAGAGAACATTCCCCTTCCCTCAGGAAATTTCAAAGGTTAGTATTGCTTCAAACACTTGCAAAGCAAGCTACATACAGCTCAGTCACTTGGTTCAGAACATAATGCTGGCTTAAGTGTTAGATGTATCTTACTAAGAAAAGTACCATTTTTTCTAGCATCATTAAGCCATGAATGCAAACAATTAGCAGAACTACAACTGCTAGAATCATGCTGTCTTACCATTTACATTAATACAGCCCAACACCATGACACAGCTACAGCCTGTGCCACTGGAAGGTGTTCATTAATTTCCACTTCTATGCATTCACTCCACTCATGCTCATAATGCTTCTTTATTATTATTATTTTTATTTCAATACCATTCCCACACTGCTTGCTTTGGTACATGTTTTATCTGTGCCTATGCCTTCAGAAAAAAATGAACTAAAAAAAATTGTCTGTTCGAAACTTGAGCTTTTTACTTTATGACAACATTTAAAAATGAGTTATACTATTTACTGCTTTTAAAGATCCTTGCTTTCAACTGTTTCTGATTCCTTGCAATACTTTGATACAATTAAATCTTACCACTCTGCCTTTAAAGAAGGCAGATAAAGACAAAGAGATTAAGTGAGTCTCTCAAGGCACTGTCAATGGAAATAAGAATGAATGCTAATGAATAATGTGGAAGCTTTTTTTAAAGGAAAATTTGGTTGTTTGGTTTTTTTTAACAGAAGTATTTGCTTCTTTTGAGTTTTTCTTAGAAGACTGAAAACAAGCAGTTTCTTCTGAAGACATTATGTGCCTTTGGTCTTCTGCTTAAACAGTATTTTTTTTTTAACGAGTTGACACAATTTTCTGCTGTTTAACGAATATAGAGATATTTTCTGCCCAGCTGTTTTTAGACTCACAGTTCAATACTCCAGCTTCAACTTCATATTTGCAAGGTTTGAATTAGAGATGCTCCAGTAAAATGCACAAACACACCCAACACCCAGAAACCTTCTCTTTCAAACGCTGTTTTTCACCTATTTCCATGCATGAATGGAAACACTGTTTCAAAAACGACCCATGAGCTTGACAGCTCAGCAAATGTGACAGGTGAATGAAAAAGCTTGCTGAACCCAACAGGAGACTGCCAGGCTTGATGCACACAGTATGGGAATCTCCTTGGAAATCACAGTGTAGAAAATGAAACTACAATCTGAAATCAAAGAAAAGCAGACATCCTTCTCTTAATATAAAACAGAAAGAAAAATAAATATTGTGTGTGAAGTTTGGATCCTAACAGCCCAATCTGGAGAACTACTGACAACTAGGGAATCAAATGCCATTTCTTATTTTGACTCCCTAGGCTGAACCGCTTTTTAATGCTTCTGCAGTGTGTAAAACTGTTATAGATCCATACCAGGTTCAAATCAGAACTTCTTAGTGCAGTAAGGGCACAGATTATTTCCCAGGTTTAATTCCACTGAATTTATTAGGATTGATTTGAAGCAAGATATTAAATACCATATATAAAGATACCATCTAAAATATTACAGACTTCATGAAGAATTACTCATTCCATTCTCTCTTAAGTAGTGTACAACAAGTGTAAACAGCAAGAACCAACAGAGATCCCAGGACTTGCATGAACAGTTTAGAGTATCTCAAACACAGGAGAAGAAACCCAGAAGCAGAACTACTGCATGAGTCTAATCTTTGATCCTAAATAAAGGGGAATTTTCTAAGTTTCTTACATGCCTCGCATCTTTTCTTTCCTTTCTTTCATTCCCCTTTCCCCCTCTTTGCCTGTATTCTGTTGTCCATGAATTACAACAGAAGTACTGCTTCCAGGTCACTGAATTGATTTTGTAAACCCTTTCTAAAGGCTAGATTTCAAAGTAAGCCTGGCGATCCACGTATCCAGATCTCAAATAAATACAAACTACACCAAACTTCCATGGCTTCTTTCAACAATCCTGTCAAAAACTGGAAGAGTAAGTGTCAGATGACACAGCTTACAAAACTTCATTTTTTATAATGCATTTCAGTGACCTGCTACAATGAATTCTCCTCAAGAGCGGAGGTGTAGTAGAGTTCACTGTCACTTGGAAAATCAGAAGTTAATTGCTACCTGGAGTAAGAGATCAGCTTAATCACGAAGGGGAAAATAAATAAATAAATAAATAAATAAATAAATATGTTTCTTCTAACGCACTTAGTATAGGCCCCAGCAGGGAATATTCATTATTCCAAATGCATATAACTTTTCTAGAAAGAAGTAAGAACACACTGTGTAACTTAGATGGCCGACAGTGAAGTATATCCATATTTGCCTTCATATATCTCCAACAGTTACTTTAACAGTATTACCTTTAGTTTTAACTGTGAAATGTTTCTGTCACAAATGATTCACAGTGATTTTAGTAGGAGCTGATTTAGGTCAATGCTGAACAAATCTGGAAATCTGTCCTCAATTATTCATCATCAGACTCAGTACAAATTGTAATAGAGAAGAAAAGGCAGGAAAAATAAATTCTTCCTGATTTTTTTTTTTTTAATCCTATTGCAACTGCCAATGAATCTTCTTAATTAATAAACATTTACTTCTGAATACTTTATCTTGGTCAAAGCTGTCATCAAAACAACATGCAGATGTTAACTTTTGAAGTCCGTACTTCAATGCAGCTTAAATTACTTTGTTCATTGTCTACCCAAAGTGCTAAGTATCACAAGCACTTTAATCACTTAAATTAAAATTGGCAACTATCAGAAGATAAAAATGTCTTTTCTGATTTTAGATGCTTAGGTTCCTTTACATGCATTGTTTATGGACAGATCAACATGTCACATGAGAGTCTTTTCTTCATTATACCTTTCATTACCGCAGTGGCTGGCCAAAGTAAATAACAGATCTGACAGATGTAGTTAATAAAAGGTACTTACTAAATGATGTCCAATGCTACACTGGGACCAGTCAGAAAAACAGCATTTCTGAAGTGAATGATATAAAACGGCGTATTTCAACATCAGTATCATTACCATAACACAGTTCCTATGGACGGCATGGATTACCAAATCACATGAACAGCTTCATTCCAAACTAAACTGACTACAGCAACAGGAATATATAGCCTCACATGTTTGAAAGAGTCAGCAAAGCACCTCTTGTTGAATCTGGAGCAAATTTGCAAATATTCATCAGCATTATTTGAACTTGGGAAGTCGTCCTTAAACTTGCACAGTTTGCACAGAAAAACAGATACAATACATTTTAGGCTTAGTCAAAGACCTACTGTAACAAGTGATGACCTAGTGAGTGGAATGCAGGGTATGAATCTGATAAATTAATGAGAAATCTTTTTCTCACAGAGTACAGAAGCCAAGTAGGACTCTGCCATTAGACTGTGTATCATGCTTTGCTTTATATTAAACAGCTCCTTCTAGAAGGAAAGATAGTGAAAAGTATGTACTGGTGTACAAACCCCATTGGTAGGCAGCATGTTACAGGCAGATGCTATCAGGAAACGGATACATCCACCAAGGATCAAATCCATACACCTGACTGGTGTAGAGTGAAATCCTTCACACCATCTGATGAAAGATATAAGGACTTGATCCAACAAGAGCAGCTATCAGATGTCCTGTGTCCCAGAGAAGGAACTGGGCATTCCTTGAATACTTTTATTGCGTCTAAACACAATCCTTGCAGCTATCATGGAGTGCATGAAAGTTACCATGGGAAATCAAGATGCAGCTACCTGTTCATGCCAGAGACTTCCCCTCCCATAAACAAGAGAATCAGAAATTCTGAAAAGCTAAGAAAAAGGAATGTAGTTTTAAAAGTTCTATGTTTATACAGAAATTGTTGTGTTAAAAAAATACTATTTATATATATATAACTAAATATAACTAAGTATTCAATAATTTATCTTTTATATAATATATATTACATATAATGTATTTTTATGTATATTATATATTTATATTTATATATATGTATATATAAAAATAATAATTTAAATGAATAACTAAAATATAACTCAAGTGTTAAAAAAAGTACTGGCCACTGCTGCCTTCATATATATGGGAAACTCAGATTCTTCAATACAATCAACATGCATTTGCATATAGAAAGCAACTTCGTGCTTTCAACAGTGATGATGCCACAGGCTTCCTGGCTACTGGCAAACAGGACACCCGTGTGCGCTCTTTGGTTAAGTGCAGAAGATACAACACTACAGCTGGTAGCCTGTGGAGGTGTGCTCACAGTTACAGGGACACCACGTTGCCACGTTACTAAAATACGTGCCTCCTGCAGCGGCAGCGTTTTGCAGTCAGCACAAGTACGGCTATCCACAGCCGCCAGCTAGTTAAAGCACGTAAGCGTAACTGCATCACTGAAAGTTACACTTCAAAAGGTACGCAAAGTGTTACAGAGAAAAAAATTCAGATGAGGTTGAAAACATTAACACAAATGGAATTCACACACTCGTTGAAGAGAATCGCTTCTGTTTCCCCATCTATATCTTTGTTTTTTATTGAAGGCACATGTTTCCCACTGACCCATAGACAGGCTGGACATTAAGGTCAAGACATGACACAAATCAGGAGAAGTGAGAGGAGATCATTATGATAATGTTGTTCTCCAAAAAGCTACTATTATTTGGAGGATAATAATTTTAAACAACTCTTTGAACAGAGACTGCACTATGCTTCCACTGATGTCATCAAACAAAAAAATGGCTAAAAAGAGCAATCACACAAAACCAGAATTAGCAGCCAGTGCAAAACTTTGCAGATTTCTTTTTACCACTATATCAACTGACTTACTTTTATTTCCTCTACCTCTGGAGGAATAAAGAATGACAGCAAATTAACTATTTATAGTTATAAAAATAGTGACTTCCATCTGCTATAACTTGTAACTGCTGTCCCAACAACTTGCATGCTTGATGAAATATGAACATCAGAATATAATTAGGTAATATGAGTGATGTATAAAGTCACTTTGCACTAAAATACCTTTTTTTAAAAAGCATACTACTATACCAGCCAGACAGTATGTGCCAGGTATACCCAGATAATCAGAAGTTTTGAAAATTTTTGGAACATTATACAGAAAAAAATTTCCACTTTGATGACATCTAGAGGACTAATATTGCAGTATTGCCATCCACAAATGAGTCCATTACTAAGACAAGCAGTAAGCAACCTTTAATAATAGATAATATTTAGACAATGATACCAAGAATCTGGAAAAAACCCCACCCAAAATACAAAATGAGACTACAGCTGTTCCCATTTTTAACCTAAAGTATCTCAGCAAAAGTTAAAACTTTAGAAGTGCTTATGTTATACCTATTAACACGATGTACCTATTTTTTATGTAACCCTGATTTTTGTATCTAATTATCAATTCAATTATCCACTGCAATGTACAGTAGCAACACTGTTGTCAAATGAAGGTCTCACTGAAAGCAACAACTGACAAACTGAAGCATTAATTCATTTTCAGGAATATTAAATACACTTTATTCCTAAAAGAGCACATCTAAACTTTGTGAACTAATACACTAAATAAATAAGCTTCACACTTTATCTCACTATGCCTGACTCTTTCCATTTAGGAAAATCCTAAAAAATTATCTCGTGGGGCATGCTGGGAGAGGTTGCACTGCTAGTATTTAAATTGTAACTGTTCTTTAGAAAAGATTTTCCTTAGCAACTTTTGTAAATAATATTTTTTTCACATACTAGAGGAGGAACAAAGACTTATATTTAAATATACCTTGAGGTCTAGCAAATAATTTAGCAGCCAAGGTCTTATAGCAGTACTTGGAAAAAACCCAGAACTTCTAACAAATCTGCAGTTGTTATGGGCAGCTCATCTGTAGCCAGAGGTTTTGTTTATTTAGGAGAATAAAATCCCTTTGGTTTCATAACAAAGGGAAAAAAAATATGATTTTAAGTTATACTTTAAGTATTTGATTATATTTTCTCTGCAACCACTATTAAGAATTATTTTTGGACAGCAAGGTGACCACAAGCCAGCAGTGTGCCCTGGTGGCCAAGAAAGCCAGTGGGACCACCCTGGGCTGCATCAGGAGGAGCGTGGCCAGCAGGTTAAAGGAGGTTGTCCTGCCCCTCTGCTGTGCCCTGGTGAGGCCACACCTGGAGTGCTGGGTCTGGTTCTGGGCTCCCAGTTCAAGAGAGATGGGGAACTGCTGGGGAGGGCCCAGTGGAGGGCTGTGGGGATGATCAGGGGACCGGAGCATCTCCCGTATGAGGATGGGCTGAGAGAGCTGGGGCTGTTCAGCCTGGAGAAGGGGAGACTGAGGGGGGATCTTATCAGTGTCTACAAATGTCTTAAGGACGAATGTCAAGAGGATGGGGCCAGGCTCTTTTCAGTGGTGCCAAATGACAGGACAAGGGGCAATGGGCACAAACTGAAACACAGGCAGTTCCTTCTGAGTATGAGGGAAAACCTCCTCACTTTGAGGGTGACGGAGCCCTGGCACAGGCTGCCCAGAGAGGCTGGGGGGTCTCCTTCTCTGGAGACATTCAAAACCCACCTGGACGCGATGCTGTGCAACTGTTGTGGGTGAACCTGCTCTAGCAGGGGGTTGCACT
>JAVJGJ010000001.1:74546247-74577143 GCA_035590215.1 Microhierax caerulescens
CTGTGGGTGAACCTGCTCTAGCAGGGGGTTGCACTGGATGATCTGCAGAGGGACCTTCCAACCCCAACCGTTCTGTGATTGTGTGGTTTTTCACGGACAAACAGCACTTCTGAAAGGGGCATTCTCTTTCTGCACTGAACAAATCCAACTGTAAAATATTTGTCTCGACCTGGTGACTGAAAAAAACCCAGATTTTCAGCTTCAGAACAGTCCAAATGATTGCTCCCCAAAATTAATAGCAAGGAAACTCACAGGAAATAAGTTTTTAAATTATCCTTTCCGGTACAGGAGTATATTTCTTTTTTTATTCAATCATTGCAGGCAATGACTCCTAATAAACACTCATAATTAAGTCAAGGTTAAGTAGCATGATGATAAACACCTTGTGATTACTCACTGAGGACAACAAACCCTTCCAATTTGGAATTGTTTCAAATGGTTGTGGTTAATCCTATCATCCACTTTTATACAAGAACTGAACCTGGGCTCATGATGGAATACAGGTCCCCAAGTTCCACTGACTGCAAGGGTAGTCAGGTTCCAAATGTTTCTGGCATCCAAGGAGAAATCTCTGCCTTCTGGTGTAAGGCTAGATACAGCTGTCTTGACCACACGGAGGAATGAACCGCTTACTGGAAAAGTCCTCGCTTTTCCCATGTGGGAAGGTTTGCCCTTGGCAAAAACAAAAACATTGTTTGCCCTGCTGACCCTTCAGCACATAATTAGCTTTTAATTAACTAAAGAGTATGTGAATTAACAAGTTGCAAAAGCAGTTGACAGCTAAAGGTAAGGCAAATTTGTTCATGTTTTGTCAAAATGGAAAAGTTAGAACATGCAGATCTACCTGCTTCAATTACACCCATGCAGAAATTAAGCCTCCTAGACACGGGACTCAGCAGTTCCATGTCTCACCATAATACACGCCTGATTTCTGCACATACACAGCCACGTACTCATGATCGTTAAAGACAGCACCCACAGTGCTCTGCAACTTCATTGCATTTCTGAATTCTTATCCACACATTGGTGGACATAGCTGTAACACAACAGGGTTTACCTCATCAAAAAAACACAGACTCCTTTTAACAATCCATTTTAATTTAGGAGGGATGGGAAGGGCTTATTACACACACGCACATGAGGTTTCCTAAAACAATTTGTACAGATAATTTCTTTCTTTCAGTTATTTATTTTTGCTTGTATGTATCTTGGAAAGGCCAAGCATGAAATTGGAGCTGCAAAGCAAGTCAGAATGTATTGATATGGCTCTGCTCTGAGATCTCAATAGCTGTGCAGCAAAGCAAGAAGGGTAAAGGGGCTGAATTATTCATTGAACATTTAGGCATCAGCAAATAACACAGTGAAAAATGCCCGTTTTGCAACAATAGGTGTGAGGCGTACACATGAAAGAAATCAGATGTTCCAAACCCCACCTTGTAAGACCATCACAGAATCTTTTTCTTATTAGTAATTCTGAGGGAAAAGAACACTAGCAAGTTATTTACAGGAGGTGCACAGCACAAATGGGTTTTTTATTTCACTTAGTATAACATCTTGAACATCACTGTATCAGTTTAAAGGGAAAAGACAAATTGGTGAAAAATTGATAAAATGTTTCTTATCAAGCAATTGCAGTGCTGGAATAAAACAGCTATTCTTAGCATAAACTTAGTACAAGAAATGAAAATATGCAAACTACACCTAACTATATATATCAAAATATATATAACATGTAACACAAGCAAGTTGTTACTTTTAAGTTCCTGTTTCCATTCCTAATTCCACTTCTGTGATAACTTTCCCAGACAAATCCTTTCAGTCAGAAATTATCTTTAGGCCAAAAATTAATTATTTTCTTATTTTCTAGCTATTCAAATTTTAAAAGCATTTTTTTTTTTTTTTCCTTTATGCCCACATCTGTAACTAGATCCATTTTATGGTGAGACCGACTCAACCGATAAACCTGAATCACCTTGGTGGTAAAGTCAAGCAGCTGCAAAACTTCGTAACAGTGCAAATGGAAAGCTGATGTTATACAAGAAGATGCAATATTGGTTTCAGATTGAATTAATCTTTGATGAAAGGTA
This sequence comes from Microhierax caerulescens, assembly GCA_035590215.1. NCBI lineage: Eukaryota > Metazoa > Chordata > Aves > Falconiformes > Falconidae > Microhierax > Microhierax caerulescens. The sequence goes on from JAVJGJ010000001.1 coordinate 74,548,335, forward strand.
GTTCTGTTGCAGTTTGGAAATACATGTTTTTACTATTTGCTTTTTTTTGACAGATCCAGAAACAGTAATATTTCTCATACTCAACTAGTTTTCAGTATCCACAGTTCTAGTACTTTGATTTGTTTTGATTTCATCTGCTGCAGGGCTAATCCTAACATTTTACCAGAAACCTACTGCTACATCTTCTGAAGGACCACTTGCAGTATCATTTGGGGAAAAAAATAATTAAAAAAATAGTACGATCGCCTCTACTTTCATTGGTACCTCAGTGAATTCAAATCTTCTGCTCTTCCTTTTCCTTTTCATTGTAGTTTGTTTCTATCTTATAGACTTGCCAAATTTCCTGCCTGGTGCTTATGAACAAGAGAACACAGAAGGAAAAAGGCAAAATTGTGGCAACACAGCATCTTGCTCCTGACTGTAGCCACGACCTAAGGCCTAGGGCAGGACGCGAGGCCCCGGGCAATCGTACAGGCACGGTTTTCCAATATGCTCCACCAGCCTCCAGACTTTTTAAAAGAGACCACGTAGATTTCTACCTCGGCTTTTTCTTTGTGGTTCTTCAGGAACATCATATACGAATGCGTTTAGTAACTGCTGCTCTTTACAAAAAGGAAGCAGCAAAGCACGAGAATTTTGTCCCCTGCAGACCGCATCAAAATGCCACAAAAATGCCTCCCCCGAGTATGCTGGCCTTGCTTTCTGCTGCCATCAAAACCCTCTGCACCTGCAGCAGAGGCAGCAGGAACAAATGTGTTCCTCGGGCTCAGCGGCTGCAGCTCATTGCTGGAGCACAAAAAGGACTGTTGGGGGGTGGGGGTGGGGGGCATGGCAGTCTAGACACACATGTCAATCCATGAGTCCTGCTGTGGCATTTCTAACCCTTCACACAGAGGGTGGTACCCAGTGTTGGCAATCTCTTAAAACTGCAGCAGCCACAGCCGAAAGAATAAAGGTGAAAACTGACATCGCAGTAAGACTATTGCATCACTGGAGGCGGCTTCGTGCAGAAGTGGCTTTGACCCCGATTCTGGCACGGGGAGATGGATCCAGACAGACTGCCGTTCAGCAACAATATTAATGAAGTGGCATATCTCACATATTAGATCACGTTGGACAGACAGGTAACACAAACACTGCTTTTTGTTTTCAACAAAAACTTCATTAAAAATATTTCCAAAACCATCACCTGTATTGCAGCATGGCACAGCTTCTGTCATGTGACAAAAGTAACTTCCTTAGTGTGTTCTCATCTGTAAATATCCACTTGCTCTTTTCCTATGCCAGGCCCACATACTACCAAAAAGTAGACGAGCTTATAGTTTGAAGCTCTTAAAGAGGAAAACAAGGCTATGATGAATTACACTTCCATTTCCTAATAAATTATATACACCTTTATATAAAAGAAATTATCTCTCTTGTTTTGAAGTTTGTACAAAATAAATAGCACTTCCAGAGAGCAGAATAATTCAATTGTACTTCTACTTTTAATTAACTATGGCAATTATTTATTATTTTGCTGTACTGCAAAGAATGAGAGCTATGTATGAAATGAAAGCCACATAAAATAAAGCTTTTTATTTAATTCAGTGTTATTCCTTTGGCACAAATTTTGTAAACTCCTTGATACCATTGTGAAAACAAACAGCTGGCTTTTACAGAAAGATTCTGTAAATGAAAGTAGTACGTACACATCTCGAGCAAGAGCAGAGTCCTATTGTCACAGGCGTTGTGTAAGTCACGGCAAGGAGCCATCTTTATCTGAATAACCTTCAGGTTTTTAGCCAAGATGATATAGAGATACAAAACTGTAAAGCAAAGTCACAAAGCAAATCAGGGCAAAATAGTCCCGGGCAGCAGATTCACCACTGTGTCCGCTGAAACGCTCTGCCCTTCTGCTTCTAGCCCTCGCCGATAAGCTCAGGATTGCTTTTAAAAGGACCAGCTCTTCCTAGAAATTTGCCTGCTCTCCAGCGGCTGTTTCAGGACTGTACTGCCTTAAGAAAGTTTACTACAACAGCTGAAGAGAAATGGAGCAGAAACTCCCAGGGAGCCAATTCTGTTTTTGCGGAAAGGTGTGAATGACCTACTGCCTAGCCACAAGGCTAGGTGGCTACCATGGACCCTGCTATGCCTCAGGAAGCCTTTCAGAATAAACTGAGATGGATTGAAACTACAGGAAAAGGTCACATGAAATTACTTCATGAAGAAGTATCATGCTTTCCTTCTTACTTTTCTATAACATCGTTGCATTCTGTGTAACACTTCAAACATAGGTCTGCTCTGCTAGGAAGAAGTCACCCACAAACGATCTGTGTTGGATCTAATTTTGAGCCAGCAGTTAGACCCACAAGCAGAACGTAGCCTCATTACTCTTTGCTGTCTATCACAGGGATTTTACAATTGCATCTACTCCTATCTCCAGATAGACATCCTGCTCAATATTTATTAACTTCTGGCTAGCGAGTGCATGTTCACCTTTTATGTCCTTTATCCAATGTTATTGTTATTCTATATTTCTCCACACAGAATTGGAAATCCATCTATCCAACTTGAAGCCAAGCCTGTCTAAATCACTCCCAAGTTCATTGCTTTCTTTGGCAGTTCCAGCTCAACAGAGGATTTCATCACATTTCAAGTTCTTTGTCTTAAGTCTTTAAACGTGTACCTAACAAAATCCTTCTTAACGGCTTTCTATCCGGAATACAATCGGTTCACCTCCCTTATATCAAACTGTGTCCACTCACATGCTTTCTAGCTCCTAGTCTCTGATATGACCCTCAGTCCTCTGCCATGATTTCTAACTCTGAATTCTAGTTATTTAAGGCTGACTCCCAAATAATTAATCAGATAACTTCCGCCACTGTCAATTCAGAGAGAAAAGAGATCTTGTAACATCTCTCCACCAAGTTTACTGTATAAAATCCTGCAAAACTTTAGGGGTGAGGAAAAAAAGGAAAAGAGGAAAAATTACATGCAGCAAACCGTTCACTGCCAGAGATGTCTATCAAAGGGATCACTCTCTAAGCTCCAGATGGCAGGTCTCCTACAGGAAGCAGCTGGTCCTTTGGCAGCATGTCCTCAAAAAGTGCCAGTGGCTAAGTCCGTCTGGTAATTCAGGGCCACCACAGGAACTTTATGCTGAAATTATTTCAGCTGTACAAGCTAAGCCTTTGCTCTACAGTGGACCAGAGATAGCAGCCAGACCCACTGCTTTATCACATATCACCCACCATGCCAGTGGTGCTCTCTTCTCTGTGAGGGGTTATGTGGGTGTACCATGTGCTCTGAACTGCTTTTAGCATAACCACAGAAGTTTCTAAACTTGATTTATTAGTTTATACTGTTTGCAATTTCTTCAAGCAGTGATATTACTGTGTGTGTAAAATAGCTAGCAAACCCACAATACTAACGTGGGTAAGGGAAATAACAGGCCACCTTTAATGCACAGTGGTCAATACCCCGATTTCCTTAAACTTTTATTCAGCCCTTAAGCTGAAGAATTCTTCTAAGCTCAATATTACTTCTTACCATTTGTAAACTTAATATATTCCACAGCTAAAAGACTAATTATAAACTGGTTTTGTTTTCAAATTTATCTTTATTTCTGTCAGCATATTTGGTGTATAGGGTCTTCTAGAAGCTCCTTAGAACAGGAGACAGGTAGCTTGCTTTCAATCACAGTTTTAAAACCAGAAAATGCATAGCTCATCTTCCCTCTATATAAAACTCTCCACAACACTTTAAAGATGCTGATCAGCGATTCCTCATTACAGCATTTGTAAGATGACCACCTAACTTCCCCAAACAGCAATTAAAGTTAGTGGGTGTTCAGCAGACTGGTTCCGCGCTGTGTGCAATGCGGTCACCATTCATAGTGCTGGTCTTCCTACACCAGCGATACCAGTCGACAGGGAATGTAATCCCCTAAAAATCAGAACACCTTCTAACTTATGTAAGTACAGTAATAGCTTAGGAAACAGGCAATGACACACAATGTCGAGACTTCCAGTCAGGCTGCAAAGCCCTGCTCGCTCCACACATCAGTGGCACCAGCTGTAGCCCAATTAAACGCTACAGTGCACAGGTGTTCCCAGAAATGAGTAACAAAAGCAAACTTCCCTTTAGGGTTCTGAAAAAAATTACAGTTCTTTAACTTCTTCAGGTCTCCAAACATCAAACAGATTGAGGAAACAGAAAGAGAGAAAATGACAGTCAAAGGAATAACAATAATCTGAATTACAAGAGTGTAATTTAACATATATTTGTACTAGAAAATGCATATGCTCATGATTCACTTGTACAAACCAAGACTCATGAAACATTTTAGGACTTTGACATGAAAGCTCACTTTTGTTTTAGCTCTGTATTAAAGTTCTTCTAACCCAGGAAAATAGCATATATCATCCAAAATTCAAAATGCAGTATTTCTAAGTAATATTCTAAAGCCTCATCTTTTATTGACTCTTATAAGCTATCTGCAGCGAAGACAATTTGGGGTAAAAGTAATGCAACTAAGCTGTCTACAAATTCTGGCAACATTTCAGCATGTCTGTGAACAGAGTGGAATCAATTCACATAAAATATCAAATAGAAAATGTGACCACCTCATTCTAGAAGCTTGAAAAAGCTCACAACTGCAATATTCCGAAGAGCTAATTGAAAGATGAAAACAAGGAAAATAATTATATGTAAATGTATTAATGGGAAAAAAACTCCACATATTAAAATATCCTTAGAATAACCTGTTCGATATAAGAAATCCACTTCATTTTCATGCTAAGAAATTAATCAAGCTGAAGATTTGGAGTTTCATTAATCAGTAAAACATTATTTCATTATACCAATAAACTTGCTCTGACAAAAAGAGCAAATGTATGTTTATTAATTAGACTACTAGAGAGCCAAGATACTACAGTACAGTTGTCAGCTTGTAAGATTTATAGATTAACATACTCTTATTAAAAATAGAGCACTTATACTGAGTAATTGATCTTATTTTCTTAACAAAAGCTCTAAGAAAAGCTGTGGGGCTGTACAGAGAGCACAAACAATAAAAATTTAATTACACTATGAATGAAAACCTTTTCAACTGGAGGCAATATTTACCTTTATTGATATGACCAGCTAATATCATAGAATATCACTGGCAGATGGTCGATTGTCTTATAAATTACTCTAATATATTAACTGGTAATACAGCAGATTTTCAGGTCATAAAAAGATATTCATTAGTAATACTATTAATTCTTACTCACTGAACAGAGAATTTGTAATTTGATAAGGTAATGACGGTCCTACAAAATGGATAGGTCGATAAAAGGGAAGCAGGTGTTCAAAAACTCAAGACACTCAAAATAATCAAAGTCCATAATGCAGCTACATTTGGTAGACCATGGGACAACATCAGTGCCTAAAATAGTCATTACAACTGCAGCACGATAAAAAAAAAATATTTTTGGTCCTGCAGCTTCTAGATGGGTAGACATAACCAACTTATTCACAGATACCAGTTTTAATATTTTTTTCTTACCTGACATGTTATCAGTTGAGAAAGATAAAGAATGTACAAACATGTTGCTCTTTAATTAATTAACATAGGAGCTGGACAAGGGAGCTGGCACAAAAGGAGGTTTTATAAGCCCTCCCTCAGAAGTAGTTTGGAAATGCGTTTCGGTGTTGTGATTCCAGCTAAGAAATCTGATGGATTCAGCCAAAGTTGGGGATGTCTTACAGGTTTACTTTAGGTTGAAATTTAAGAACGTAATAAGGCAGGAGAAAATACCTTGTGAACTAAAGCTGCAAAGTGGATCACCGAGCCTCTGGGACCAGGAACCTGACTCTTACACTGTGCTTTTGTTAAGCCAGTGTGTTAACTGCCCCATGCCTACTGCCTCAAATCTCTCTTCCAAAGAAACTAAAAGAGTCATGAAGTTCCACACCCCCCCTGAAAAATCTATTCACATAAATGGTTTTTATTTACTCTGGAGAGAAAGGCTCAGAGACAGGATTCAAGCTTTCTGTGCTGAGCTCAGCTCACAGCCCTCCTTTTGTAAACAGCTGATTTGAATCACAATATTAACATAGAAAAAGTTTTTCACAAAACAGCCATTCATATTCTTTTTCAAACTGCATAGAGAAATAACTTTCCCTTTCTCTCATTCTTAATAGGATTGCAGATGCTGCTTGATGACAACAGCACTTGTAAACAACTTTTATTTTCCTTAATTGGGGTTGCATGGAAATAGAAACCTGAAAGCAAAAACCTGCAAAGTTTGTCTGTAGGTTTCGTAAGACTTTGCCTGTTGTATTGCTGATACAGCACACAGGTCAGCCAGGGAGCTGGCTTTTCAAGCAGCATTTCAGAAGCTTGGCTGCGTTGCCAAACTGCAACCTTACAGACTATGGAAAACCAGTGCTGTAGACACCTCAGAACTTCTGCCTTGGTCAGGTTTGGAAAAGAGACTTTTTTTGTGAAAGGAAAATTTCTGCATTTCCAGGACAACTGTGCTTTCATGAAGACTCAAATGGTCAGAGGCATGTCAAATCAGTCGCACAGGTGAAAGCCAAGAGGTGGCCACAAGATGCCACAATTGTAAGTAGTGACAATTTTGCTGCTGATAGTTTGGAAAGACTGGTACAGTGCTAACGAGGCACAGCGCTTTAGGTCTGCTTTCTGAAGCCGCCTTGAATTAACAGTTGTGGGACAGCTCTTCTCTAAAAAAATGCTTAATATTGGGGAATACCTGGCTGAAAAGCGACGAAGAAAGGAATTAATTTTTTCAACCTTTGAACATACTACTTTTTTTCTTGGTATTCTGTAAACCTAATTAACATGCCCTAGACAGTGCATGGAACTGACGTTTTCAGAGAAGAAAACGCAGAGAATATTTTCCATCTTTGCTAGTTCATCAGATTTCTATAAGATTGCGGCAATCAAGCCTAGATTTGGTAGATTTCGGATTACAATACTCTGGGAGCAGATGTGCCCTCTGGCATTTTCACTAAAAATGTTTTTCAATAACACTAGTGAAAATTCTGGAGAGATTACATTAGGGTAAGAAAGTATTTTTCAAATTGTTACAAGCTCTAGGAAAACACAATAAAGAAAAACTACAGGTTGCCTTAAGTATGTCACACTTGTCTGACAAGTATTATACTCGTTGTGATATAAGTATACAATTTATATAAACACTGTATTACACTTTCAAAATATAACTTAGGGTGTCAACTGTCACGTAAACAAATTGTTTTGTGGTCGCTGTTTTTTTTTTTTTTGTCACAATCCTTGAGCAAAGGGCTGAAGAAAGATAGGAAAACAGTTTTGATATCTCAAAACAGTTTAGTCATGCCCCTCCCAGGCAAAAGAGATGAAGTGATTAGTATTTGCCTTACTACACTGCAAAACCTTCCCAATAAGAGAGGAAACAGAACCAAGTTCCAAAATTAAATGTAAATCTCAGGGAACAAGGGAGCCCTAACAGACTCTCAGTTCCTTCTAGAGATGTACAGTAGCATGACAATTTGGTCCTTAATTTCAGGAACAACCTACTAGTTTCTCCTAGTTTCATTTAGCTGGTCCAGAGGGCTTTTCTACAAAGGCTGGAGATGAAACAGAAATAAAATAAAAATATAAAAATTTTCTGATTGCAAGTATAACCAAGAAAGAACTCAATTTCAGAAAGTCTTGAAAGGCATTAAAATGTTATAACGAGATTCCCACCACCACCACCACCCGCCTCCTTATACAACAGTGGATAATGCTCTGAATTACAAGTCTCTTTTTACATATAGTCATAAATTACGTTGCTAAAATATTGATACAGTCAGACCTGGTTACTTCACGCCAGTTTTGCTTCTCATTAAGATTTAACAGGGGGTGAAGCATTTATGGTATAATGCCACACAGACTTTGGGACACAGGGTATATAGCAAGCATGATGTAGGCAGGGATACAACAGCAACTGAATTACGTTAGAAATAAAGAGAGTGTTCAGTGGGGAGAAAACAGTTTTCTTTTGGGCTAATGGTAAGGGATGAAGGCATGGCCAGCCCATATCCCCAGAGAGTTTACATGAAAGCAAGACTTTGGTGGCCCCTTCTCACCTGCTACTTCCTTCGTCCAGTTAGTGCCACCAGTGTTTATCAGAACACCTCTCTGCATGCCACACACACCTTGTGGGGTGAATACGACCTCTCAGGTGACCCATTTCAACTGCCACCATCCATCACAGCTGTGTGCTGGGGCTTGGGCGGTAGGCCATGCAAACAGACAACACAGTAAATCTAAATGTGCCTTTAAATCTATCGTGAAATAAAGGAGTAGTTCAAAGTAACTGCATTAAAAAACACTTTACAAAGTCATCACTTTGCAGAGTGGCAGTACATGCACTGTAGCTGCAGATCAATATAAGATCCCACTTCATTTAACCCAGAAGAAACACCAGCATGTAGCAATTGTGACACCGATAACGAATGTGTTCTTGAGAAGTGCTGGAAAGAAGTGACTGTTTCCAGGCGATTGTAAGTTGTCCATACTATTGGAGACTGCAGACTAGCCAACAGCAGCAAAATATCTTTTGAGTAAGAATTTCAATGAGGAAAAATAAGCAAAAACATTCAAGAGCTCAGATTTAGTCCTAAGATATTCAGCTGAAGCATTACTATGATGGCCATTATTTAGTATCAGAAAATTGCCTGACTTGAGACTAAGTGACAAAATACAAACTCAGGGAAAAAAAAATAATCAAGTTTTTCTTTCTTATAGAATCCAAGTTTCCAATGATGAACAAAGATTTCACATGAAAATCCTTTGTTACATAATATGTAAGTTGGAAAATCCAAAAAATGGCATGGAAAAAACCACCCTCCCACCACATTCCTACAACATTACATCTCAAAAAAATAATCTATAAATATAGGGGAAATATTACAGTAGCTAAGAGAACCTGATGGTCTACAGTGTGACTATACATTATTACCCCAAAGCAGTTGCAAAAGCATGGAAAGAATATCAAGAAGGGGAAAAGAAACATTCTTACCAATGTTATGAGTATAGTGAAATGATGAATAAATTCCAGAGGGAAACAGCAAATACTATCTTTACCAATAGCCAAGTGGAAACTACAGAAATGTTTATTTGGAATTAACTTATTGCATTTATTTAAAAACAAAATTAGGTAGAGTAATTTTTCTTAGCATTTCTGAGTTCTTGGGAAAGATGCCTCTTTCTGGGTTCCAGCAGCAGGAGTATAACATGCAGTAAGTCTTACATACAGTGTTTTAAAATCAGAAATTCTGTGATCACACCCAACTTTGCCTGTTACGGCCAGTTATAGATCTGTAGTATAGATTAAATGATGAAACCAGAATCTCCCAGATCGTACCTATATTCTTCAGCTATCCCATTGCCTTTTTATCAACGGAGAAGACATCCTCCTATAACATCAGACTACACCATCCGCCTGACTTAACAATTCAAGAACAGAAAAATGGTTCCTTTTTTACTGTACATCGGAACCAGACTTCTTAAAAATGTAAAAATCAAAGAATTTAACTTATATTGGGCATACTGAGTCACACTACATCTGAAGGCATTTTGGGCCTTACATCAGAATTAAAACATAGCTCTCCAAACTGTTTCACAAAAGGACCCATAACACATCTCCATCATTTCTGAGTGTGGCAGCACTGCACAGCTCTACAGAGGTTAGAGAACCAGAGACTACAATTCGCAAATCCTTAAGCAAAAAGCTGTGCTGCTGCTACGGATTAACTGTGATGAGGTAAGGCAAATTTTACGGTAACACAGGCCTTTTCACTTGCACTCTCACTTCTGATAAACAGAGTATATAAATAGTAAACAAATCACCTCTCTATTATTTATCATGCATCGACCTGGAACTTCCTTCTCTGATGTCAACAGAAAAGTAATTGAAATATTCACAAGTGTCCTAGTTTACAATATTCGCTACAACTGTAGTGCTTAGCTACAACTGCACCCAAGCTCTGTTGGTCTCGCGTAGAAGGTGCAAGCCTTTGCTTGAGGAACCCTGACGGATGGTTCCCTCAGACGGAGGCACGGCACCACCAGAAGAGTGTTCTCCATGAAGGCACTACAGCACAGCTGTTCTGCAGTTCCTCTGGTTTCACTGAGTAATACAACACTGTCATGGGGCTGAGCTTTTTACAACCACTCCACCCCCCCCCAAGTTATTCTGGACATCAAAATAAAGCACAGCGGTTTCACTACCATTACAATTTGCATTTCTATCAAAATGTGAGTAATGTGTTTGGAAGCAGAGGTCTAGTCTCATCAAGAAATGTGCAAACGTATTTCCCACAGTATGCTAAGCAGTATGTACATATGCACCACAGTAAAGGACGTGCTGCCTAAACCTTAGTTACAATACATTCCTTATGCGTGTCTAAAACTGTGGCAATGTGATGGGATAGAAAGCCCCATGAACATTTGGAAGTAGATACAGGTCTATACATGAATAAATAAATATGTGAATAAATACTCCCTAAAGTGAAGGCATTATTCAAAATTAGGTTTCCTGACTGAGTGAATGTCTTGTATCACTTCTTTGAGAAGGTGGCACAAAAGATGTTTAGATACAACCAGGAGACAGTATCAATTTTTTCTCACTTCTTCATACACCAAAAAACTAACAACCCTCCCCTGTCTAACTGTGTGAATGAGAGAGAAGAAAGAGGGAATTCTGCTAAAAGGCAAAGAGACTCCAATACCGAAATACAGAGTAAATATAGAAGCTGAGCTATAATAGTAAAGCACCCCTTCGGGAAATTCTATATTACGCCTACAAATGTGGCCACAAGGACAACAGTCAAAGGTACAGTAAATGGCTGTAAGATACACTAGTGAAATAAATGAGAAAAACTATGTTATAACTGTCAAAATAGATTGCTACTACACTTAGATGTAATTAAGTGAAAAATTCAGAGAACATATCCTTCAGATTTATGAGACAGACTCATTAAAAAGTTGTGAACAACATGCCAAATTAGATGACAGAAATTGCATTAAAATACTGAAATTACGATGTCCGTGGGTTTTGAGAAAAGAAACTATCACTGGGTTAATATTCAGAACTGCTTGTTCCTTTTACAGCTTCTATGCCTAGTGGTTCAAACTACTACTTGTTAGGTGGGAGGTCACATCCCCTGTTCTATTATTATTGTTACTACTACTACTATTATTGCTAAATCAAACCTTGCTTTTACAGATTATCCAATGGTAGCAAAACAGGCAACCTCTCAGATCTGAATAAAAGACAGACATAGGTTTGTAGCTGATGAGCAGTGAAGTAGATCTCAAAAAAGATTAGCAAGCACCAAGATCCCAGTGTTGCCTGTAGCTGGCTGTTGGTAAAAGAAATCTCACAACGCAAAGCAAATGATTTTACCGGACCTTCTGCTGAACCAGATGGGGAAACCAGGCCTCTTTCATATTGAATCTGGTTAGACCAGAAATGGTTAAAAAGGAAAGGACTAAATTAAATTTTAAAGTTTTTGTATATCTTACTATATGAAAATGACAAAATACTACTGACAAGGTGTCACCCAGAAAGAGCATAATTTATTTTTTACAAAATGAAGACTTTAAAAATGACACGTCACCTATTCTTCTCCAGCCTTTTTAGAAAAAGCTTATTCTTTTAACGTGGTTATCCACATCTAACAAAATGGCTGGTATAAACCTGGTGCTACCTGCAAGTTCCATACTTAACCTTTCCCTTTGGGTCCCTGGACGGGCTCGCTGTAGGTCTGTCACTGGTCCTAACTGTTGTGGTCTAACCCTGGCTGGCAACCCAGCACCACGGGGTGGGGAGGAGAATCGGAAAGGAATGTAAAACTAGAACACTGAGATAAGAACAGTTTAATAATTTAAACAGAATAAAAGGGAAAGAACAGTAAGAAGAACAATAATAACAACAGTTATAATGGAAAGGTGGGGGAAAGGATAAAATCCAAAGGAAAAGGGAGAAAGGAAAACAAGTGATGCACAGCCCAACTGCTCAGCACCCGCTGACCGATGCCCAGCCAGTCCCAGAGCAATGATCCCCAGGCCCCAGCTAAACCCCCAGGTTTATATACCAAGCATGACACCATATGGTATGGAATATCCCTGTGGCCAGTCTGGGTCACCTGCCCTGGCTGTGTCCCCTCCCCGTTCCCCGTGCCCCCCCCAGCCCTCTCGCTGGCAGGGCCCGAGAAACTGAGAAGCCCTTGACTCAGTGTAAACCTTACCTGGCAACAACTGAAAACACCCATGTGTTATCCAAGTTGTTCTCACATCAGAGCCACAACACAGCACTATACTAGCTACTAAGAAAGTTAACTTCATCCCAGCTGAAACCAGGAAACCAGGACATTAACAATCATGGAAACTCCCAGATCACCTAGTAATGCAAACTCGGTAAACATCTGACATGAGTCCAGGACCATATTTTAGGCGGAAAGCACAACAAAAGAAAAGGCAGTTTTAACATCACACAGGCTTTATGCCAGCTGAGGTCAGGCCATACCTGAAGCCACCTAAGACTTCCCAGGTAAAACTAACCTGTCAAGATTGAGTCACAGTGAATTCACTCTGGACTGGCACTTTAGTTGATATAACTGTGACACATCTGATTTGTATACTAGGAGGTGCACACACACACTGCTACCACTTTTCTACCTATAAGTTCAGGATCTGCTTGGGCAGTGACATTCAGCTCCAGGTATAAAAGAAATATTCCTTCACGGGTTACTACTGCCTCCAAAACACTCAATTTTCTGTCTTCCACAGACAAGGAACAGCAAACGAAGAATGATTCACCATTTAGTTCCCCTCAAAGGATTTAATGTGATGAGACATATAGAGGCACTAATAGACTATGAAAGAAGTGTAAGCTAAACTAATTGAGTAGTATTGATCCAATAGTGCCAGGGAGATTATCATGCAACTTTACTTGCTTGCCTAGCTGCAAAGTCCTCACAATATGGAAGACTTCAGATGGAGTAAATTGAGAAAAAATTCAACCCTTCAACCGGCTCTCAGCTGCGCATTTAGCAACCCTGTTGCAGAAATACTTAACACACACCCTGCATAGCCTAATTTCTCTTTGGAGCTTCACAAATATTAGCTAATTAATCTTTCACCATTGCAGTTTCACTCCGCAGCACATCTTAATTTTTCTTTATAATTGAAGCTCAAGATTTTAAATGGCACAGAACTGTACTATTTCCAAGGAGAAAGCTCCATGATCTCATCCAACTTAAATTTGTATCATACCACAGCTAAAAACATTTCAGAAATGGATAGAAGAAACATGCATATTTATAGAATGAAAGACAATCACTTTTCTGATTACTATTTAAAATAAAATGCATGTTGACAGTCATAACAATAATCCTGTTTTACTGGAAGTTTAATGGGATTTGTGGCTGAAGCTGGGACTTCTGTATTGCAGCCGGTTGAAGTGCTAAAATGTCAAGCACTGACTGATTACTGTCTAATTACAGACCCATAAACAATTTTATATGGCTGTAGAATGATTCCCTTAGGTTTTCACAGTGTTGCCATCAAGACTAATTTCAATTGTGCACTGTATTTGACATAAACTCTTCTTGTTGGACATTTTGGCATTAGAGCTGTTTAAAATCTGGATAAAGCTTTCCCAGCTATCTTTGCAACAAAAATTTTGTCTCTTTCCTCTAAAAATTGTTTCGGCATTTATTTTAATTTCTAGTCCTTACTTGCTATTGAAGCTGAAAATTGCATCAAGAGACATGATGGGTTTGTGAACATGTAGATGTTAGCTCAGACAAGAAAGAAATCATCAATTCACTGCAACTTAGTTGTGAAAGGGTAGAAAAGTGTGTATGCTCAGTGTGCCACCTCTTATTCAAAGCATTAAAAAATCCCCAACCATATAGTGTATAATTATTTACAAATTTATTTATTCCCTGTAAGGGTGTGAAACCCTTCTGAGCTCTTTTGAAATCATACATGACCCCTACCTCTTTTACAATACAGCAAATGGGCAAGGTAATGTTAGAACTGTGTAAAACTATGACTCTTCCCTCCAGGCGATGTAAAAGAGGAAAGAAAAAAGTAGGAAAGAAAGGTATGAGGAACTTGTCTTTTACTGAGGAGCAGGAAAAAGGTAGATGCTTGATTTTGGAACTATCCTACGAAACCTTTGCCTATAGCTTTAGATTATCTGACTTCCTGAAACATCTAAATGGCAACACAAACAAGCACAAGTTCATTTGTACCAGAATTCATAGAGGATTAGTGTGCCATCAAGCTCTGCAAATCTAAAATGCTCCCAAGAACACAAAAAGCAGATTTTAATAATAAAATTTTATTATTAAAATAAATAAAAATATTTATTATTCACTCATATTTCAATAATATTGTATGATATTAATACAATTCAAATGACATACTAATGTCTTATCATTGTTCTTAAACTGGAAAATGAATTTGAGTGAAAAATGACACACTGCTGTGCATCCGTCTCTAAGGACACTTCTTCACCTGTTCTACAAGGTATAGACTGATTCACTGTTTATTGACACATCTGTTATTTTTTTCTTAATGCCTTATTGAACAGTCCATCTCTTTATGTAATTATATCACACAGATTTTAAACACCACAACACCGTGAGGTCAATTAAAGATTTTGTTAAACCAACACAAGAGTAAAGGATATGTTTTCCTTGGTGTATACTTTAAAAGCCAGTCTCAGGTTTGTTTGTTTATTTCATTTTATGCAAATAAGCCATTTAGCTCCCACAGAAAATTTCACATTTCCCAACATACTTTCAACTCATTTTTCTAATCTGAAAGTGTAAATCTAATTTGAAAAGTGTATTATTTCAGTACCGATACTGTGTATAATGTATTTCCTTCGTATTTAAAGTGATTATTTCTCATTTTTCTAATACTCTATTGTATTTATTACATATTACTTTTTTGTTTGTATCTCACCGTATTTTGTTTCACATAAGAATAGCAACATTTTCACTGACCTTTTAAGACCTCAGTACATTTTCTTAAGAATTGGTTGACTGAACAGCATAAAAAGACGCTGAATATTTGAAACAGCCACCCATTCCCATTGCATTCTGTACTGCTGAGTGCCCTGCAAATCTAGTTTTTACTGTGAATTTGACAGTTCAGTAAAACTTTAAAATTACACCATTATGTTTGCCTCTCTTTCCTACTCCCCCCAAAAGACTGTGTTACAACTCTGACAAAAAAACCAAACCAACACAACTGATCTTGGCGACTAAGCCCATCAAGACAGATTTGCCTGCAGTAGTAGCACTGGTGCCTGAAGTGCTGCCACAACACTCCTATTTTGGTCTTACTCAGTGTGCTTTAATGCTGGCAGTTTGGCTGAAGCCTCATTTAGACCTAAATCACGTACCTCTGTGGTCCTTTGCACAATCTTAGTCTATGTTTGCATATATATATATATATAAGGAATTATCTTTTTCCTCCCTCTGAAGATGTAAAATCACATTGTTTTGTGTATATATATATTAAAGGAATTATTTTTTTCCTCCCTCTGAAGATGTAAAATCACATTGTTTTTGTGACTGACAATGAAGATGGTTAAACAAGTTTCCCATCTGTCTGTCCCTTGACTGCTCATTCCTGTCTTCAGGAGTGACAAAATCTCTCTCTACTTGAGCTGTGCTGTAATAATTGGTGGCACAGCTGCTTTGTAAACCAAATCCCTGATTTGCTACTGAATAAAAAGAAGCTTTAAAGTTATTTAAAATTTAACCCATTCAATCTGTGCTGTTTCTGTGAAACAGACAACAGGGGTATGAAAAATGATCCCACAAAGCACTGTATAATCAATACACCATCACAGTGTGACAGTATCTTTTTTATATCAAAATGAATAAGCTTCTGAATACCATTTTCTACTATGGGCTATTCATGATAAATATATGGACTATCATTTACCCCTACTTACACCTTCTTTGGAAAGGTTACATACAGATAATGTTCATATTTAAGACTTTTTCCATCAGTCAGAGAATGGAGAGAAGCATCACCGCCAATAGTAAGATACTAATCTGATAGGCTTTATAAGCAAATTTGTAGAATTATTTAAAAGCCATAGTTCTCTTTTTCCTAAGACTAGAAATGTGAACTTAATGGTTTTGTACATCCTACACTGGAAATACATAAAACGAACCTGAAAGCGTACCATTATCGTAGATGATACTATTATATCAGGTTCAGGTTACATTCTGAGTTTTACTATTTTATTTGAATGTTGTAATTCACCCTGATGATGATTTCAGGGCCTCCGACATTTGGAAACAGCTATGCACTTGTGCACTTGTGCTCTTTCATTCTTTCCTCTCGTCTCACATTCTTCACAACCTCAGCAATTTTTCCTTCCTGCTCACAGAGATTTCCTTGACAGTAGCTAATAAATCATTGTCCCTTAAACATGCTGTAGAAGTTTCCACAAAGCTGGAGCTTCCTAAATTAGTACATGTATCTTTATGCTCTGCATATCTGCAAAATGGTGTGGTAAAATCCTCTGAAGAGTAGTGTTATGACCCCTTCCCCAAATCCTGCCATTGTAACTCCCCAGCACTGATTTGCTGCTGAATCCTGTACCATAGGATGAAGCAAGTTCTGTTGCAAAAAAAAAGTCCTTCATCCTAAGCACCACAGAAGAGAATTTCACTCATGAGTATCTTTTTAGATACTTCTTTCAGAGTTCTTTTCATTCCCATGCTTTCCTTCTCTGCCCATTAAGCTTCCTGTAACTCTTTTTGTACCTGACTGCAAGCTAGACTCCAAGAAAGATTTAGATGAGTCAATGACAGACAAGGCAGCTACTCATTTTCAAATGCCCAGATTTGGAGAAAATCTATAAACCTTAATTGGGCATCTGCGTTCCTTATTTAGTTCTTAGGAGTGCTTCGTAAACTGCCTGCTGAAATGGGAGGTAATCGCCTCTCACGCTAGAGCTGCTGACTCAGGACTGCAACGTTTGCACCCGTGGGGTACCCCAGGGCATGCCACCATCCCCACCAAGGGAGGAACACCCATGAGCTCTTGGACAGAAAGGCAGCAGCTTCTCACTCCTGGTGCAAAACAGAAGGAGAAGGTAGACACCTAGGGGGTCATTTTTTAAACAATATTGTTTTCATGCCCTCCTGAGCTGTGTGACTGAAGTCGGTCATCTCCAAGCACCTACTAAGAGGCACTGGTACTGGCAGAGAGTCAGGCAGAGCAGAGCCCTTGCTGCTCATCCTGATGATGCTGTGCCACTGCAAAGGGGGAGATTTATAGGCTCAGAAAGAAGGCAAGTGATACAGAACCTTTGAGGTGAGGGCACTCAGGAGACATTAGTCCCAAACCAGCATTACAAAGATGAGCAATTGACTAAAACAAGAAACTGCATTCAAAGCGAGGCTGGCCACTAGGGCTACAGCAACCCAAAAGAGAAGTAGAACAACTAGAAGGGGGAAGAGAGTAAAAGCTTGGACAACAGTATGGTTGTTGAGATCTTGATTCTACTTCAAATCCTCCTTAAAATATCAATAGCTATGATTTAATGGTAAATTTTGCTTTGCTCCTCATGCTTACAATCTCTTTATGTCCTGTGCAGGTCACTTGGATTACCAGTAACCACTTTCTCTTCACCACAGTTGCTCTCTGTTATATTCCTCCATTAATTTCTGAATTTTTTCCCAATTACTGACAAATATATCTGACTGCACTTAACTGTTATTAATCTCTCATTGATTTCTTACCAACTTGTTATTTATTTGAAGCAAGTGCTATACCTCTGAGCAGACATAGGTCTCCCTCCCCTATTTCTCTATGTTGGTTTTTTTTTTTCTGCTTTATGGTTGGACTCAATGATCTGAAGGGTTTTTATCAACTTAAATGATTCTATGATAAATATACATTAAAATACTCAAGGAAAACAAAAAGGTTTGGTTAGACAAGCTAGTAGTAGAAGCACATGTTTTCCTGTATGAAGTTTCTGAAACAAACAAATAATTGTGTTTAAGAAATGAAACGAAAACAAGACAGAACTGTTACTTTGGAAAGCCTTAAACAGTCAATTTCAAAGGCCCATCAGTAGTCTGTGATTATTATGAGTGGTTAGCATGGGAGAAGGCAGTACACTTCCTCGGAATAAGGTTTAATTCTATTGATCCTAAACTCACTCATCCCTTCCTTCAGGAAATGACCTGAAATTACAAGCCACAAACCTCCATGGCACTATTCTTATCTTAAAATGTAAATTATTACTGAAACGCATGGATGTCCTCGACCATACCTTAAGACCTCCTGCGGTGTCATGCATATGGATACATTCTCCTCCAGTGTGAAAAAACCTCAATGGCTAATTAGCAGTATGCATAAATAACTTCTGTGGGAGACACGCGTTTTGGAAGTAGTAATTGGCACGCTGTCTAGCATCTAGTTATGTTGCATGACACACATACGGCTGGAAAGGAGAAAACAATCACTGCCTCAGCCTACTGTAGTATCTTCTTAAATAGCTTAGATGAGTGGAAATGGATATAAAGTGATTATTCCAATTATCAAAGGCTCACAGGAATACATTGAGACATGAAAACTTCCCCTTATTTCATGCACTGCTTGAAATTAGAACTGTAAAAAACAGCAAGAGAGTCAAAAGCTGCATGAAGCTCAGCCAACCTAACTGCAGCAGTGCAGGGCAGCAGCATGGACCAAGCAAATGGGGACATGTCACTCTTCCCAATGTGTGCTGAAAAACACCACTTAAGATCTCTGAAGGACTCCAACTAGACTTGAAAAGAACAAAAATGACATTTAAATTGACTTTGAATATCATTTATCTATTGCATAGATTTACTGACACATGCTACGCTTTGCTACTATCTTCTGGCATTTGTCTGTTACAGTGGTGTGCCAAAAGTGAACTGTTTCATTAAAATCTGGAACAAAGGAACTGGTGCTCTCAGTTACAAAAGTCAGGTTTTTCTAAAGATGCTACTTGTAGTAGAGAAGTAATGGAGAACACCTGATCACCATGATTCAATGTCTGCACTTAATTCCATTAAGCATTCATTCTCCCACTGCATTTCAAAATCACCCAAATACTTTTCAGAGAAACCTGGAGCAGTATCTTCTTTATAAAATAAAATTACAGACAGATTTGATTTCTCGGTTTTCCACAAAGTTATAACTGTGTAGAATTTCAACTGCTTCACGAACGGAACTACAGAGGTAGGTCTCCTTTAACTTAAGTCTTTGGGAGTTTGGGGATATTTTTTTTTTAATTTAACATGTTCTGCATAAATCCAGAACAGCTGTATAAGAAAATCCTCTGGCATGTTTTTAATGATCTGGGTGAAAAAACACTTTAATATCTCACAATTTCATCAGAGAATAACATCTATATATAATCTGAAATATCAACGATATACTGTTTATGAAAAAGTACAGTATTGATTATATGGCATTCCATTCTTATGAACAAATATATTGATCATATGTCTTAAACACTAAATAAAAGCAGCAGCACTGATAAAAGTATAAAGTATTTAAACACCAATAGTTGTACCCATACAATCTCAGTGAGGTAGCTCAAAGTGCCAAGATGTGACCACAAAAAGACTTTATATATAAAAATACACAGAACAAAAAATTGAGTAGCACAGGTCAGATACAAATCATACCCCTCATATAGGAATGACTACACGTAAAAAGTGCTAATCTATTTTATGCAATCATTTAAGGGATATTTGTGATAAATAACATAATACTAACTAACATAATCGGAGAGGGCTTAGATTACCAGGACTGAGTTTTAAATAACAGCAGCTAAACACAATTTGTCTTTTTCTCAATGCACTGCAAATCGGTGATCAATACAGTATAATAACACTCTGGCGTGAATTGCCCTACTCTCTTGCTAACAACATATAATGCAGAAAATAGGCTGCATTATTTTGCAGATTTTATTAGCACTGTTGTAAGCAGTGCTACAAGATGAGGCTTTGCTGTATGTTCTGACTGTTCCCAGAAGCAAAACACGGACCTGTGCATTTTATTCAGATTCTCCTCCACTATCATGTCTTTATCTTCACTTACCAAAACATTTTCAATGCCTACAATTTACTGAACTTTGACCAACAGCCTGAAGGTTATACTAGATATATATATATAGATATAGATATAGATATAGATATATATAATAGCTGCTGGAATTATATGGTCCTCATAAATCAAAAAAGGAGATGCTTGAACTTCAGGAGTAATCCTGAGATTGCAAAACCTTAGGAAAAGTGGAATGTGTAAATTCGCAAACAGATTTAAATCTTCTTTAAGTACATGACAGGTATCCAGTGTGCTTTTTTGACCCAAATACTGTTTATAATGTGTAACTGTCTCTAATTTGAATGCAAGAACTCTGCAAAATCACCAAGTCTACTAATGGGATTAGACTCACAGTCATGTAACTATTTGTCCATCCATTGCATATACATCTAGTTATCTCAGTGTTTACAGTTCTTCCTTCTCTAGGAAGCCCACCGTTCCAAACAAATCAAATTTTAATTATTTTAAATCAAATTACAATTGTGCTTTTGCACAATGTGATTCTACAGCAGGTACCATCACAAAGCTATTACCCCACGTGATTACCATAACTGAACCATGATCCTTAACTATTGGCTTAACTGAGGCAATTAATAGCTAATTTTATATCCCACATCTTTTACCTTTCTAATAAGTAGGGAAAATCCATTAAGGTAATGCAATTATATAGGTTGGAGCATAACAAGGAAGCAATGATAGTTCATTTAGGTTGACCTCACAATAATGTACCTTGCAGTCGGCATACTACAAAGCTGCAGCTTGCAGCTGCCTAGAACCACATTTTATTTATGGCAATATACATCCTGAATACCTCTACATAAGCTTGTGAATGACATACTGAGATGAACCCTAGCAGCTCTAAATGTTGTTAGCACTAAATAGAAAAAAAAAAAAAAAGAAAAAAAAAGCTGTGCATATAAATCCGGCTGTTTCAGAGTATTATAAAAGAAGTACTCACTACTCCCTTTTTTGACTTCCTAAAATTTATTACCATTTTACAGTCTGAAGTTGAGGGGACAGACAAAACAGCTCCTACTGTCCTAGCAAAAAAAGGAATTTACATAGCAAAATAATTAGGTTTACATGGGAAAATTCTTATGCTGTTAAAATTGTTGCAGAGAAACTGGAGATAAGAATGCAAAGGCCGAAACATGATTAAAGAGCCTAGAAATAGTCATGGTTTAGTTTTCAAGATTTTTTTCTTCTCATTCTGAAAAAGTTATACTTCTAGGTACACTGCAGCTTAGAGAATCATAAGGACTGTAAGTCATTCCAAAATCAGCATTAAATAGAAAAGGTTGGCATTTCCAGTGGTATATGAGATGTGTCACCATCAGAAGGAACTGGGTTATATTAATTTTTTTCACCAACTCTGGATTTGGTAACTTAAACATAGAAAGAACTTTTGATCTTTCTTATTTCTTGTATGAAGAGTGCTTAAAACCAAAACATTTATGTTTAACATTTCTATGTATAATAAACGTGCATATACTCAGGAACTCTCAGTCATTAATTACATGGGTTTTTTCCTGACAAACAGGTTTAACACATGGTTTTCCACTATCACCAACAAGTTTACTTGCAACAGCTTATAATGAAATTTTCTTCTGCCAAACTGCAAAAGTAATCAAGCCACAAGCCAGTGACATTCAAAAGCATCATTAGAAAGTTATAAAAATGAGCATCTACAGGTTCTTTCTACTTTCTCAAAAACCCCAAATAAATTAAAAGAATCAGCTAGCCATATAGCAATCTGCACAAAACAAGTTTCTGAAAGCCACATAAACACTGATGAATGATATTTTGGATACCTAGAACTAGAACAATAAGGAATGAAAAAGTACACATTTATTCATTAGTGCTTACCATTACAGAGGTGCAAACTACAGCTGAGTATTCAAGGATTTAAATAAACCATCCACAATCATGATGAAGACTAACTGAACAATGCAGCTTAGAGATTTTTTAAAACTGAAACGTCATAGCAGATGTTAATCCACGAAAGAGATTACAGGGCCCAGGCCATGACCTATGGACAACCAAAAACCTGCTTTCTAGCCCATTATGAAAGACAGTACCTCTTTGATGCAGAGCATTAGCTAGAATAACATTAAAAAAAAAAAAAAAAAGGGAAAAAATAATTCATAAAAATCACATTCCTGCAGAAATGTTAGTTCATATCCATTGGAAAAGGAAGAGAGGAAGAAAAGAGGTTACCGTAAAAGAAATCTGCTATGAAGATGCACAACACTGAATAGATCTGAGAACAAACACACATGTTTCCACAGACATGTGACACCGTACCTGGTGATGTGGGGAATTGCCTTCACACGGTGGTAACGATTACACAGACTGTAATCAAGAACAGAAAGCATGACAATGGATGGAGGGAGGGGAAAAGAAGGGGGGGGGGGAAGAGAGAAGGAATGAGAATGATATTAATACACATATAACAAAGATGAACAACTAGAAAACTTCATGGACATATTGAAGAATTAAATGTCCCCTCCAACACACTTGTGAGACCTCTAAACTAAACTGATTGTTATGCACTTCACCCTGACATTTGGTTACTTTCTGCTTTTAACTGCAGGAAAGACAGACCACCCTTCTGTGAGTACAGCATCTCAGTTGATATTACCCTCCAGCATTAGAGCATTACAGGCTGTGGAAACAAGTCCCACCACTGTCACCAGAGGGTAGCTGGGGTTTGGTGGTTGACTATCTTGACCTTACCTGTTACTTTAAGTCAGGAAAACATGGAGTTGTTTAACACTTTTGTAACCGCTGAAGTAAAATCTTGGTTCAATCAACACAAAAGCCACTTAATAGATATCATAAAAGTCCAAAGAAGGATAGGTGTGTATATATAATAATATATATAAAAAAATATATGCGTAGAAAAACTGCCTCCAGTAAAAATTCATCCCATGACTGTATCTTCTGTTTTACAGTATCAGTCCTGCTATTTAGTGAGGAGGAAACAAGTGGAGAGGTAAGAGAAGCACGGATCACACCAAACTGGTTCACTGGTACCCAAGGGGAGCTAAACAAGAGTGGTGTGATCCATCTGCTTTCAGGAAGCCTAATCCAGGCGTTGTTGGGCCTTATGTGACTTCGGTTCCCCGCAGTGTATTCTGCAGCTGAAACACCGCTTAGGAGGTTCCTGTTGATTCTTTCTTGTTCTTCCTTCACTGATGTGCTTAGGCTCCCTCCCCCTGAAAAAGGCCATCGTGTAACTGAAGGGAAGGGGTCTGCTGGGGTTTGGGGGAGCAGGGATTGGGGGCAGCAAAGGGACAGGACCTCTTTAACCACTGTGGGCAACAAAACAAGGGCAACGTTAAACAGTAGCAAGACTGTTCACGACTCCCATATTCAGCTCGTCAGGTGATAAGCAGGCAGAAAAATAAAACTGCAGATAACCTCAGACTACAGTAAACCACCAATTTTAATCTGTCATTTTTACGTAGTGTTTTAATCACTGCCATAATACTGATATCAGATTTACAAATTTTCTGATACTTTGGTCCACTTAAGGAGTAGACTTAACTGCCAAGATGTAATCGCTGCTGAAAAGCATTCATAAAAAGAAATATAAAAGAAATTACACTATAAGGATCTGCTGTTATTATTCATTGTATCCTTTTTTCTTTCTTTCTTTCTTTCTTTCTTTTAGGGTAAATAAACAGATTACTAACTCTTGGGGGAGGAAGGGGTTGCATATTTAAGTGCAATGCTCTCTTATGCATAGAGAGCACTCAATATGAAAGAAGCTGAGGGACTGCATTTCTGGATTCACAGTTAGAAATACAGCCATAAGGACTGGGCTCCTACTATGTTTTGGGATTTTTTAGTTAGAATACAGTTCATGAGAAATTAAAGATGTTAGTATTCCTTGGACTGCCCTATCTTTGAATCTTTTTAATAATCTTCTCTCATCCTAATAATATCCATTTCTTAGAAAGGAAAATACTAGCCTAAATATAACAGAAATTTGCTAGTAAATATGCAAAAAATGAAAACTTGTTGAACTGGTACTCCTTTGTTTACCAATATTATCTGTATGTTCTCAGTTAATATAATGTTATTGTATGTATAGTATATTGACTGAATGTATTGTATATTTTGCGTGTATATATTGTATATTTTGTAAATACACAGGTCATGTTCATTTTCTAAACATTACCAACCACGGCATTTTGGAAATAAATGTAAAACTTAGGCTATGGGTCCATTAAGCTGACAAGCAAATGAACAATAAATTCACTATAAACAATTACACAATTCTATTTAGTAAAAAATGAGTTTGTATCCAACTTATGCATTTTTTTTTTTTTTAAAGAAACTATAATTTAAGTACTATGTAGGGGGTTAGGTTCATACATTTTACTAGTGTAATTTGAAAAGCATAACAAATGAATAAAATTGAGAAGCTAAATACAACTAAAGCAACACATAATGATGAAAAATAGCATCCATTTTTGCTGGTATTCAGCTGATTTATCTGAAAAATCATTAATACTATTTTCAAATTAATTTAAATTACTTTGTAAATCAGCAATAATTAGATTATAGACTGAAATCCCATGTTGTAAAGCAAAATTGCTATGTATCATGCAGCCAGCTGATGGTTCAAAGGGAAATTCTGGAATCTCTGCAAGTTGATTTTTTTTATGCTACCATTCTCCTTAGTGCACTATCACAGCTCTCAATTACTGAGAAAATAAACCTAAAAATAAAGCACGGAACTAAAACCTAGATCAACGCAATGTTTTATGTTCTAAAGTCACGTATAAATCAAAGAAGTGAAAGCCATTGTAATAGCAGATGAAGTTCAAGGCACCAGGATGAAACAGCAGTTGAATCCACTGATACAGGCAGCAAAGTTACTGTGTTATTCCACTTCTTCCTGGTATTTTCATTAAAAGTGGGAAATTTGGCAGTAGTTTCAAATACAGATTCTGCTAAAATTTTGATGGTAGGTCAGCAAAACCACGGTTAGCTGACAGAAGTTAAACGCCTCTACTACTAATTGGATACCACTAAAGACTGAAGGAAAACCCTGAACAAAGAGCATTCAACCCAGTTGCCTAAAACAGAAAAGAAAAATCCTTTCCAAAAAGTCTGCTGAGGACTGATAACAATCCTGTCACATGAATAAAAATAATCCTAAATGCAAACCAACAGCAGCAGCAAGATTCAAATTTCAGTGAATGGCTAAGTGCAAACAGTCCTGCTGAAGCCACCCAAAGCTCTGTCACAGTTCATCCGGCTTTCTGTACAGCTGGGCTTCATCCTGGACTGACAATGGCACCACAGGCAAACCCACCATCATTTAAACACACATCACATTCCTAGAAGTTGGTTTCTACTTTGTATTTTATTACAATTTCAATCAAAAGATACGTTTGGGGCATAATCCCCCTACTCCCCCATCCTTTGCATGGGGACCTATCTCCTATTCCCACATGAATAAATCAGTATTCTAGGGGGGCAGGCACATCTTTTCTGTCTGCTGTTGAAATTCACCCGCAGGGAAGCCATGCCACTTAATCACTGGGTTTGGCAGTCTGGAGGAACACCTGGAAGGCAGTTTTTCCTCCTTCCCCACAGTCCTACCCAGTCACGGGACAAACGGTTCTCACTGCTGACGTAGGCACGGTTAGCAGCTGTAAGATTTTAAAGGCAAACACTGACATGAAAAGGTACAAAAGCTCAAGAAGGACACCCACCCACCTCCTAAAAATTAAAAAAAAAAGATCCTAAAAAGAGGATCAAAGGACAGCCACCCAGCAGCAGGCTCAGCTGCTCCAGGGAGCCGCTGATGGAGACCTTTCCTCACCGGACTGGCCGAAAGGGAATGAAAACCGTATTAAGATTGATTTCTCCGAGGGGTTTTTCCTGTGACACCCTTTCAGCTCTCAGTCAGCAAGCTCTGTGTTGAGTGCATCAAGCGGCAATTTCTTTCATTAATTTCTGCTGGGTAAACTCTGTTCTTCCACATGTCACTTCCCATTCCCTTGCACTGATTCTTTGATTGATTGCACCCGTCTGCCTATGAATCAATTCAGAATCCTTGTTCCTACTGCCCTACGCTGTATACTACTTCTCCCAGATGAAACCAGAAAAAAAGGTTGTCCTAAAAAGATATGTCTCATTTCCTGTTTTAGAAAGACAATTTGTTCTTTTCCTTATGTTTTCATACAATGTCCTTCGTGAATATCATCAGTACTGCATTTCTTGCTATGTCTTAATTTGAAGGGTTCACAATTGTCTCGTCTATGTCTCTTTATTGGGAAAGAAAAATGGTTTTGTCTGGAAACATCCAATAATCACTTGGAAACATTCCATAAGAATTGTTGCAAAATGAATGTTTATAAATACTTCCTTGATATAAATAGATTTCCTGACACTTCTATAACAAACCACCAAATTAAAGACATAGTCCTAAATAAATAGCTAACATTTGGTAAAACAATTCATATCATCTCTCCAGTGGAGCATGTATAATAAGTATTTTGCCACAAAAGGGAACAGTTACGATTAATTATTTCTATGGTGGTTAACCAGCATGCAAGTACTGCACACTTAATCTTTCATCAACAGATTTTATATGGGACTGTAACAGAGAGAGATTTATAAGAAGACTGGGAAAAGACTCACATTAGTAAATTTTCATGGGGGTTAACTCCACATGTAGCGACAGCACAAAAACAGGAGGTTAAGGGAAGGGATTTGTGAGTTTGGCCTCGCTGGAAGTTTTGAATGCTTGGGGAAAGTGACAGGACACAATTTAACAGAGGCAGGCTCATGAGGATTTGTATTCAACCTTGAGACTCAGAATGAGACTTCTAGATTTAATTCTCAAGGCAAGGGATCAAAAAGTCCAGTGCAATAACTCCTCATATATATCATGTTCAAGTACCTTACTCCATGAGTAGACATACTGATTTTAATTAATCAATCCATTTATTTCCAGGCATTTTGCTGACTGCAAAAAATCCTTCTTTCCAAACTCACTAAGTTCTGCCTTTAATTTGCCTCTTTATGTATAAGTAGGAGTGCTTTGGCATCAGAGATTCATGCACAAGATAACCTTTAGCTACCCAGAGTCATGTCCACAGCAATCCAGCTGTCCTGTAAAACAGGAGCTGGGTGCCAGGTACTTTCAACAAACATCAAGAGAAGCAGGCAAACATTGTCCTCTACACGCTATTTTGACAGGCACCCACATCTGGCATCTTCTATGAGGCCCTGTTGGAAGCCACAGAGTCTGGGAACATTGCTGAATTAAAACCAGATCTGAAACTTAAAGTTTGCTTAACTGCTTCATCAAGATGGTGATTAACATTACTCTGGAGTTGTTCTGGGCAAAGAACAAACTTCCCTTCATTTCCTCTTGAAACCTCAAGGCTGCTACCTAAATTCATCGGTACACTGCAGCAGCTATTCAAGGGGATGGATTAGGTTTACACAGACTTTTTAGGGATTTTATTTCATCACAATGATCCCCTCCACCAATTTAACACTAGTACATGCTTTCCTATTGAAATATTAGATTGCTTCTCACCATATAAAACCTAAACTCGACAGCAGCATAATTGCAAAATGGTATCGAATATTTCATCTTCCACCAACCCAGAGGATAAATATGTAGAATCATATCTATCACTGGTTCATCCCAAATTGTTACCATTATAATTTAAAAGAAACAAAAATAAGACTGACTGAGAAGAAAGAGCTAAGAAAACTGCTAGTAGGATTCCATACGGAGCCCAGTATATGCCAAGTCCTCCTTGCATTGCAAGGGATGCTGAATACCATTTTTTTGCAGAAGTTCAGGAGTTTTCAGTGTGGCTAGATCCTCATCTCTGTTAAATACAAGATATTCTGTGAAACCACTTCAATATTTTCAGCAAGGAAAGCCTGCAAAAATCATGAAAGATGCAGTTAGGGACCCTGATTACTAAGCCAGAGCATCAGTTAGGAGCTATTGCAGACTGCTACAGTTTAAAACAGGCTTGTGGCTTATAGTAAGCTACTCAGGGAAGACAGAGAATGTTGCAGGAGAACAGCACTCTTCCAGATTCCACACTGGTATGGACCTACCACAGACTGACTTACAAGAAACATGGACTTTTCTAATAGAGTGCAAAAGCCCATTAAAGCTTGTGGACTGTTATGAATTATGTGTAAATGTGTAAGAAGAAACCAACTCTGTGCCATAGAAAAATGATTTCATGTAATGCGAACACATTAAAAAATAAAATAAATTGCAGTTGTGAGAAGAACAAGGCGGGGGGGAATCAAAACTCATCAAAGATTATTGTGGGTGTAGGAAAATCCAGCATATCAGCCTGAACAAGTATGTGACCTTTCTGACATTACTTCCATTGAAGCAAGGGGTGCTTGCCATCTAAACACTCTCAATACCTTGAAGCATCGGTTCTTGAGGGATTTTATTTTGTTTGTTCTACAGAAAATTCCTAACTGGGAGGAAATGACAAAGCAGGGGCACAAGGGATCCCAATGGGTGAGTTTTGTATATTCAACTTGTACAATGTGTCTAAACATTCAGCTTGCAGCAATTATTTCATTAGCTCTAGTACAAGCTCTTGGTTTTCCACTGTGCTAATGAGTTGAGCAGATGTAAA
>JAVJGJ010000001.1:74584654-74599949 GCA_035590215.1 Microhierax caerulescens
CCCCCCCCCCCCCCCCCCCCCCCCCCGAAACTGAGGAATACTCAGTACTAAGTCAATTCATTACTTTAAATAACATCAGGCTCTCACAGCAACACTATAAAAAGGATTGGATACAACTGATTTTCTGTGTATGTTTTTTAGCCAAAAAACTGAAAGCCCTTTTATGTAGCCTGAGTAAACTCTTCATTCAGTTGTATTCTTCAATACAACTAGGTTCTACTGTTGGGTGCATGTGTGAAAATACTCTGTCCTTTATATATGACTAAACATACACATACAAAAGATGTAGTTGCTTCTAGTGCAACTAGTTGCTGCTGTGAAATAATTCAAGTTTCTCTTGTACTTTTTCTCATATTTAGAAGAGCTGGATTTTAATCAAGAGAAATGAATGTCAAACAATTACTCTTCCAAATATTAAAAAAAAAATTAGATTAATTTCCCATTAAACAATTGATTCATAAAGTTGTGACTAATGAATAAACACCTCAATTTTCCAAGATAAAACTAATGAATCATTTTACCATCCAAAGTATTCCAGTCTATTAATATTTAATTGTGATTTCATCTTGTTTTTCTTGTCTAGGGTTGAAAGAAAAACAGAATAGTGCCAAGTACTAAAGGATGTGCAGGCACATTATTCCTAGCAAAGCAGTAGTAATAGAGGAAGAAAGATCTGTGAATTGGCTCATGTCTAAGCCATACGGAACGCTGCCAATGCAAGTAAGCAACATTCAGTTCAAAAACTGACTGAGACCATGAGTCTGATTCAAGACAACACACTACAAGGCTGTGCTGCATACTTTAATCTCTGCTTTTCTGTGGAATGCTAACAACTCTGAAAGCAACCTTGACCAACAAAATATTTCTGTCTTGGTGTTTCATCTCTCTCAAAGTTGATGATAAAAGACAATTCCTCTGTTTTCATTGGCTTCATAATTAAAAAGGTGGCAGAAATATCAGAATAGAGAATTAGCTGAATAAAAGGATGGTCAATCTAGCTAAAGCATCATTAACTTCTGTGGGCTGTTTTTGTGCTCTGTTGCTACAACACATCTGTTTCATTTTAGCAGGAGGTCAAGAGCATAACCAAACCCAAGAAATGTCAGAGTTAATGTGGTACTGCATCCCAGTAAGCTCAGTTTCAGACATACTTGGGGTATTCTCATAAAACAGTCTTCCAAATGTACAGGAGACCAAAAGTAGTAGTAGTTCGTGTATACATCCCATTAGCTTCACTTTATTTTTTTGAAATGCCATATTCTCTAGACTCCCTCTGTTTTAATACAAACCACTAGGAAACAAGAATAATTACTCCCAGGACATGAGAAAATATCTGGACAGGACCCCCATAGCCCAGTCAACAGCTTGGTGGATAAGCTTTCACCTTTCTCTCTAAGGCACAGAAAATCAGCATACACAAAACATTTGTGAGCAAAGGCATTGCTTCACTATACCACGACCTACAGAACATCTGAAAAATCTGCTCCAAAATGGTTATGCCTCATAACACTCCAAAGGAGCTAGCAGGATCACAAGAAGAAATCAAGCAGATCATAGGGACTTAAGGAGGACTAGATCATCCATGCAACTAGTGCATCAGTGAAATGAAATCACATTTCTGCACATCAAGCTGCTGTGAGTATCTTCACAGTAAGAGCAATGACCCACCAAGGCAGCTGGTAGGTAACCTTTAGGTGTGTCTCTGAAAGCTGCCCTAAACATTCCGCAGTGCCAGTTTATATCTTAAACAATGCATTGATCTCTTTGTTGTTGAAGCTCTTTTCACCAAAACTCACTGATATATATCGCTGTCTCTCCTATTTAAAACATTGCCAAAATGAATTGTATGAACAAAATATTATTTACATATAAGGAGCTTCATAAGCCGTCACATGCTTATAGAGGCCAAATTCTTCCAGAATCAAACCTAAATGCTAACCATGCTTGAACCGTGGTTTTTTTTTAAGTGTCTTTAAGTCTTTAACTGTATTTTTTTAAGCATCTTCTATTGCCAGCAAAAACAAGGATGGAAATATTAAACCCTAAAATAACTGTTGGATTTTACAAGTTGTAATAAGGGAAACCTCAGAAGAGTAAGCTTCAGGAATTACTGTCTCTACCTGTTTCTGTACTCCACTTACACGATAGGCACTCAGAACTGTAGTTGTTGATAATTTCCTATCCTCAGGCCTATTCAAAATTGCTCTGTAGCACCAGAGAGAAGAAAGAATTAAAATGCCTGCTTGTACATCTAAGGGAGCTACACCACACGTAGGTTAGGTTTTTTTGCTGACCCATAATGACGAAGCCATACACTGATAATGCGAGCAGGACTATGACCAGCTCCCCCTCCCTGTCCTGTGGTTATCCTAGCTTGTGTTTAGAAGTGCCAGAGGAAAATTAAAAACCCTGTTGAAGTGATACACTTACAAAACACACCCCATTGTGTGTCTGAGATAACACAACCGTGTCAGACTTCTCAGGAGTGGGCTTGTTCAAATTTGGTCGACGTAGCATACAGCATAGCAGTTTCTACTTTATGTTCTCCCACCACCGTTTTCAAGACAAGTATATACTCTCAAAAACCACCACGCAGAAGGAATTGCAGTACGATGACATTAAGATGAATTACAGGTTCAATTATCTGCAATTTTTAGTGTAAACATTCGCTTACTACAGCCAGGAACTAACTTGGTGTGATCTACCTCTAAGCGAGGCGCAACGTGCTGGTAGCTCATGCGTATGCCTGCTCGTGCCTGCCTGCGTGGCACCCCAACGGCGTAAGCAGGGGAAGAAAATGTTATTCTGGAATTTCTGTATGGTGGATGCAACTTCAATATTTTCAGCTGATGGTTCTTAGGGAGCCTACAATTATTAGCACAGAAGCAGGAATAACAAAAATAAAACAAGTGGGATAAAAACACAGGGATCCACATAACAGAAGGTCATTCAATCCCTCACAGAAAGTAGTCAAGCCATGAAGAAGTATGAGATATCCACACAGAATGCTTTCACAGTTCTGACTTCTATGTACCAGAATATATTCTATCTCCATAATCCTCTTTTGAGGCTATGTAATCAAAAAGTTTATCTCTGTGGGCTTTTTTTTCCACCCTGATATGAAAGGATTATTTACATTTCAAGCTGCAAAACTCATTACAGTAACCACTTCTATGCAATCAGATGTTTTATAGAAACTGATTACCATAATTAATTAGTATTTTCAATATTTTATAAGAAATTTATTACACCCATCCTGAAAATAATGGATTTTTTAACAGATCAAAGAAACGCTGTCACTGAAAATTATTGGTTTGCAAATATAATCATTACTTTATCCCACTACTTTCTGCATTTATGATGAAGTCATTTTATAGCTTTGAAATCAAATCCTGACATAAAAATTTCTCAACTTGCAGGCAAAAAGCCATGTTGTTAGTATTCCTGCAAGGCTTCAGAGCACCTGTATATCAACCAGCAACCACAGCAGGACTCTGATTTGCTAGATTTGGTACTTCAACTCCACTACACAGCAAATGTGATTTTGTATGTGAAACTTGCCTGCTTAGCTTGTGCTACTGTTTCATGCCTGGAATATTCAGTTTGAAAATTTGAAATATATGCTTTATATTAGAGAATATTCATATTCAGAATTTGACTGGAGTGCCGGCACTGTCTTTTTTTTTTCTTTAATGGAAAGATACTGTCAGCACACTAAAATTTGGTACTTCCAAGCCCATGCTCTTATTTTAAACAAATAAATCAATTAATGAATGGATTTATGGACAGTTGTTTCCATGGAAAGCATTAGGACCAAAAATCATGAAACTATTCCTAGGGAGTGATTAATCACACAACAAAGAATGGAAAGCAAAACCTTACAACTACATTGCTACAAGGAACAAAACCACTGTATTCAGATGTGATTTTTATTGTAGCCTTAAAAAATAACAGGTGATTCCAGACACATTGCTCCACACGTGGAGAGACAAAAAAAAAAAAAAAAAAAGAAGCCTGACTTTATGTGGTCAATGTTTACTTAGGCTTTGGGTGTCCTTGATATTTGATGGCTATGGAGTAAAAGACATGGCAGCGGTCCCAATCTCCCAGAAGAGACAGTGTGGGCAGCAGCACCACCCTGAGACCTCCTCGTCTCAGGAGACACAAGCACAGGCTGTGTTTCCATCTCAAAGAGCACACTGTGTGTTGTGGGGACCAGAAACCAGCTCACGTGCCTCTCCTGCCATCAGGGAGCCATCAGCTAAACTTCCTGGTCCTTCCTCTGCTGTGACTGTGTCTCAGGACTGGTTGTGCTACCTCCGAAAAACCTGGGCTTGCTCTCCCCAATAGTGAAAATTCAAGAGACTTCTTCTAATTATTATAAAAACGCTCTTCTAATTATTATAAAAACGCTGCAGTGTTATCTTTTGCTTGTTAAGATACAACAATTAATTTAAAAGACAGACGAGACCTTTTTCTCCTTGTGCATTATAAAACAGTATCTCATCCCCAATTTTTTTTGTTTCATTTTGTGGTGAAATGTTTTTAAACCCTTAACACTACCACCACCTATAGTACATTTGTTAAAACGTAATGAAAAGCTTCCTCCAGAAGGCTACAACATTCTGAACGACGGACCACACACACCTATCGCTGCTTAGTGGAGCTCTCTGCGCAGGGCTGAACTCTCCTTCGGCACGCGGAGACAGCCCCCCATGTGCACGAAGGTAGCAGCCTCCAAGTGAAACAGCTCGTCCCTGGGCTCCAACTTTGCCATTTGTCCCTCCTCGTTCTTTCATGCTCTTGGCATTCCACAGGCAACGTCTGGCACTCTGCATATTATTAAGGTGCCTGCTACCATGACTTAACACTTTAATGTACAACTGAACAAGTCGGTGAGCTGTGTTATTTCTGGACGTGGGAAACAACTCAGAGCTGTCAGCCACTGGTTCCCACAGCACCTCAACCCCACCACCCCCACCACCCACCCCCACGTGTGGTTTGCTTTATTCACCAGATGTAATCAAATTACAAGGCTACAGCCTGTCTGGAAATAACTTTCTCCTAGAATTCTAGTCTGTAAGATAACGAGTTTTCAGAATGTGGTTAGGAAAACTATGGGACAAAGGAAACAAATATTAGGGATGCCTTATGCACACATGCTGTGTCTACATATGAAGCTGCAGAACTGCATCCCACAGCACAGCAGGAGCAGGGCACATGGGGTACAGCTATTCACTTATCCTTCTATGCTACGGATAGACTAATTGGATTAATACTGAGGGGTAAGGAATGTCCTAAACTCTGCAGGCATAACAACTTGCTAGAGATGTTAATCCTTCATAGGAATTGCTCTATGAAAAGAGAGAAGTATAAATCACATTACTATGATCAGTCTAGAACATAACATGCTTTTCCAATTAAGAAGCACTTTGCTGCATTAACTGTCCAAGAAATCAGAATTGATAAAAGCTGGAATTGATTAATTCAGGAATAAATTCAGGAATAAATTCAGGAATAAATTCAGGAATTGATAAATACAGGAATAAAAGTATCCATAATTTAAACTTTGGCTTTACAAATTAACACTTTGTCGTGGTGAAAAATATATTAAATTTCAGATGCCACTTCCATTGTTTACAACCTATATAATAATTTAAAAAGCACAAATTACATAGTGTTATGTGAATAAACACACAATTAATATTGATTACTTCTGGTCCTGGAAGTGCTATCCTCCCCTGCTGAAAGCACACCTAAAGGGAAACAGGTAGCACTTTTGTAAGAACCACCTGAATAACACACAGGAATTTACTGTAATGCACTGTCAGTGAACATACACCCTGGGTGCCACATACTATCCTACCCTTGTACCAAAAGTCATTGATCAGTTACACCTAGCACCAGAAGATGATCAGTCTTCAAAGAAGTCTTTCCAGAGCCATGTTTTCTATAATTCAAGCAGTTCACTATCCTGACTGAGCTTATGATCAAAAGCGTTCTCTATGAGAACCAACATGCCTCAAGAATAGCTAGATCATGAGTGTTGCCTGTGTGTAAAGCAACATGTACATAAGTTTTTCATCCTTCTCCTCAATTATTGGAGTGAATACTTCCCAGACAGTCCTCTTTCCCTTTCTCCTAGGAGAATCTCAACTATACGTAAACAATTATAACATATTTGCCTCCTTCCTGCCCCCACAGTGAATGAAGCATATATTATTATCTTTTGTCTTTTTTCTTAGACATCAAACATCTTATTATACCTTTTTGCTACTAACTTCTCTTCTGTCTCAGAAGTACCAGCTGCCATTCCACCCACAGAAATGGATGTATGTCTACATAAACTCATAGCAGTTGGTTTTGTTTTGAAATTTGCTGTGTCTGTGCAGCCCTTCACAGACTTAGAACACTGTTGTTGAACACCATACCAACTATGACACGGTCTCTTCAAACAGGGAATAAATGCCACTTTCCACTTCCTTTCAAAACCTAATATTAAATAAAGGTGTAATTTTAATGTTCAGGTTGATATTTAGAAGGGCAAACTCCCTAGAGAGATTATATTTCTGCTTTTCAGCATTAAATCAATAGTGCCAGCAATCTGTATTGCTTTCCACAGATGAAGAACACAGCAGTTTATCAACTAAGTTCACTCCAGGATCAAATGATTGGCACTGACTTTGCAGCCTTTGAGCACTTCAGCAATGCTATCTGAATATCACCTAATGACTGTATTATAGCAGAACCCACAATTTTCTTGTATGAAAGTTCATATATCACATGTAATGACGTTCCTTAGACGCTGAGGTTTTCTAAATATAAAAGTTATTTCTTAGAAGGCAACATTGAAAAAAAACAATAAAGTATGCTACTTCAAACAACTTTTTCTCCTTATATCCTATGTTCTTCTTGTATTTATAGCTCTTACAAGCAAGACTGCAAATCAGTAAAATCAAGATAATTTCCAGCCTGCAACTGTGACAATTAACCAGATGACTTGTAGTCAGTCAGCAAATTGTTAACACTGGCCTCAAAAAGCCATAATGGATCCACACAGAGGAGATGACACCCATCCAGACAAGTCCAAAGAGTAGCAGTTGAGCATAAATAACTACTTAAGGTTTTGATATTTGCCTGGTGTCTCAGACTCAGTATACAGCCCTCAGCAATGCCCAGTTCCCTAATAACAGCAGTGGCAACAAAGGTACTGAAAGAGTTAAGTTAAATTTATATGCGAATGTATACTTCTAAAATACGTTAAAGGTCCACATCCAACCCAATCTTTAATTAGTGCAAAGATGAAATGCTCCATTTATGGTCTAATAAGGATGCCATTAATTTTTCTATATACTACCATTCTTTAATAGTGTGTACAATAGAAAGCTTGTCTTGGAGTAAGTCACAGCAAGAAGGAAACTTTTCATAAGAATACAAAGTACTCTGGTTTGAAAGTTACTATGTTTTACCAAGAAAACTCTAAAAACAGACTTCTCAGGTGAATTATTTCTACCTCGCTGACAACCAGAAATATTCCTTCCACCAAAGGCTTAAGTCCACTTCACAAAATTAGTTTATTTGTAACGCTCACTGTAAGATTTCGTCTTGTGTGCTGTGGTATAACTACTGCTTACACGCACACTCTATGAGGGCTAAGTGTAATCTCAGACAGATCTGCACCAAGGATAGGAAAGATCTTTTTTCTCTCTTTTGATCCTGTTAAAACACTGCAGGGTAACATACGTTTAATGGGATCCAAGTATATAAAATGATTTATGCGGAGTGGGAAAGTACCAAACTTATTTCTCATGCTGACAGATTTTCAAGAAAAGCCATACAAACATAGTCTCACTTTTTGGCCTGATCTCGGGCTGGCCACAATCTAGTAATATAGTTTAAAGACATTAAGCCCCAATTTTATATAATTTTTTTTATAATTTTATTTAAATTATTTTATTTAAAATGTGTTACCATTAATACTTCAAAGAATGTATATACAACACCTTCTTTGTGTAAGATTTGGTGCAGTTCTCCAGCTAAATCAGGAGGACAATACTCATATCTCTCCTTCAATTTAGTCATGCAGGGATCAGGGTGGAGAATGGTCCTTGCCTCATGCAGTCATTACATACACTGTGTATTAATAGCAATCCTATAAATCATAATATAATTAAAATCATAACCTTATTCCAATTTTCAAAAAAGGTAACAACGTCTAATCACACTGGCTATTATGAACCACAGTTGGTCTTAAGCAGGTAGGTGACTTCAAACCTACGAAATGTTTATTTATAAATGTCAAGCATCTCAAAATTACTCTGACAAGCAAGGAAAAATTATAACTGACCAAAAAAATGTAAAACCCTGGAAAAGCCAAAATCATAATGCCAGTGGACCAAATGCTAAAACCACTGATATCAGTGGACCAGCATTTCAGTGTCCAGGAACAGCAATAAAGCTAAGCACTTAAATATTCTCATTGAGAAAACCACAGTTTTATCCCTCTATTCACTTAAATTTACAGTGAACTGACAAAACTCAAAGCAAAATTAAAATTTCTGAGGCTACCTGGTAAAAAAAAAAAAAAAGATATGGAGAATTTAAGCTAAGTCTGACAAAAGCTGTTAATGCCTGCCTGAAGCACAAAGAAGCATATAATAATTTTGACGTCAGGATGAAACCTCAAGGTGAAACCAGCATGCAAAATTTTGTACTGTGAATCGCTGTGAAGCCTTTTTAAAATGTATGTTGGAGATCGGATTGTAACAAATCCGTCTGGTTTTACAGATTTGCATTTGTACCACTGATTTCAGTTGGGAATGGAAAACCACATCACGTATTGTTTCCAGTTTTCCTTCAGCGGTGTGACTGTGCACTACCCAGTTTACCGACCAGGACTTGCACTGTTTTTTGAGCAATATCTGGCCATCAAGAAGGAAAAAAGCCCGTGATAAGGTGAAATAATGCAACGTTTCCCAAGACTGAGAACATCGCCTTTTTAAACCTGGCTCAAAAGTTTCCTAAGTGGAAGATTGCACTGTAAAATTACAGATACATTTCCCAGTATGATGATACATAGGGTTGCTACCATTCACGTTAAAAAAAAAAAAAAAAAAAATGATCTGTCAGGAATTTGTCTTAGGAGAGCAAGGGGTGATACCAAAGCCTGTCCTTATGCTTGCAAGATGCCCATCTCTGTGTCTAGCTTTAAGGTTGGCTAATAAGCTTTAGATAAACATCTTAAGCTGCTTTATCAGGACTCACATTTATATAACATTTAGTAAATGCAGTGAGGCAGTTAGCTGACTGCAGCATAAAGTTAAGTAAGGATTTTTTTTAATTTTTATTTTTTTTCCCCGAGGAAAATGATCAGATGTCCTGCTTTATAACCGTACCAGCTGCTTCCATGGGGCAAAGGATTTGACCTCACAAGACAAGCCAGCTGTGGAGCCAAAAGCATGGCCATGCAGATCTGGACTGATGGGAATGAAAAGTGGCATTTTGCCTTTTCTCTTCCCTGTCAGCTTAAATGAAAGAGCATAGCTCAGTTTAGATCAAGATGAAGTATAATGTAACGCTAAGAGTCTGAATCTGTTGGTTTGTCTGGAGTCCTGCAAGAAGGGTAACACCATGGCGACACAGTTTCACCTCTCATTTTTTATCTTTGCAATACAAAGTGGTTAATTCATTTCTAGTGAAGGATAAGCTGGCCAAGACTTACTGGCTTCTTTTGGCAACAAGTGATGCAGCATTAGTACTGACTACTCTTTTCTGATATCGCTCTCTTCTGAAAGAATTACCACTGAAGGCAGACAAGTCCTCATGATAATGACTGCAAGAGTAAACAGATATTAACTTTCTTTGTGTTTTTTTCTCATTGTTTTAAATTTAAAGCATCTTCCAAATGCTTACTAAAATTATTTGGCTTACCAGAAAATGTAAACAATCACAATAGCATGGAAAGTTATTTCATCTACAAAACGTGTTTACACACCTACACCTTTTCTAACTGTAAAAAACAATGTTAAATTCTTTCAGTCCGATTTGTTTTTTATTATTTTCACTACCGATTCTGAATGGCCAGCACATAATGTGCTATATCTTCAAATACATTAATGTCAAGTTGTACCAGAAAGGGAGTAAAAACAGCAATTATGTGTCATTTTGAAATCACTTGGTAAGGCTAGTAGGGTGACAGAGGGGAAGTAAACAGTCAAACTACGCAGAGAATTTTTGTATTCTGATTTTTTCCTTCCTTCCTTTTCATTTTATGAGGTCATTGGCCCAATATTTCTTCATTATATGCTCAGACTGAACTACTTAAAAAAAAAAAAAATTGGCTTCAACTAAGTTTTAAGGTATGTTTTACAGGTTCCTCTAATTTTAAGTTAATATATTATCAGAAAAGTGATGTTTTACTCCAAACAAAACTATTTTGACAGCTTGTATAAACATGTATTATGAATCTAAATGAAAAGGTCTGGTACCACATTAAGAAATAACCTAAGCAATAGTCAGCCATTCCAAGTTCTTTTGACTGTTACAGTAATAGTGCTTCCATTATTCAGAAAGCCTTGCAAGAGTACAATTACTTCTTGTGCTGTTTCTAAACGCAGTACACGTTTTCATTGATATTTATTTTGTAATAAGCTATACATTTCTGTTATAATTCAAAAATTCAGTTTCTAGAGATGCTGAACATGCCTGGGGATTTCACGGGGCTGCAGAAGAAACAAGAAGCCCCACCACGGCTTAAGTAGGTGCTGTACAGCACAGCAGCTCGAAGTGTAGCTGGACAAAAGTCAGGAGGTGACCAACAGATATTAATTCTACCATGGACTGTCGACTATCACAGTAACAGAAGCACAACTGTGTTAGCTAAATAAACTTAATTTAAGCCACTTCAAATT
Organism: Microhierax caerulescens; assembly: GCA_035590215.1. Classification (NCBI taxonomy): domain Eukaryota; kingdom Metazoa; phylum Chordata; class Aves; order Falconiformes; family Falconidae; genus Microhierax; species Microhierax caerulescens. The sequence goes on from JAVJGJ010000001.1 coordinate 74,595,565, forward strand.
ACTGGTGGGGGGCAAACCCATCCAAATCCAACTACTGGATCGTTCTAAGAACTGATTATTGCTTGCACTTTATTTTGTGGACATATTCTGCACAGCCAGACCTCACATTTCATACACTGAAATTCCCGACCACTCAATGTATTTTTGATTTCAATACCACAATAAAGAGAAAATGTTTTTTTAAAAATCTTTTTTTATTCTTTGTTACAAAACCCTGAGAAGTTAACCAAGGAGCCAAGAAAAGACTGCAATCACATGATAGCATGACAGTAAGTTACTTCTAAATGCAATTATTAAGCATACTTTGGCTTATGTATGTCAAAGTAAACATATTTTCTTCAATAATAGCTATAAAATGGCTCCAGATAGCCATCAGTGCCCTTTCAGAAAGGCTTATTTGTTCACTTAAAGTCTAGCCAGAGAAATAAAATGTGAATTAAAAGAAAGCAGTACCTAAACTGAAATTATTTACTAATACATATTTAAATAGCCAAAAAGCATCACTTAGTTTTAAGTACTTGTTTTGATTATTATTTTCCTGATTTTACTTAGAAAGATGCTGTTTCTCTCTCAAGGAAGATTAACTTCAATGGCTGAAATAGATGAGCTTAATGCCAGAATTATGCTAAACACTACAAGGCCGTGTAATTTCATGTAAACTCAGTATCACAAGTGCAGAGTTTTAGGGAAGACATCTAGCATTTGTTGTTATTGAGATACTACAAACAAGAGGAAGCTTGCAACTTCAGAGTTAGAAAGTCAGTATTAGAAAGATGATCTTGCTTCTGAGAAAAGAATCCTTTGTAACTTCAATATCCATTCTGTCGGTAGCTTCCTACATCAAAACAATTCAGTTTCTAGGTAAAGCTAACACAAACAAGAAATAGAGTTCAACATGTTCCCTTAACTAGCAATAAAGGCACAAGAGTATTTTATAATATGAAGGTTTTTTGGCCCTCATAGATATAATTGGAAAAAGTCTGAAATCCATGAATGACACCAGAAAGTAAACATAAGCATTTAGGAATTAACATGTCTAAAATATCAAGGGATTAGCCTATAAAGCTCATTATAAACCAGTCCTTTTGGAAAAAAAAAAAATGGGCTAAAGTGTATAGACTATATGTAGATGCACTGGTTTTCCCAAATTGGCTACCTAACTTTTATACCTTTTCTTTAAAAGCGTGCACTCTCAAACCACTGCTTATTTACTGGTTCATAACCAAGGTTAAGCTACTGCCTAATATCCAAGCCAACAACTACACAGCGATTATGTACAGCAGTCCCACACTTTCTTTTTTGAAGAAAAGAGATTTGTATCTTAGCATCACCAGTGCACTTTGTCTCCAGCCTCTCTCTTGCTGGGATAAGTCTGTGAAGAAGCAATGCAGGGCCATGTTGCTCAATAAGATTACAAAAAATACACACATAAAATATAACTATATGGCTGTAGGATCCTATGGAAAAAAAACCCAAAACAACCAAACCCAAAAAACACCAAAAAACAACACCACAACAACAAAAAACCCCAGAACCCTGCCTTTTGCATTTCTTGACATTTTGATCCAGATTCCAGGGGAGTTGAATGGCCATTTCACGCCACATGCTTGGCAAAATCTACTTGTACTACAGCTGCACTGCCATCGAGGAAATCAGGCACAGCAGAGTCCCTCTGGTGCCACTGATTCTTCTCCAACAAGCATTAATAAAAACAGAATAGGGAAAACACACTGTGCCTGGGGTGGGACTCCACATCATCAGCAATCATAAGGATTTCTATAAATCATGTAATATTTATTCATATTAATTTTATTTAGGATAAGGTTAAAGCTTGACATGTCACTGGGTTATGACCCCCTTTGTGACTTTTCAAAGGAAAGCTTGCAGATTTCCATTTTAGCATAAGATCTGGTCATCAAAATTGGGATGTGCTAGGAACAGTTTTGTAGAATCTCTTGGCATTTCATCTCAAATCAACACAGGAAAGTATAATATTATAACATTTTTCCTTTGCAGCTGATACTAGAACTAGACCTAATACCTGCTAAGAGCCACATTTGGATGCAGAGGGTCAGCATATGCAAATCCCTTAGTGGGATCAGAATGTTAATTGCTACATGCTCAAATTATTTGCTTTCAGCTGCCTTAGATACATCATCCATCAAAGATAAATTGCAGTATTTAAATTGCCTTCTGCCTGTTGTTTTCAAAGAAAAAAAAACAAACCACAGATCAAACAGTCTTCAAATAGTTATGAAATAAGGAATGTGAAGAATCACTCCACCAAACTCAGAAGCAGGGCAACTGCTTAAACAGTATACTTGGAAAACTACAATATAACACATCACCCCATAATTATTTAGTTAAGCATTTTTAGGGAATCTTTTTTCCATTATATTATAAGTCACAAGTCCATTAGGAAACAACATTATTAGCCTGCTTCCTTATGTACTTTATAGCTCGATGTAAATGCGAATGCAGAATCTGTAGCAAGGCATCCTATGCTTACAGCAATGACACATATGTTTGGCACGCAGAAGCGCTCAGACTCGGTAGTTTTCCTTCTCAAATGAATAAATACTGCAGGGTATTTTTCACACTATTGTTTTATTACATATGACTTATTTCACAAATTGCATTTAAATTTATTTTAGCACTGAAGTAAAAAAAAAAACCTGTAAAATATCCAGATGTGATTCTCATTTTAGCCTGTGGCTATATTTGACAGTTCTTTTAAAAATAGTTGAGATACTTATGCTATCATAAACATAATATTTAATATCATACTGAATAAACAATAAAAAAGATTGGGTTTGCATCCAAAGACAGATCAGACACTTCACAAAGATGAGTAGAGAAATAGTTTTTCACATCTTGAGATTTGTGTTCATATTCAACCTGGACATCTAACTGAAATTATTATATTGTTAAAGCTTTCACTTAATGAGCAGCTCCAGTGCTCCTTACAGATTATTTGGATGTAGAAGTTGCTGGTAAGTTTGACAGATGGATGTGAGATCTTTCAAGATTTTATAAGCATTTTATAAATGAATAAACCCCCTTCACTGTCACAGGAAGTCCTCCTAAATGCCCTTGACCCTCCTGCTGTGTGGTTAGTGTTGAGGCAAGAAAACACAAAATCCATCACAGGATGGAAACACCATCACCCTTGCTCCAGGAACACAGACACATTTAGTGATACACGGGAATACTCTCATTTTGTTCTCATGAAGTTAAGCACATACAACTGCCCACCTGGCTGAAAGGCGTTATGCAAAAACACCCCCAACCAATCTTGTATGTAGAAGTAGAGAGGGGAGACTCAGAGCCCTCCAAGGTGAGCATCCCTCCTCTCTGTGTTCTGCACCTGTAGGATGCTTAAGAGGTTGAACAAGCAGCTGCAAGTAGCAAAAAAATAAACATATGACTGCTGTTGCTAGCATCCACTAATTAAACGTGTATCACTACTTCATGCCATGTGGATATGAACAAGTTAAAATGAAATCTGCAGCACTTTCCTACGATCTCAGTGTAGGTAATTTAAGAAGAAAAAAGGAAAGGAGGCACTGCTCTTTTTTATACACTGTCTTTGATGTTATGCTAAAGTACAGCCTTATTGTTCCCAACCTAGAGTAGCAGTTGCTTTATTTTGTTTTAATTAACTCAGCTTACTTTGCTATTATAAGTGACTACTAGATCATTCTGTAAGGTCAAGAATGCATCACAAAAATTAATACCTTGTGTATTTGAAAATGGAAGAATATCAGAATGCTATTTCCACTGTAACCCAAAGAACAAATGACCAAAGACTTCCGTTAGGCATGTGTTAGATAAACCATTTTTAATATAATTTCCAACTTATGAACAATTACTGCTGCTGAAAGGAAAACCACATATGCTTACAGTTAGGAGACAGCAGCCTAGCTTTACTACTTTCGTACGGTACAATTACATTTCATTCTCTGAAATTTCCCAGCCAAGGAATGCAAACAGGCCAACAGAAATCTTTTGCTGAGCTTTCTCCTATTAAACTCAGTATATGTTCACATGTCATTAGCCAGGAAAGGATTGACATAGTCAATGAAACTAAAATTACAACTATGGCTGTAGTTTTGCTTACAGCCATAAACTAGTAAGCAAGAATATTATCCAGCGTGCAGACACCACCATACATGTCACAGCTGAGGGCTACCATGCAGTGTAAGGGGATCTTGTTCATGCAGTCACCCCAAGCTCAGAGTTCATCACCTGCAACTCTTATCCTTCTCATGGCTGGCCCTGGCTGCTAGCAGGAAAAAGTAGAGTAAAAGGAAAAAGTAGAGTAAAAGGAAAAAGTAGAGTAAAAGGAAAAAGTAGAGTAAAAGGAAAAAGTAGAGTAAAAGGAA
>JAVJGJ010000001.1:74600049-74613363 GCA_035590215.1 Microhierax caerulescens
AAAGTAAAAAAGTAAAAAAAAAGTCCTGTTTAGCTTCAAGCTGTGTGTTCTTCACAGAAAGACTCCTTTACCCTTTCTAATGAAGACTGAGTACTTACTATACTGTTTATAATTCATTCAGGTAGGAGCGAGTAGGCAAAGCAGGTGCTAGCAAATACACTGCACACGGCCAAGACAGCCAAAATCCAAATTAATTCGAAGTTTAAAAGCTTTCCACAAGCCCCACCAAGACAAATCACAACACGCTGAAGATCTCTGTCAAGGTTTTACTTATAAACGGAGTAGCTCACAAAGCAGAAATTCAGACGCAAACTGTCAGATAGCGAGGCTTACAAAACACTTGCTAGTGACAAGTACAGACCAAGCTGAGCCCCCAGTAGTATTACCTCTTTTTTTCAATCTCCACAGATTTTGATTTCTTTTTTGAGAAGACACCATTAATAAATCAAATAGAATGATAAGTCTTTTCACATCAGCACCTACTGTTGATGTTAGAGGAGATGCAACACAGTCAAAAAGAACAGGCTGCATTGAAAGGACACCCCAGAAGTAGGCAGGGACACATAGTAACACCAGGGACCGTTCTGTACATAAACCCAAGACCAGAGCAAGCTGAGCTAACCTCAACTCTCCTGGAAGAAATACCAAAAGACATGAATTCACAATTTTGGATTGTTTCTGTATCTAACTAATGAACCACGTGTCTTTGTCCTGCTGCCTGTGCTTGTCTTCCAAACACTGCTGTTTACCTGGATGATGGCATTCTTCTTGTTTGGAGTCATGCTCCAGGTAGCTTAAGTGCTCGATCCCTTAATTTCTGTGTCTAAACCTACACATAAAAATTAAATATAAGCAGCCAGGGGTAATGATGACAATTTGATGACTAACTTATTAAACGCTAGCATAAAGCCAACTTTATGCATGTACACGCTATCCGAACAAATTGTCTCTGTTAATCCTTCTTGTATTTTTTAACCTGTAAACCCATGAAATACTGCATGCTTTTTTAGAGAGGGAGAGTCAATTACCTATACAAGTCATAAAGCATTTCTACTTTCTGGTTCTCCAGTCCAAATCTGAAGTAATTCCCAGAGCTGAGTTGAGAGAGCAGGAAGGAGGCTGTGGTAGAGGAATGACAGTGACCAAAGGACCCCACAAGGGAAATGGAACAATTTGTTCCCCTAGGGCATCACCATGGGCTTTCTTTAGCTAGCCTGTCAGCACAGAGGAGGAGGTTTTTTACTGCCAAAACCCGTAATTTTAAAATAAGTAATAAAATCCCAGTATATATTTATTATATATGGCAGAGGGTTTTTTTTACTACATTAATTTTTCACATATGTTTTCTTTGGAATTATGGTCTTTCAAAACCACAAAGATCAGATATGTAGGCAAATGTCAACAAATATCAATTATTTTTAAAATAAAATTCTGAAAGCAAAACCTATATATAATATACTATTCTAACAAAAAAACTAAGGCAATTATTGGCTTTTTGAAGAGATGCAAAAATTATTATTGCTTTTTTTTGTAGTGAGTACTGCTTTTATTGTATTTTCTTATAACAAATGTTTGAAATAGCTTCCAGAGAACATTCAGCAGATATTTAATTCCCAACAACAGATGACTAAGAAAGCACATAAAACCCTCTCATTCTCTTCCTGTATGTTTGAGCTTCAGCAGTATGACCAAATGACAACAATGAATTGACTTTTCAATAAAAACAAAGTACATACTTTCCAGATGTTAGAAATGAGTGGATGTAAAGGAGGGAAAGCTTATTAGAAAAATAATTGAAAGAGGAATGATAGATAAATTCAGTTGATATACTTGTATAAAATATTATATATATTGTGATTTAAAATTGCACTACACCAAATGTTCATTTTTAACAAATCATACCACATTATTTGTATTTATAGTTCCTATGGGTGAACTTGATAAATACCCATGAATAATTCAAGCATTACTAATGTCTTGCTTCATCACATTAAAAACAAGTAATTCTAATTAGTGATCTTTGAAGCATATAAAATCTATGGATTTTATAGGAAAATGACAAAGTGAATAAAAAAAAAAAAAGGAAAAGGAGAGGGAATAATAGAGTAGATCATTTGTCCAGCTGCTCTGTAGAAAGCTACAGACTGTGTTATATCTGCAAGGGACAGAACAGCAAAGGGTGCATTGCAAGCATAGGTGTGTGGCATAGAGTAAAGGTGAATATTTTTGTTCCAACTTTTAACTTTTACAACCATCTAAAGTAAAATACCTATCAGTCTGCTTTTTCTACTGCTGAAAGAATGCAAATTGCACATGCCTAATCTTAGAAAGGAAATCTGGGGGGGGGGGGAAATCATGCCATCTGTACTAGATGTGGATTGAAAGGCAGCATTTTTAATTTATCCAATGGACCTTAATACAATACAGAAAACTGTTAATAGTTTAATAGCTGTAACTGAAGAACAACAAATGGCATCGTTCAGCCTATATACACCTAAAGTTATTTCAAAGCAAAACATGTTCGTGATATCTCTAGTCATAAATGCAAACAGCAGTACGCAATAAGTGTAGTTTCATAGCTTTTCTCCACTGTGTTTAACATAGTCTAATGGAAATAGTTTGAAAACTTTTTAATACAGACTTGATTATTAAGCCATTCAGTAATTTAAATAACCACCTTCAGCAGTCCCAAATTTCATTAACCGTCTGAAGACAGAACTACTGACCAAAACAATTAATACAATAGTTTTTAAAGTAACTACATATGAGAGAAAAGCATTATCCACTACAACAATGACTCAAAAAGTAAATACAGTCTCCATAGTTGTAAATGTTGAATATCACCCAAGGTAACTAAAATACAAGTGTGTAAGCTGTTTAGTCTTCATCATAAAATGATGTTGCAGTTCCTCATATCATAACATTTCATTACTGCATATACTTTAAATCAAAAGAACATGGGTCAACATTTTCTTTAGTTTATATTCTGCCTGAGACTGTTTCACTTATGTCTGTTCCAACATCAGTGAGAAGACCAGTACCTGAAGCCATGAATTGTCTGACACAAAGGTCCTGAAAAAGAGCCTTTTACCTGCAGGGTTTACATTTTCTCAGCAGATAACATTCATTGTTCACGTCTGTTCTAACACATCCTTTCTCTACCACAGTTTCTTTCATTGGAAGATTTATCTCAAATTGCTATATGCTCTGCTACCTGACTATACTCATCAGTGAGCTAAAGCATCAATTTTCTGCAAGTTGTTTTTCTTCCTTTTCCTGATGCTTTCCTTATATAAATGTCTGATAACTATGTGATCAACAGAATGTTTACAATAATTGAACAACTAAGCTGCTAGTATGAAAAAATCTTCACAGCAAAATTTAACAATAGGCAATCTGAAAGTATGTCTTGCTATCATTATAGCCCAGTAGATAGTCATCTGGAGAAAGAGATGGGTTTTTTTCATGGAAGGGTCCAGGAACAGCAGTGGTATTACAGTGATCTAAAGGGCAAGTACTGAATGAGGGAGATTACTCCACTGACAAAGCATATGCCAGCACATGCCTATACTAGCAAGTCATTAAATTCCAAAACAGTTGTAAAAAAAAAAAAAATAAAAAAAAAATCTGGCAGATTTTAGATCATTCACTAATAGGAAATAGGATTACTTTGATAGTTAAATATTCAGAATAAATGAATCACTGAGTTTATTCCTGATGGAGACCTGTCAGATATTCAATTATATTACTCAAAATAGAGTTAGGTAAATAAGAAACTCTTCAGTATGATGCCTGAATGAAAAGATCAGATTAATCAGAAAAATCTTATTAGGCCTAAAATGAAATCTTAATTGAATTGAAGAATTATTTACCACATTAAACTTATTTTTAGGTTAGAAGAAAAGCATCACTACTTCGAAAAGTCATTCTCATCTGAAAAACTTGAAAACAACCATTAACTTTTTAAAAAAAACCCAACAAACAGTTGTTTTAGTAGCTGAAGTTTCTTAGATTAACTGCACAGAATTTGCAAACAGAAAATAAACTCTAAAGACAGGTGCAGCTTCAGGGGACTGCATTTTCTCCCCTTTTTTTCCAGCTCTGCCAGTGCTCCCCAGACTGCAGAAGCACTGGCTGGAAGGGGCCTATGGAGGTCACCTTGTCCAGCCTCCTGCTTGGGACTACCACCAACTCCAGGTGAGCTCCGTCATGCCTCTGCCTGGTCAAGTCTTGAAAACCTTTGAAGGCAGAGATTTTACCACCCAAGTGACCTGTCTCAGAGCTACACTACCCTCCTTGCAAAAAATTTCTTCCTAATGTCCAGTTTGTACCTGCCAAGCTGTAATTTATGGCCTGCATCCCTTGCCACATCATCTGGCACAATTAAGTAACTCAACCAGCTAGTAAGCTGTCACAAACTCTTAACGAACTATAGTTAAAAGCCACCTTTTTGCAGACACAAGCTCCAGCATTAGAGATATAGTACTGAAAACTCCCTCAGCTCATGTAGAAGCTTCATGAATTTCTGTAGAAAATACAGAGCTCAGTCTTAAGGAAAATAAGTATTCATAATTTTAATGACATACATTTTTCTGAGATGTTAGAGCACGAGAGGTCTTACAGATCTTCTTCCCTCCTGCAGTGACCACAGACATAGTCACCACAGAATTTACTGATGGAAATGCAAAAAAAAATATAGGGTGTAAAAAACGTTTGTTGGAGGCTGCCATTTCAGCTCATTTTCATGGGGCGGGGGGGAAAGCTTACAAAACCTAGAAGACTAAAGAGTTTCATATTGTAATTACTTTAAAACACTTTTGTAATAATTAAGTATATTTTACAGATGTCTTGAGGACAGAACTTCCAAAAACTTACAATTACAGCTACCTGGAGTAGTTCCAGAAGCCCAGAGATGAACGCTTTCTCTTTAAAATTATCAAGTACTTTAAATTTAATTTAGCAAGAGCTACCTAATTTCAATGGATTCCCTTAGTTTTCACCTTTTAAATTTAAAAAGAAGCGCAAAAGAATGTGTCTCGTTTTTACACACCTTAATGGCAGTGAAAACAGAAACAACAAACAGAAAAAGCAATTTCTCAAGTTCATTGCTTTTGTACTCTATTTTCCCTTGATTAAGGTGTAATCAACTCTGTGAATGCAAAGCAGGACAGGAAAAACTGATTATGTCTGAATTTGGTAAATTTTACTCTGATAGACTATTTATTTCAATGACGAAAGATTAAGACTTCGAAGGACTACTTTATTTGAACTAGACACACTATCTGAGTTTCAATACAATTATGACCATGGTCTTTTTTCTGTGCTCAAGGGTAAGATATCCAAGAACCAAACTTGAAGACTTTTAATGTATCACTGCACATATGTCTAATAAATACTATTCTCCCTCACGAAGCACAAACTGCTGAACACAAAAATTCATTTTTCTAAATTCCTTATTGCTGTCAGGTAAAGAAACACATCCCTTGGTGTAATACCCTGCTTGGGGAGTTCCGTGCTAGCATGATCTAAATGCAATAAAAATTATTTTTCTAAGAAGAAATCCTTCTTTTCAATCATGGAATTAAGAAACAAAGACAAATAAAACCCACATGCTAAGCTATAACATAAAAACTTTTTATTTCTATTCTACATCTAAGTTCCATGTTTTTTTGAGTAGGTTCCAAATTTGCTTAAATGAATTCTCCAGTCCCCAATGTTTTAAAATAATAAGTTTTAAAAAACTTTCACTGTGGTAAGGTTTGTTTCCATAGAAACGGGACTGAAAGCAGGAGCTGCTCTTAAAAGAATTAGAATTCTCTCCCACAAATGAAAGACTCAAAAATAATAACATATTAATAAAGCTATTGTCAGAATATATATTTTATCATTTTGGAAAAACAGAGCATGATCTTACATCCACTGGAGTTAATAGGACTATAATTTGTGATTACAATAAAATAAACCTAAATCACTGAGAATATATTACTGAGCTAAAATAATAGATCAAAAGATTATTCAGTTAAATGGATAATTTTCTAATGAAGTTTTAAATTAAATTTAGCAGGTGACTATCAGATGAGGCCATTTTTAGAAATATTAAAATGAAGAATTATGAGCCAAAAATGTTAAACAATAGATACTAAGGATTATTACTATTCACATAACTCATTTCTATTACTGTTACTTAATTTTTTGAGAGTGAATGACTTCATTAAAACCTGATTTTACAGCCAGTCAGATGCAGTTCTAAAATCCAGCCAGACAGTAAAGGAACGTATGGACATCACACTGGCATAAATCTAAACTTCCATAGGCCTAAGAACATACTTATTTTATAGTAGTTTTGCTTTTTTTCCTCACAGAAGTCTTTCTAAGTGCACTTGTCTGCATACCTTGTAAACATTCAGGCATCTCCCGTAAGAAAATTAGTAACTTAAGAAATCATAATTTACCTCCCCCAAAACCATAATTCCAAACGGAATCTTGAAGAAAGAATCCATCCAGGATGGGCTTGCAGTTTCTAAGGTTCCTGAATGCACGCAAATCTCACCTCTGCAGAGTTCTGCTGAGTTAAAGAGTTACTCAGGTTCATTGATGCACAACTATATTTTCTAAATAAGAAATAATCAATCTGAAGTGATAGACAAGGACAACTGTTTCCTCCTTTGCATCCGCTCCAACCACTTCATTCTCTGGATCAACTTCTGTTATACTACACATACATACTACTAGAGGAGCTACAAAGCCGGTGAAGGGTCTAGAGAGCAAGTCCTGCGAGGAGCAGCTGAGGGAGCAGGGGCTGCTTAGCCTGGAGAAAAGGAGGTTCGGGGGGGACCTTATTGTTCTACAACTACCTGAAAGGAGGTTGTAGGGAGCTGGTCTCTTCTCCCAAGTGGTAAGCAATAGGACAAGAGGAAACAGCCTCAAATTGCACCAGGGGAGGTTTAGATTGGATGTGAGGAACCATTTCTTCACTGGGAGGGTTGGCAAGCACTGGAAGAAGTTCCCAGGGAGATGGTTAAGACACCACCCCTGGAGGTGTTTATAAGGTGTGTAGATGTGGTGCTTAGGGACATGGTTTAGTGGTGGACTTTGTAGTGACAGGTTAATGTTAGACTGAATCTTAAGGGTCTTTTCCAACCTAAATGATTCTACAATTAAGGCAGACACAGCCTTAGATATAGCTCAGGTTTGAGCAAAGCTTGAGGATTTACAGTCTCCACAGCTCAGAGAGGCCCAAGAAATCAGTATCGGTCACAGCGACAGCAGCACCCAGGGTTTGACAGAGTAGTTACCATCAAGTTTGGAAGGAACCATACAAAGAGAACATCTGAACAGCTTCAGACTTCAAGCATTCTTCCAGATTTTCTACTGCTGAGGAATGAAGCAAAGCTATTGCAGTTCTTCTACACAAGGTGTGTACATAACTTTTTCTAGAGCTGACTAAAATTGCATATTCTGTGACACATACAAAACATTTTCCTCTTCAAAGGTTAATTCTTTACCTTTTCAACACTTATACTGCTGTTCTCAATCTGCTGCACATACCTGGTCAAACCCTTCAAGTTATCCTTAAGCCCCCAAACTAGTTAGGCTGACTAGCTTGAATAACAATGTCATTGTAGATTTTACTATGCAAATACCTTTGTTATTATTCTGAACGATGAAATAGGTATTTGAATAATTTCCAGATGAAACCTTTCAAACAAATTATACCAGTCTTACTATTGACTTTGAGACCCACCACTGAAATTGGTGACCCTGTGTAAAATTAAGACATTTAGCATTTTCTTAGTCAGATGTTCAGTCTAGAGAACTTGTATATGTCCTACGGTTGGGGTGAGAGTTTCACACCCTTCTGTGAGGGTGACATTTCCTTACAAAGCTCAAAGCCCATCAATTTATTTTCCTATGCTCACAGTTTTTATCATACACAGAAGAGAATTTTGATAGACAAACCTTTGCAGAAAATACCATGGTTGGACTTTACAAACGTGCATGTATTTTTAATAAGTGTTTTTAGCCATTATTTTAACTAAACTACTCCTCACATCTCTTGACTCCATATATTTTGATCAACTCTACAAGAAAATGACTACCACTACTTTCTTCCTAATATAATCTATTTTGACTAGCAGGTTATCCTACTCATTTCTAAATTTCTTTAAAATTCTGAAAGACATTTAAAATCTTTTAATTTGCAACTTACACATTTACCGTTACCACCTTAGGTTTTTTTCCCTGTATTAGAAAACCACTCCCATGAAAAAGGTTCCTTCCTCCACAATGTGCCGTGACTCAAGAAAACAGTTAACATCTCACTATTGTATCTACTTCCCTTGTTTTCTCCCTCTGGCTGACCAAAGAAGCCATCCACTCCTTTGAAATATCCTGACAGTGGGCAAGTACTTCTTTAAGATTGTTTTATTACTTGAACTATCTAGTTGGAATTTAAGTCTTGTAATTTCCATTCTACAGATTTTCTGCTATAATTTATGCCTTTAAAAAACCCACCACGGCTGAATTTAAAACTTAGAAGTATCTATGCTTGCCCCAAGTAATTAAGTTTTTCTTGTGAGATTATAACATTAAAGTGTCATTTATCAACAAACTAAGGATTTCACATCCTTTAATTTTGATGTTAGGTTCATTTATTTTTAGCAATGAATTCACCGTTATATGAAATACCCAGCCTAAAGGTTGGTTTAACTGCAGTAGATTTTGGCACTTGTCTTCTCCTTAGATGGTATGAAATTCTTTGGATACAATATGACTATTTCAAGTGTCTGATCTAATTTGTTCTGTTTGCAAAGTTGATTGTCAGGTACCATGTAACTGTATTGACTTTTGTTCAGATTCTACTGTCTTTCAGGAATATCTATTTTAGCAACGTCTATATTTCTTTGATATTTCTTCTCATTGATTTCTTCTTCTAAGTAGTGCTAATCAAAAGTGGTAAGCATTTTTCATTCCCTAAATTACACGTAAATGATAATACATTTTCTTAAAAGGTACTGCCCACTGTCACCTTCAGTTGGCAGCTACTTAAAGTTTGAGGACATTACAGGTTAAACAAGGAAACTGTTCAGAATAAAAAGTCTTGATAAAAAGTACCGTAGATATAAAATAAGTAAAGCTTTATCATCTGGTACACAGCCCACTAGTTTAATCCAATGGTCCAATGGTTTAACAGAGGATATAAACTGAAAACCTTTAAACCAATATGTATTTTTGCAGGACAAAAGCAGAGTTTAAAGGAAACCTTGCAATGAATGTGTATTTTCAGAATTGTGGGGTTTGATCTTCACGTAATATGCAAACAAAATATTCCAGCAGTTTACACTGCACAGTATACCAGTTTCACTGGTGCATTTGTGCTTCTTTTCCATGTAATGAACAAGTGACAGGAAAAAATATGATGGCTTGTCTGTCCCTAGAGCAATTATATTGCAAATCTGCCAAAAAAAAACCACTGGTGACACATTTTGTACAACATTTGTTAATCTGTATTTTTCTTTTACATCAACAGTACTCCAATGGCTAAAGTGGGGTCATATAGCTATCACTGGACTTCTGATGACATCTGTATTCACTCTAGACTCTCCATTCAGTTTGTCTTCTGTCTTTACATCTTATTTTGTTGATAATCACAAATGAGCTCATATTTGTGGTGAGTTTGGATTATATGTTCCTTTATTTCTACTTCTGCTGAGGTTTTCATTGTAAAACAGGAATGAAGTAACTTCATTTCAAAAGGCAAGTTTGTATCTTGTGGAAAGCAGTCTTAACTCCCATATTGGAATTTATTAATTATCCTTGTACTAAGTGTCTCATAGTTTGTAGACAGACTGTTAAAATGCCCCATCAGTAGAAGCTTGTTATTTTGAAATGTTATATAGACAGCATCTTAGTCTCAACTACTTGTTACCTTGCCACAGTTGCCCAGCAGCTTCTTTGGACCCTGGGCTACAAGAGGAAATGTCATAACACAGCACTGGCCCAGATGCCACTCAACGTCTATGACATCTTCAAATGCCCAGAGCTGCATGACCTCCTGGTGACCCGCAACACCACCACCAAGCCTACCCTGCTCACTCTGGAGGCGAAGCAGCCACAAGTCCCCAGCAGTTTAAAATCTTGGGCCAACTCAGATCAAATTAATCTTGCCTCTTCTATTGCAGTAGATTTACTGTAGGATCACTGGTAACACCAATTGGAAGAAAACACAGGCTACCTTTCTGTATCCGTGTGACAGGACACAGCATTTGTCCAGTAGCATTCCTGCTCGGGATTCCCAGGCATTCCCATTTCCCACTTTTGTATGTGAACAATAATAATCTTCAATGCTTTGCAAGGACCAGAAAAGTTACCACCAATGACTGGAAGACAAGCTTAGGATGTTCAAGCTCTATTTCAGCTTGCCGTTAGAAGAACTTTACCGTAACATGTTCATAGCTCCATGTAATCTTTGCCTCCCAGTATACATAAAAGCAGAAAACAGCTGGCTGAAATAATTCAGCACCACCTTGTTTTCCCTCCTAATGTCACAGATTTCCTTATATATGTCTTTATTTTGCTTTCATTTGCTTCACAGTTAAGCCACTGATACATTTAACATATGCAGTTTTAAACCTACTTCTCCCATCCCACCATTTCAGTGATTTAGTTTTACTGTTAACTCATCAGATAATCCCGGAGATTCTGACCACTTCTTCCGAACTATTCATGCATATATTTAACCCAACCATTATCCATTCCTCTGTTTACTTCACAGCTCTGCATCTTTATTTAGGTACAAAAATCTTAGCCTGTCTTTGCCAGATAAAACATTTTCTGCCCTTCCCACACCTTCCCTTATGTTCAAAACCCAGACACTTCACTACATGACACTCCATCATTCATCTCAAACAGGGGCTCTACACAAGGAAGGAAGCTCTCAACAGTGGTACTGTGCACACTTCTGATTATTTAAAACTAAGCATGCTAAAGGCATGTTATTATGTCACTGAGCTTCTGAAGTCTCCACTGATGTTGTTAATCATGTAGACCACTCACAGGATTAATTTAAATGAAAGTAAGCCAGGCAGCAATTTGAATTTTCATTAGTAGACTTCTAAGTGTCATATGTATATATTGATAAAAATAACTTCAGCATTGTTTTTCTGAAGGATTCAATGAGAATATTAATTCTTTTGACCATACCTTAAAATAACTCTAATAGGAGCGTAATTGTATTTCACAAAGTGTTTTGTCTTGACAATTTTTCTCCCCTTAGATATACCCAATAGAATAGGTACATCTTAAATAATTGCACAAAAGAAAAGGACAGTCATATATAGATCATACTTTTTACTTTGGCAAGACCCACACTCATAGACAAATACTTTACATTTCCTATGAATACACAAGAGCAGTGTCAGTGAATTTATGCAAGCAACATGTTTCAAGACTGCCAACAATGAAGCATCGTTCAAACTGCACTGTATTTTATGAATAAGCCTGTAATGTTATATTATAATGAATCTATTTGGCATTCAGTGGTGTGATGCAGTGCAAAGTAATTTTAATAATGCAGTGCATGGCTGTAGCTTATTATATGCATATGGAAGACACCAATGTCTTTAGGATGGACATTTAACTCAAGGTAGGAGGAGAGAGACAGAAATAGACTCAAGGAATGTAAGAAAGTCCTCATCTCAAAGTCTGATGGTATTCTGAGAATCTATGTATTCAATGTACACACTCACACGCGCACGCTGTTAAAGCAGCAGAGAGATCATTTGGAATTAGAATGTAAGCCTTTCTCTTATTTTTTTTTAAATTAACACATTATTTTTGCAATTTCTCAGGTTTTTGGGTGGACAACAGGGGGAATTATTTTAATTTAAAAGAAATATTATCTATTGTCAATATTTCCAATGGATTTAAGGAAAAAAATAAATGAGATTCCTCTACAAAGGTTCCCTTTCCTCCCCAGCTCAGGGGATGCACTTGTTCCACAAATTAATTAGAAGGAAAGTCTTATAAAAAATACAGCTGGTCTCAGTAACATCTGCCTTTCACCATATTGTTTGATTTTCCATTTCTTAGTTTTTTGACATCCAGATTCTTTTATGTTTGCACAATGGAAAGATTAATTTGAAGAATAAGAAAGAGATTCTTCAGTTTTAACAATGCTACTCATCAATATGTTGAACACATGATCTGAGGATGTTATTCCCCTCCAGACTTTGAGTCATTATGGTATTTTCTTCCCTTATTGCAACTCTAGTGCACAGCGCAGCCCCAAATTATGATGTGTTGAACACAACGCAACAAAGAAATAAAGAAGGGGTCAATAGAAGCTGTTAGCTACAAACACATTACAGGCAATATACAACACCAGCGGTTGGATATTGACCTCAGGGCATTAACTCTATATTGGCATGCCATGCTACAGCACATGAACACATAGTCATCTTTACAACACAGAGCGGAATTTAAAAGACTCACATAATTGCCTGCGAGAAGGTACAGGAGCACTTCCAAATGCTGTGCCCTGTAAATAAAACACATTTTTTTTTTTTTTTTGGAGCAAAGGATGTCAAGATTAACAGCAGCAGAAAATGAAAAAAAAAAATAAATGACAAGACATGAAGAAAATAAAGGCAGTGAAACAAAAGAGGCTGTTTAGATAGAGGAGCTTGTTATTACTAAAAAACTGCAGTTCCTATTTTCAGATAAACATAAATTATTAGTTGAGAATGTTTTAAGAGTAATCCACACATCAGTGGACACAATGAACCAGAAAGAGAGAAAAAGGGAGAGAAAGCAAGCAGAGAAAAGTATCAGCATAAGACAAGAATGCTCACACTTGTCAGAAATTAAATTTGATGGAAAGAACAATGGACAGAATATATATTAAAATTAATTCATTTACAAAAATAAGAAGGTTTAATTACACCAGCGTCTTAGCTGATACTGTCACTGTTTGAAGGTTAAGTACTTTTCAAACAGGTAGGAAGGAGAGCGAGTGCAGTACAGTTTGGTTCCTGCCACTTCCTCCTTTAACAAGTCCTCACTGGGTCAGTTTGATGACAACTGACAGGAAGCAGCTTTATTAAATCCCCGATCAATATAGGCAGTATGCTTTTTCCATATATAATACACAGAAGATGAAGCAGTCTATGGCAGCAATTACCACACATCTCTGAAATACCAACCATGCATGTAAAGAACATACGAAACAAATGCCAAGCCAGTCATACTGAAGCCTCTTCCCAATACAATCCTCTACCCCCGCGGCCGGGCCGCGCCGCCCCCGGCCCCCCCGGG
>JAVJGJ010000001.1:74613463-74626123 GCA_035590215.1 Microhierax caerulescens
CCAATACAAGCCTCGACCCCCGCTCCCTGCCCCCCACCCCCACTCACCCCAACGCCAGAAAACCAAACTCATAACAGAAAGAAATTAAAAGGATGACTACATAAAGAGAAACTCTAGTGTATAAAATTTGAAGAGCAGGGTTAAAACAAACTATATTGCCTGATCTTTAATCTAGATCATGCATCAGAGTTTTGCTTTGGGGTTGTGTCCAAGACTGCTTCCTCCTTCCCAATGTAAAAGGGTACACTGATCATTTGGACTGAGTAGTCAAGAATGACTAATTACAGTAATATTTAGACTGCATTTCTTGCCTTAAAAAGAAATAACAAACCACAAAAATACAATAAACCACCTGAAACTTATGAGACTTGAGTGGAGCTTGGCTCCCTTTGAAGTAATTTTGAACTTCCATCATCTTTTTGAATTCAAGGCTATGAACTCATTTACCAGGCAGTTAGACAGTGCTAGGCATTTCTTCTTTGAGATAATTTTTTTTTTTTTTTTTTAGGTTTTGTAAGATTCCATTTTCCTTTACCTAGTAAGAGTGAAGCAAATATATGCATATCTAGAAAGCCCCACAGAGAAACCATCTTTACACCACTGCTCCCATATTACTTCATTTACGGAAAGCCAGAATAATTAGGATTATTTGTCACTTCAGATGCCATGGCTGTGCTGTTGAGACGGCCACGTGCAGTGCTGGGTAGCTCTGCAGAAGCCATCTGTCTCACTATGCCACAAGCTTATCACTCTGAGACCAACTCCTTCCTGCAATTGTAGTAAGAGGTCACAGTCACCACAAGGAGTAGCCAAGGGAGCAAGCTGGGGTTAACTTATGTTGGACCAGCAAAAAGCCCACCAGCTGCCTCCCTTGTTTCCAAGGTTCCATGGGTGCCAGGAAAAAGCAGTAAGCTCTCTCGTTTACCAGTGCAAGCATGCAGTGTGCTCAAAGCCCTTTTCTCCAGGGCAAGCAGTGCCCTGCCAGTGCCCTATCCCCCAACCCCCCAGTTATCTGTGAAGTTATTTCAGCACTGCCAAAGTCCACCATTCACCTCCAGCAAACTTATCAATGTAGCCAAAGGACAGCCTGGTTTGGGTACCAAACCAAATTGTACATTGGCACTTAAACCAGTTCTTCACTGCATGCTAAGGCTTTACCAAATATTTCCAGTGCTCTCTTAAGTCTTTTGGAAACAAAATACAGTTATTTGAAATACTAAGAACACACATATTCATCTAAAGCATAGCTAGAAGTATTGAAGAATACGCATTGCGGAAGGGCAGTACCCACAGCATCCCCATTCTGCCAACTATATGCTATTCTGCTTTGCATAAAGGCAGCTTTCTAAAAAAGCTGAGGTACTGTTGCCATGTATTTTGCCTCCTCCCCTGGGGCACTCTACAGTCTCAGGAGTCCCTGTGTGAAGCTGGGTGGATAAGCATCTCTTGACCATACCAGCCAGCAACTCTTGCATGGCTGAGGTGGGGAACTGACTGTACCAGCAACGTTACTTATCTGAATTGTAACATCCCCTTATGACCTTGTAACATTCCTTATCTGAATCTGAGAGGTATGGTACCAGCATCCCCACAATTTGAAAATTCAAGTAATTACTGACTCTGGTTGTGGCCAGGACAGGAATTTGTTGTTGGCTAAAGCAAATCATCTCTGATCCTATAAATGGCAGTCCTAAGTGAGGCCCTTTTGAGCGCTCTTGGACCACAGGGGGCTGCATCCAGCACCTCCCTCTGAATGGGATGCCTCTCAGAGCTTGCAAACTCCCAGGTTTGTGAAGTTAGGAGGACTGTCACCAAAAGCTGATGATGGAGCCTGGGCTGACATCCCTACTCCTTGAGTCTCAACCCTTCACCCATTGAGAAATACAAAGGCATTCGACGTGAACATTTCACTGAACTCGAGGGGAACTTTTAGCAGGTACACCATTGTACATTCATATATATATATATATATATGTACACATGCACACATCTATTCATTTGTGTCTGTGTGCACATGTGTGTGTGAACTGATTTTGGTACCTCGTAACAAGTACAGAATGAATGTAACCATCTTGGATCCATAATTAATTTACTGTTGTGACTGTAGTAAATCATATTGGTCTACTTTGTAAATGATAAATTAGTCAATGGTTAAGTGCTGCTAAACTCTTGTGATCAACCTTAAACTGTGGATAAACCTTAGACAACTTTTTGATATAAACTTTTTGTCCAAGTCTGCAACTGAGATTGGATATACCTGCACCTAAGCAAGATCAAGAGCTTAGAAAGCAAGGAAATCCACTCTGAATCTCATGATTAAATAGGAGGGTGCGCCTTTCCCTTTTATATCTTTAGTCTCTGTGTAAATCATTCCAGCTTAATTTTAATTTGATTCTTCTTTGTGTGATTTATCTAAGCAATAAGTAATAGGGTGAACCTTGCCATCAAGTGTCATGAAGTCACACTCACACAAATTCATATTAAAACTATTTCGCTAATACCTTTGTTGGTGATTCTTTAAGTGACCTAAACTACTCACTTGCAACAAGTACACAGTGGTACCTGATATTTTGGTGCCTCCTTAAAGTCAGTTTTCAGTTCATCACTTAAAAGACGTTGAAATTATTTGTGAAACCATATACAAAACCAAAAAAAGCACAAAGTTAATTGGTCTGACAGTGGTTAGCTGACTGCTTCCTTATTTAGCCAAAAGTATTTCCTTTTTCCTATGCTTTGAATGTGTAGCATCTACATTTTCCCCTGCCATGAATCAAAAAGTAAACATTCAAACAGCCTTGTCTTACACAAATCCATCAACCAAAGAACTGGGAATTTAATTATTCATTGTTTGTTAGTATTTTCACTACTGACACAGAGTACTGTATTTCTAATGACTTAGAATTATTATTATAATTATTAGAAATTTCTAATTATGCTCCTTTGAAAAGCAAGATGCCAATGCATTTGACTGCATTACTTTTTCATGTTTCTAATTTCCAAAGTAAATGGCCTTCCAAGAGGACAAGGATATATGCCTTTACCTTTCACCAAGCCTTCCCTTCCTTTCTTCCCTGCCTACTCCAGAAATACATGTTATCCTTGAGTACCATCTGGCACAATGATAAGGAGTGTTTTTCAATACTAAGTCAAGTTTCAGACATCTCCATGGAAAATCCAGGCTCTGCTGGAACTTTTTGTAGTTTCACAGCTTAATCATGTACAGCTTTTTTTTCTGCCTTCTTTGTGTGTAGTGTAGCACTTAATCCTAAAGGTTTCTAGGTTTCCATGATGGCCTCGGTGGTAAATACTGTCTTAAGTTTTCCAAATGCTCTGTGATTCCTCTGAATGTAGAGCCTTACACAGGAATAAGATAATGCTATTAATAGTGCACGGGCATTGTAGATGACTCATAGTTACTAAGTTATGATTTATAGAAGTTATCACACTCAGCTGAAGCTTCTAAGTGGCTAATGCTTCCCTACCTTTTTACTGCAGAATTTTAACTAAGAGTTCACTTGCAGAACTACATCTCCCAAATTATTGCTCTTAGTAACAGCAAAGTCTCAATTTGGATTAATCTTTAAATACTATTGCAGGCATTATGTTCACCACAGGATGCTAATGTATATTAACAATTTTCATGCATTTTAAAAGTATGACTTACATACATGTATGAGTTACATGTAACTCATTTTCACTTAAAATGTTTTGAAGTTCTTTTAAAGGGTACATAAAACATGAGAACGATGGCACCTTCTAAACCTTTATTATGTAAATGCACAGAACAGAGGTTACAGATTCAGCACCTTGGGATCACTGTGCAAATTTTGGTTTTTTTTTTTGATTGATCACTCTGCCTATATCAGCTCAATGTCACTCAAAATTTTAAAAATCTCAGCAATTAAATTTTAAAATCTGAGCAATCTAAAATCTCAGCAAGTCCATGATGAGACTGATGAGAAACAGGAAAAAAGTTTTAATGATGATTATATTTTTCACCTTTCCTAACCACTTCAATTAGTTCTGAAGACCTTTTCAATTTAACATACATAAAGAAATCTCTCTCTGCTAATTCATCTAACATGGAATTAATTTAAAAAAAATATATTCTCTATATTACTACATACATTATGCTTCCAACAAATGTCAAAATAGTCTAATGAGTGCAATAAGTTACACTTCAGCAGCCAACTAGTGCACCAAAGGAAACTGGGGGTGGGTGGGGGGGGGGTGGGGAGGGGAAGTCGTTTGTGATCAGAGACCTTCTGGAGGGAAAGTTTAAGAAGTGACAGCTCCTCAATTTCACCTTTCAATATACATGTAAGGAGAAAATGGTCATCAGTACCTGAAAAGTCAGAGCTCAGCAGACAAGAAAAAAAAAAATCCACCAAGCCTCTGGAAGTGAAGTTGCCAGGATGCCTCATTTATAACACTTGGCCTATTCGGTGCACCAATGAGGGAAGTAACAGTTTTTACAACTGCTTTGCACATGAACACAAGTATGATGAGAAGATACACTTGCTCAGGTCTTGATTCCTGTCTACTTCTTACATTCTGTGCCACAAAAATGTCCAAGCATTGAGATTTCAGTCTGAAGTGCTTGCTGGCCTGCTGGCCTGGGAGCAGCCAGAGCTCATCCTCCAGGACCGAGCTGCTAAACCAGCCAGCACCTTCTATTCGTCGATGCAAAGCACATTCATACACCTTTTGGGTAAAAAAAAAAAAAAAAAAAAAAAAAGGCTTAAATGGTCTGTGCAACCATATTAATTTATTTAATATTTACCGTAGCATCAGGTGCTGAACTCAGCACAAACCAGCTAGTTCACTTCTGTGCCATGCAATTCAGCGCTACAGTCTGTTCCTGATGAGGAAAAAGTAAGAGAGGTTTTTATTTTATCTTTTCTGCCTATGTGTAACTTATCCTCAGCACCCTCTCATTGTTAATGCAGGAATGTCTGATTACCCAAGACATCCCTAAAGTGAATGTGGATTTTATGCACCAGACAGACAGACTGTTCTGTTTACATTTCTTCAGTCAGTTATTTATAATTTCATTTCACTTCGCTTTCAGAAATGCAATCAGAACACTACAAAACTCAGTTCTTTTTGAAAACACTATCAATTTTTATTCTTGTCAAGGTGAGAGTATGACACAGTTTCTGTCAGAAGTCACAGTTAAGTATTCACGGGAAGCTCCAATGAACTCCACAAGGGAATCTGGCATTTAATTCCCACAGCTATATTTCTCACATCCACACACTGAACAAAACTGGTTACTGGCAGTTTTTTAAAGTAATGACCACAAATATTTTTAAAGTAATGACCCTACATATTTGTTACTGTAGCTATTCTGGAGCAACAGCAGCAAGGAAGCCCAGATGAAAAGGATTCATAATGCAACCTATTCAATGGAACAAAACATCCACGTATTAGTTTGCTGTTCGAATGAAGCCATTCAATAAAAATACTTTAGCAATTGCATACATTTCCCGCATCTCTCTGAACTTTGAAGTTATGAGTTCACCTGTTATTAACTGCATATGGCAGCTGAAGTCCTCTGGGTTCACCTTGAGCAACTTGGAAGTCTGAGTACTGCAATATATGAAATGATCAAATCAATTCAGCTGAACCGAATACCCCCCCGGCAGCATAACTACACAAATATTGCTGTTCTTTTTGTGTCACTTTCTATGAGGAATCTCCACAGAGATGTGTATTGACAACAGACCAATCAATGCCAGAAGTAAAAGAGAACTCACTACCCATCAAAAGAATGCTTTTCCAATAAATGCCCCTTTTTCTCTTACAGCACAAACCCACCTCTTACAGGGTTAAAAGAGCACTAATTAAAAAAAAAAAAAACCCAACAAAAAAAAAAACCCAACAAAAACCCAAAAAACACCAAACAAACCAAACAAAAAACAACAAGAAAAAAGCAACAAAAAAAAACCCAAAACCCAAACCTACCACCCCTCCTCAACTCCAGATTATGACTTTTAAAGAGACAACTCACAGCAGGCAACATTTTCCCTAGGCAAAGTACATAATACTTTGACATGAACTTTGAAAATGAACGTATCCCTTTTTCTCATGACAGAAATTAGAGTGATAACTCAGAATATTTCAGAACACTGCTAAGAATAAAAAGCACAGTCTTAAATGACAAGCTGTACTGAAATCTTAGTTATTACCACATAAAAAAAATGTTCAACTGATCTCACAAGATTTCTGAAAGAATTCCTTGTCAATACATGATGGCATAATACCATTGATACGTAAGATTTCCCAGAGACAGAAAAACTTGCTAGAACACTACCAAATTCTCCTAGAAGGGCAAAACATGTTTCTTTCACAAAAAGAGCAAATATTAAAATGGTAAGCTGTGCTCTGATATGACAGCTTTCAGTTGTATCATGCAGCACTTACTGGTTGAGTACATCAATGAAATGATGCACAGAGTAGTGTGCTGCTGCTCCCGAGTTCATTACAGGCAGCCTTGGATCTACTACTTTTCCATTGCAATGTCACTCTTAAAGGGTTTTAAAAAAATATAATGATATTAGCAGGTCTCCAGATATCATGGTGCCACCACATTCTAAACCATGCAGCCTTTACCAAACTTCTCCATAGTTTCAGTTTTGGGGCAAGAAACTTACTCATTAATATGTTCTTGATCACTGGATTTTACTGCGCACACTCAACCATTCTGAGCACAAATACCTCAAAAGCCCTTGCACAACCAAAGACCTACATCTAGCTCTCCAGTATCTCCTCTTAAAGTCACTTACAGTTATAATATGATCCAAGGCCCCCTGACTTAAGCCTCTTCCAAATGTATTTGGAAAGTGATTTCTACCAGTTGATTTTACCATGGGACTCCCTACTCGACTATTTGCCTTGGAACTAACATCCCACCACTTATTTTTCCATAAATACCTGAGATGCCTACTGCAAATTTCTTCATTTCAGGTCATGGAAGATGACTCATTTTATTTTCAAGATTTATTTTTTTTTTAATAGAAAATCTTGCTCTTGTCACTTCACCTATATTTGTGTGAGATGATTCAATGGGACTTTATGTTTGTTAGGACAGCTCTTCCCCGTTATCTATGTGAAATTCATATAATGTCTTTTAGTTTTCATTCCATTTCTCATTTAAAAAAAATCCCATTTAAAATTGTAAGTGCTGAGATCACTTCTACTTAGTAGAAAACATCCAGCCTTCAGGCTCATTTTGACAAGTTGAAGAAATGTTAATTTGAATACAGAGGGGTGGAGAGTTTGATACATTGGTAGAATAATCATCTGAATATAAACGAAAAATTGTATTCAAAGTAGTACTACTAAAGACAAAGACCAAGACTTTAAAGCAAAAATGGAAATTTTCCCTTTCAGACAGATAAGATTAGAAAATACTACTAAAAAAAGGCAAAAAAAGCTCCACTACTTTTCACAAGCAATTGTTTACAACTTAATCTCTTTTATAGCATTATCCAACTTCAATAACCGCCAACATTGTCTTTACAATCCCTCTGATGAAAAACTGCTTGTCACTTGTGTATTTTTCCTTTATTAGATTTCAGATTACAATGCCTTTTACCTTAAAGAAACAGGAAAAATATTTTGTTCCTAAGGTGGCCTGAAATATCAAAAGGCGTTCATACAATTCTAAAATATTTAAAGCTATGTGCAATTGAAGGTGATAGCACAGCAATCCCACGTATATATATTTTTTAAAAGTTATGCCAGGCATGAACAAAATTATTAGAAGAAAATAGCCTGAAAAGCAAATGCAGCTCCATAGTCTACAGGTATATTAATTCAAATATGTTGCTCCTCCAAACAGCTTCCAGACTGGAGTTATAGCTCAATAAGAAAGACATATTTCCATCTTAAAGTTATCAATAAATATTTTAGCAGCAGTCTCTTGGCACATTTTCAACTCTGAATCAACAATTACATGCACTTTTCAGCAATCTGCTTCCACATATAAGTGAAAGATCCTAAAATACACTTTCACACCACATTTTGGATTGCAATCTCATAAGGCCAAACCATACATGCTACATTACATCTAGATACAATCGGTAACAGTTTTTCTGGGTACCTACAGTCCCT
The DNA here is from genome assembly GCA_035590215.1 of Microhierax caerulescens. Lineage (NCBI taxonomy): Eukaryota > Metazoa > Chordata > Aves > Falconiformes > Falconidae > Microhierax > Microhierax caerulescens. The sequence goes on from JAVJGJ010000001.1 coordinate 74,621,582, forward strand.
TACATGATAGCAACAGGATATTTTTTTGAAATGGATAATCCAACCAATGTTTCTGTATAGTTAGCTTGAATTTGTTAATTGAATGCTTCCTTGCAACTATCTTACTAGCAACAACAATCTGCTCCAATTGCTTACGTGGAAATTTCTTATAAATTGTGAATTTATATGCCTCAACATCTGCTGAAATACTGTTCTTCCATTTAAAAAAAATATTGTAATTTGTAAACATAGTAAAAATGTCCATGAAATAGGAAAATATTAACTCATTTGCAGATATCTCATTCACACTAGAGATGTTATGATTTCTGAATCACTTTATGACCTGTCTGTCTTTACCCTCTCAGGGGACTTGACTTAAAAGAGCTTGAATTTAGCTATCCCTGCCTTCAAGCTTGTACAAGTTGTTTTAAATATACCTTGCTTTGCTTATTTAAGTTTTTCACAAACTTGACCTTACAGATTCCCTAGGCACTATTAGCTATTGACATCTTTCCTTTAGGGCTTATTAACTGTACTCACTTCAGTAAAAGTGTTTCTATTTTAGGGCTGTCGTTTTTAAATTCAGACTGAAACTGCTGGGCATCCTCAGTACTTGGTCAGCTTCCACCCCTTCTCTCATTCTCATCAGCCAAATGCCACTCTTCTGCTGACAATGTGATCCAGGCTGATAGCACGTGTTTAGGTCCTCTCACTTGCGCTAATTTTTGTACAGCTGGGAACTTCTTGTCTGCTTCCACCTCGTTCATAACTATGATATCCAGCTCTGCCTCGTGATGTTCAGCCATTGTTTGGCAAACATAAAAGACCCCATTAAAAACATCATCATCAACAAAAAAAGGAATTAACTACATTACATAGCAAATCAATTTGGCATATCTTTCAAGGACAATTAGAAGCCTTCTATGCAGTAAATTGTCACATACATTAGACTGCGTCACAGACAAATAAAACCCCCACTGTTTCATATTTATTTTTTTAATGTCAGAAAAATACTTTTTGCTGGTATTACAGGACTGTAGGTGGCTTAAAGAGTCATAGGCACCTCGCTGCCTCCCAGAGTGTGTTAACTTTCTAACTGGGGTGGATGTCATTTCTTATGTCAACCATTTGGTTGGAAGCAACACCTGGTGGGTGTATCTGATATTGCTCAGGGATATACACAGTAATTCCAAGACTTGGATACAGAGGGCTTTTTTTTTTAAAAAAAAAACAAAACAAAACAAAACAAAAAAACACAAAACAAAAAAACCAACTGATTCTACTTACCCCTAAATTACTCCCTGCTTCATCACAGGAAAACTTCTCTCGATTCAAAGGGAGGCAAAAAGGCAAATGATTCTGTTTGTGAAATTATTTTGTTTTTTACTTCCCATTCATAGCTGCTGTGCTTTTGTCTACAACTGTCTTCATATATACTCATATGCATATGTATACAAAGTGTGTCCAGAACTTACAAGCAACACTTCAAAAACGTGCATGGTGTAGATGTATGCACATCCTATTGACTGATTATCACAGAACCTGCACCATTCTGTTTGGAAGAGACCTCAGCTGGTCATCTAGTTATCCCTCATGCTCAAAGCCAGGTGTTAACAATGAATTCTAACTTAACCACCCCTAAATTAAAAATTCACTGGAGAAAGGGCAGAGACCATTGGATGATTATATCTACATCAGAATGTAACACTGTGGTAAATGTTTGTATAAAGCTTAATGAAATACCTAGGGATTCACATTCCCATTTTAATTTAGTCAGAACCTGATGCTGAAGCACATGTTTACTTCTACCTTTTCAGCTCATATTTCTACAGCGCTCATTTATTTCTAAAAAAAAAAACAAAACACCCAAAAATCCCAATCTCCTGTGCTTTCAAAAAAAACCCACAAAACATTGTTAATGCTAAATAGAATTACATGTCAATGAACAATTAATGTGAGAAATTTGGACTTTTCTCCCAATTGCAAACTGCAAACCAATCTACATACTCAGAATGCACAGACCTGCAACATTTGCTTTGCCACATTAAATAAATACTTCCACAGTTCTGCATACTATTTTCTGTAACAGCCTGTGTTTGAAATATCCTAGCAAGACAAACTAATTTTCTTATTTTCAAGGGGGTGAATATGAAATCTGTACAAATCACCATGAATGCGATTACCGCTGCAGGTTTCAATGTGATTACATTATAGGTCTGACCAAAAGTGACTGGAAATCTTTCACATTTGAGAATACCTTCTTCTTGTGCAAGCTCAAATATAGTGTGGGACTCTTTTTCTGTATATGTGTTGTTCACGTGAAATCACTCAGTCTTCAAGCTGTATGAGAACATTTTAAAAAGCTCTTGTTTAACTGGGTTCATTTTAATTTCTCTGTCACAAATAACAAGTAGGTAACATGAATAACATGAGAACACAAGTAACACGAGCTAAACTAATTTGATGGCTCAATCAGGAAAAATGAGGATTATAGTTGAAAAATACATATCTAAAAATCACATGATTCTACACAAGCAAAAGGCAAGACTGGCAAGAAAGAAAAGAAATAGTTATTAGGAGATGAAAAAAATATTAGTATGAAAGCAACTGCCATCAGATCAATACTTGATGGCCTTCATGAAACAGTGTTACTACTCCTGAACTGAACTGATAAATGTTCACATTACAGCAAAACACTACTGCAGGGGGATGGAGATGAGGTATGCAGGGAAGGAGAAAACATCCTTCAAACAGATACATTTTTTTTTTCAGACTGTTGATTCAGCTTCATTTCAGAAACAAATTAAAGTATAAATAAAACCACACACCATACAAGAAAAGGGACAAAATTTTGGACATATCTTATTTTGATTTTTATTTTACGGGCAGTGTGACAAGCTTCAAACTGCCTGGTAGGAAATGTGTTAATCTCTAAGCTCCTGAAGACAGTTCTCTTTCCTGTGTATTATTTTCCCTTAAAAAGAAAACCTTTCTTTTTTGTTTTCAAAATAGGTTGATAAGAGCATCTTGCCCGTTGAACCTTACAAATAATAATTGGAAAAAGAAAAAAAAACCCACCAAACAGCAGGAAAATTAAAACAACAAAAATTTTTATTATTCTTGTACCTAAACTATAGACTGATTGATGTGTTTTTTTTCAGCTTCTGAATTAATAGAATACAATATGATTCTTTGTTGAACAATTGGTCAGTCATGGGAGTTTGCTATTATATTTAGCTTTACTAACTGTTTCTTGGGTTTGTTTTCATTTAATTTTACATATATGTGTATATATATATATATATATATATAGTTAATTTGACTTATGGTTATCTGAGCAATAGAGTTTCAGCTTTTTCAGCACATCCAGATGGAGATCGGTGACAAGTGGTGTCCCTCAGGGGTCTGTATGGGACCAGTACTGTTTAGTATCTTCATCAGTGACAGGGACAGTGGGACTGAGTGCACCATCAGCAAGTTTGCAGATGACACGAAGCTGAACAGTGTGGTTGACACACCTGAGGGATGGGATGCCACCCAGAGGGACCTGGAAAAGCTTGAGAAGTGGGCCTGTGTGAACCTCATGGGGTTTGAGAAGACCAAGTGCAACGTCCTGAATCAGGGCAACCCTGGTATCAACACAGGCTGGGGGATGAAGGGTTTGAGAGCAGCCCTGTGGAGAAGGGCTTGGGGGTACCAGTGGGTGAAAAGCTGGACATGAGCCGGCCATGTGCACCCACAGTCAAGAAAGCCAGTTGTATCCTGGGCTGCAAAAGAAGCGTGGCCAGCAGGCTAAAGAAGATGAACCTGTCCTTCTAGTCTGCTCTTGTGAGATCCTACCTGGAGTCCAGCTCTAGAGTCCTCAGCACAGGAAAGATGTGTACCTCTTGGAGCGGGTCCAGAAGAGAGCTATAAAAATGATCAGAGGAACGGAACACCTCTCCTAGGACGCGGTTATTCAGCCTGGATAAGGGAAGGCTCCACGGGGACCTTATTCTGGCCTTTCAGTAATTAAAGGGGGCTAAGAAGAAAGATGAGGACAGGCATTTTTACTACAGCTTATTGCAGTAAGACAAGGGCTGAGGGTTTTAAAATAAAAGAGGGAGATTCAGACTAGATAGAAATAACTTGTTTATGATGAGGGTGGAAAAATACTGGCACAGATTGTCCAGAGAGGTGGTAGATGCTCCATCCTGGAAACATTCAAGGTGAAGCTGGACAGGGCTCTGAGCAACCTGCTCTAGTTGAAGATGTCCCTGCTCATTGCAGGGAGCTGGAACTAGATCTAGATCATCTTTTAAAGGTCCCTTCTAACCCAAATAATTTTGTGATTCTATCATTCTCTGTAAAGTAGGACTACCCATCATCTTTTTAGAAAAGCCTTTTAGCATAGTGTTTCAACAGCATTTTAGCTGTTTAAGGAATTTATTGCAAAAGACCACAACACAACTTTATACACGGCTGCAGGGAATAACTGTGTTACTGTCTGTCCTGGTTTCAGCTGGGACGGAGTTGATTTTCTCCTGGGCAGCTGGTGCAGAGCTGTGTTTGGGTTTGGTGTGA
>JAVJGJ010000001.1:74626221-74640613 GCA_035590215.1 Microhierax caerulescens
TGGGGGGGCACGGGGAACTGGGAGGGGACACAGCCAGGGCAGGTGACCCAGACTGGCCACAGGGGCATTCCATGCCATATAGTGTCATGCTGAGTATATAAACTGGGGAGAGTTGGCCAGGGCCTGCCGATCGCTGCTCAGGGGCTGGCTGGGCATCAGTCAGCAGGTGGCGAGGAACTGTATTGTGGATTGCTTGTTTTCTTTTCTCCCTTCCCTTTGGATTCATTCCCCTCCCCTTCTCTATCCTTTCCATTATACTTGCTATAATAATAATAGTTCTTATTTTAATTATTAATTTGTTCTCATCTCAACCCTTGAGTTTTACATCCCTTCCCAATTCCCTTCTCCATCACTCTGGGGAGGAGCAGGGGAGTGAGGGAGCAGCTGCGTGGTGCTTTTGTTACCAGCTGGGGTTAAATCATGACTCTAACCTGTGTGGTGCTATTACTACCTGAATGTTTCTGTTACTACTTGATTTTATACTTTCTTCAGTGTTGAGGGCTGGCACACCTTTCAGAAACACTCTCTCTATTCCATTTAGTCTTGTCCCTTCCTCAAAATTAATCTAGAAAAACTCCATCAAATGTTATTTTTTCCAAAGTGTTCTACCCACGTGCTTTCAAATCATATGAATGCCTTGGAACTACATTAAAACATTGTGAATGCAGCTCAGTGCCTTGCCTTTGTTCCTTGTCAGATGCCCTGAGATCTTCTTAATGCATATTTCCCTAAGAATACAATGCTGCATGCCTCACAGAACGGGGTGTGTGGCATAACGAAACTTAATTTGGCTCCAAACATTTACTCCTTCCCACACTCCGCAACTGAACTAATATTTTTATGCAATCCCAATATAGAAAAGTCTTTTTAGCACTTGATGCATTAAAATTCATTACTATAATTAGATATACTGGTAGTGCCTATGCCGTAATAAATTCCAAATTTTTACTGAATGGACAGTAGGCTATGAGGAAAAAAAATATGTATCTATTTTACTAAGTAGCTTCATCAATGAGCCATACAACAAGAGAAAACCAGAGGTGGGGTGGTGGGGACAAAAATGAGAAAACAGAAGAAATGGAGAAACATGGGTAGGCGTTGCTGAACTACATGCCTACTTCTCTTACTAGAATAAATAACAATGCCAAAGTCAAGGAGAGCTCGGCTACAGCATAAGGATGAGGCTAGTAGCTGTGTGGAAATTACTTCTAATAAACACAGCTCCATACACAACTAAAAATAAAGCAGGTGACATTTCTATTTTGAACTCCAACCTGCTGAAGACGTTTTGGGTTTACGTATGGGCATCTTTGAAATTTGCATTTGATTAGAGCTAATTCACAGCAGCATCCAATGCAGCTTTGTACAGCTGGAGATACATACATTCAAGCTGTGTCTAGTCCTCTAACTGAAACTTCCTAACACCCAAATCACGGATATAACTACTACAAAACAGAAGAGATTAGATATGAATAAATTATAATTATTGGAAAGGAGATTATTAAACACAGTAGAATTGAAACTCGTATGAGAAGGCAAGATATTAAAAGGGGTCTCTGAGTGAGGGCAGTGTTACACACATACTTACACATGGGAACTGATGCCATACAGAAGTTTTCAGCAGTAACATAGAAATGACAGTAGCATCTTGTGGTTTAACCCTGACCAGCAACCGAGCATCACACAGCCGCTCGCTCACTCCCCCTCACCCAGAGGGATGCGGAGGAGAATCAGAAAGGAGTGTAAAACTCAAGGGTTGAGATTAGAACAATTTAACAGGTAAAACAAGAGCCACGCATGCAAGCAAAGTAAAACAAGGAATTCATTCGCTTCTTCCCACGGGCAGGCAGGTGTTTGGCCATCCCCAGGAAGTCAGGGCTCCATCACACTAACGGTTACATGGGAAGACAAATGCCATAATTCCGGATGCCTCCCACTTCATTCCTTCTTCCCCCCAGGTTTATATAACAAGCATGACATCCTATGGTATGGGGTACCTCTTTGGCCAGTCTGGGTCACCTGCCCTGGCTGTGTCCCCTCCCAGTTCCCCATGCCCCTCCAGCCCTCTCGCTGGCAGGGCCCAAGAAACTGAAAAATCCTTGATTAGTGTAATCCTTGTCCAGCAACAAGTAAATATGTCCGTGTGCTGTCAAAATTGTTCTCACAGAGCCAAAACACAGCACTGCACCAGCTACTAAGAAGAAAACTAACTCTATCCCAGCTGAAACCAGGACACATCTGTTTGTTTTCTGTATCACTGATGAGAGTCACCTTGACTTTTCCTTATTATTTTCAGGTGGGTTTTTTTCTTTTTTACATAGCCTTGAGGCTATGTTACTGTCACAGAAAGGACACCCGCTATTAACAACTAATGTTGACAGACAAAACTGTCCTAGAGTGACAGTAGTAGAGTTCATGACAAACATGGGTTTTGAAAATGTTTCCCCCCTCCTTTTAGAGAATGCCTACACTAGCAAGAAGGAAATATTACCAAGAGCATGAAGTATACATGCAGCAGCCTGTCTGGGGGTTGAAGACACGTTTTGTTTGTCTCCCAATTTAACAAACATTTAAATTGACATTTAAAGGGAAATCAGTGGGGTATCTGTCGTCTCATCAAAGAACCTGGACCTCTGAGTACTTCTTGTCAGAGTACAAATCTCATTAAAAACAAACAAAAAATTATAACTGCAAAAGTTATTTTAAAAGCTGCCAAGCTAATGTACATTTAGAAATTAAATCATCATTTACAGATTATTCACTGCCCAAATGAAACACTTCAAAACAGAGGTCCCATCTTTATAGAAATGCTTTTTTTTTAAGTGAAACCCATGTGATCAAAATGGTTTATTTTACTACCCACTAAGAATCATACTTGAGAATTAAAAATTATTAGCAATCCTATGGCACATAGCATTTCAGTATTGACACACAATCACATCATTAGCGTGCAGTGAAAAGAGGCATGGCTCTAACTGTACTCTGAGTAACTCAAAATCTTTGTGAACACACAGGAGTCAAACTTCTCGAAGTGGCTCATGTACCCAAGCCTACAAAACACAAATATTCTTTTTCTCCAACAGAATAGATAGTGGACACACACTGCCACTACGCCTTCCTCAGTCAGACATACAGCAGGGAAACAATTGACACTATCGTTGCTTTGAGAAGCCCTTCAACTTCTTTTTCAGAAACTCAGGAGGACTCTAACGGGGAAAAGGCAGAGAATGGATGGTGAAGAGATAAGACCTGTTGAGGGACCACAGTTACTATTAAGCCCCCTTCACGTGGTCCCTGCAGTCACAGGAAGAAGGGTGGGATGGGAAGGCCATCTAAACTGTAGGGGTGGGGCATAGGGAAACAAGGAGATTTGAAACTGTTCTTTTTCAAAGTCTACTAACCTGGAAGACTTCAAAATCTTCACAAAATCCAGGTCGCGTAGAGGAGATTTAAAAAAAAAAAAATAAAAATATGGGATTTTGTATAGCAAGCTCTACCTTTCATAGCTCAAGAATGGAGTAAGAGGCTTAAAATATGAAAATCCTCCAGACAGTTTGCAGCATGTCAGTGGAGCCCCATCCTACTGTGAAGCAAATACAAAGAGGCACTCAAAGGAAAACCTAAATTGCCCAGAAAATAAATGTTATGTTGTACATGGAGGTAACTTCAATGACCCAAGCCCCAACAAATGTTCACTGTGGGAACCAAAGGAAAAAGCACCAGACATGTCAAGGAAAGACAAGGCCAAAGATTCTGGAGATCAACAAAGAAATACATCACCCACCAAAATATAAGCAACCATGTGCTTGCTCTCTGTTGGAGACACTGAGACAGCTGCAAAGGAGTCTGAAACGGAAAAATCACAAGTGTGTTGACCCTGCAGAACTGATAACAGTCAAAATAGAAATGAAGAAGTAGAACTGAAGGACTGTGGCTCAGAATTACACCAATTTCCTGTTTTCTTGTGCTTTACTAACGCAGATGAGGCCACCAAGGTCTTGCTAGTGCTCTCCTCCAGAGAGGACACAGTCTGTGTCCAGGGTCACAAAGGTGGAAGGTTAATGTACTGACTCAGAGCACCAGCTCATCATTTCCATACAAACCATCACGTCTCATTTGAATAGCTTTGTGTGTAGCTGAGCTAGTGCTAAAGTGTGCCAAAACCAATTAGTGAATAAAGATGCTGCTATAGCAACAGCATCTAATTTTCCAATTAGTAATAATTGCTGAAACACCTGCCATAAATCATAAATACATTTAGATTGGGGGGGTCCCTGAAACAAATTTTCCTTTAAAATTGTTTTGTTTTTTTAAGTTGACCTTCACCATGATAATGAAAGAGAGTGCCAGTTCTCTTTTTCATGTTATCACATGTAATACAAAGTATTATTTATTTTTAAGGGAATCCAAAGAATGTGTCCTGAAGTCTTAAACTAATTAACTACACTGTGCTTAGATATTCCCAGGCAAGAAAAATTCCAGATGGCAGTCAGTTTACAATGAAGAGCAGTTCAATGAATGCAATATTGAAATACCACCTGTAAGATGCAAATGCTCTGAGACATTAAGACAAAGCATACAGTAGTGTTACAGTAAACAACTGTGGGACCAGGCAAGATACGAACCTCCGCGTTTACCCTGGATGTGTTCTGAACTCTGAACATATATATTTTTTTTAATGTAATTCTGAGTGTATTTGTACTGTCCAGTTCTAGTCACAAATGAAAATGGGACTCACATTTGCTGTGTTGCACCTAAAACATTTTAGCACCCTCTTGTAGCAGCCACTAACCAGCCACATGTTGGAAGTATCTCAAGTCAGTAAGCTGATGCTGACTTCCACTCTTAGATAACAGCTGTGGATGAGAGTGTAAATTCCCACGGTCCTCACTTACTTAAATTTTCTGTATTTCATTTACCCTTGCTCCCTACCCGTGCAGCAGGGATTCTTACTTTTCCAGCACTTCTGAAAGACTATTCTGAAAACAATACCTTGTTTTCCCCACTTTCTGACAGGATCCGCTACATAGTTAACTGTAATTGCTCCCCTAAATATACATCATGCACACTGGATTTAGAATAATGTGACAGACACACACAGTCAACACACTGATGTTTCTAAATCATTTTGCAAACACACGTTAAGTATGGGCAACAGGCAATCCTTGAGGAAAGAGGAGAAAAGTAGGGGGAGGTATTAAATCCTACACAATAACTGTGCCCCAACTTTTTGTTGTTTTGAAGAACACTAAAACCCAGGCAAGCTCTTACAGAGGAAGAAGAAAGCGTGCTATTTTCTCCTCTGTAGTGAAGTGATTGATTGTACAATGGCAGAGCATTTCATATGGGTCAGCAATTGAGACTGTAAAAGACCAGCCACACATTAGTTCCCTGCTCCTAACAACCTAAAATCACACAGAAGGATTCCCATTTAAGCCTCTTCAGAGATCCTAATCAGAGTGAACATAAGCAGTTAATCAGAAAGGCGGGTTTCACAACAAATTTAATAAATTCCCAAATGGCCAAGCCTAGCAGTGCTTCTTGAAACCGCGGCAACTGCAGCAAACAGATGTTGCTGTTTCACAAAGATAAGTTTTAACAAACGCTTTAAGATGTGGCTCAAAAATAATGTTTCTGTATCACAACAGAGTTCTGACATGTTTTTTTGATATGAACAGAAGAGATGTAGAACAGTGCTAAAGACAAATTTACACTTTTAGCGATGAACACTGATCACTGCATTTACATTTGTAAACTGGTTATGCCATCTGTTGGGACCAATGGAAACAATTTGTTGATTAGTTTTCTGGGGGCGGTGGGGTGTGGGGTGTGTGTGTCTGTTAGCTTATCAAAAACAAACTGGTTTTTGTGGTTAAAAAAATAGAAAATAGTATTTTAGAACTTTAAATTCAATATTTGACAGGGAAAAGCAGTTGTTACTACAGCAGACAGTCAAGTGCAGGAACAACTAATGATGTTTTAATACTCTACTTTTGCAAATAACCCAATTATCTTTTTACAAAAGTGTCCTCTAAGTTACATACTAGTGTATTGTGCTTCAGAGTTTCAATAACGTGTTAACTTCAATAATTTATATAAAATCACAGTCCTTGCCCAGTTATTATTCCTGAACTCCAAAGGGACATCTTTGGGTAGAGAGGCTTATCTAAAAATTACTATTTCATTAAGCAATTATCTTTCACTTCACCTTTGAAAAGTGATGTTACAGTGACAAATACATTTTGAAAGAACAAAGTTTGTGATAAAGGCTCTTGCAGCATTATTAATTACGTCCACACTTCAAATGCTTAAATATAAGATATGCTTCCTTTATATACTTAAGCCATATTGAGGCATATAGGATGCCATGGAAGCTATCAGAAATCTTACCACTGAAAGGAATCCAAAATTGTGTCAGGACTGAAGAAAAGACTTAAGGGCCATTAAACAGCATGAGTTCTGTTATGGGGAATTTTTTTCTGATTTATTTCAGCCCCTGCAGAACTAGCTTTTCATCCTGAAGCCACTTCCTAGAACTTCTATGAACCAAAAGAACACGTAGCTTAAAAAAACCAAATCCTTCCTATTTGGTATTATACAACAAACTGAATCCCCTACACCGTAATTCTTTGACCAGCTTTTCAGACCAGGCCTTCCTCCTGTATTTCTAAATCAGGTAGGAAACAAAGTATGCTTGAAATGCCAGGAGAACTCATTCAACTCAAGTTTTCTCATAGTTTTTAAAATTACTGTATTTATGAGATTCTTTTTGGTCATAAACAAAACAAAAGTCTTTTCAGAACCTTCACACCACTGCAGAACATAAGCCCACTTGCCTTTTAGCATTAGTAATTTCATTGACATCAATGAAATTGTTAATGCTTTCAAAATTAAGTGATTAATCTTTTTTTTTTTTTTTTTTTTTTTTTCCTGGGCTGGACCTCTAGGTAATAGGCTTAACATACTGCATAGGCTGCACACAGCTATTACATGATAAAGTACATTTTAAAACAAATAAAGAAGTCAAGTATACTGTTTATCTCTGGTCCTTTTGAACTTATTAGTCTTTCAGGGGAAAAATTATGAATTGTGCTTTCTGGAAATGCCCAGGCTAGCGTGAGAATTAAAGGATGTAGATATGCAATTACTTCACAAAAGGACAGATCTACAAAGAATTGATGGTGGGCTATACTGCAGGGAATAAGCAGACTTAAGATTTGTTTTGTGAATTAAGATTTAATGAATCCCCAGGCAAGTTTTATCAAATAAATGAAAGGAAAGGGAAAAGAAAAAGAAAGACTGCATGATCATGAATTATCTGAATAAAAATGCGATGTATGTTTTAAAACGAAAACTCCATCCAAGACAGAATGACCTTGAACATGTAGCTATAGCACTAAACATCAGGAGGTAAAATACTCTTATTTCAGTGTAATGATGAATTGATTATCTTGGGAAAAAACAAACAAACAAACAAACAAACAACCCAAAACATTTTAAGAGTGTTTCAAAATAACAGTGGCATATTAGTAATATGCATTTTCTGACAATAAGAGACTGCAAAATATATTTTTCTTTTACAGAACATTTAAAAGGGAACAGCTTTCTAAAAGAACTAATCAATTAAATGTACAAAATTTTAAGCAGAAGAACATTTATCTCTTTTTTTAATATCCCTCTCAGAGAAAGTAATCTAAAATTAGATGGGCACCGTATCATGTTCAATATACAAATATAACTATCAAACCTAATTATCCAAATAATGGTAAGAGTTCACTGCACAAAGTGATTTTTTTCCATTGATAACTACGCTAAAGAACTGTTTTTCATGACAGTAAATAGAGTTTATGGAGTGATGCAGATATATTATAGGCATGAAGCAGTTATTTGGACAAAACATTTCAATCAATCTGTCACAGAAGTAGTTCGATTTCCTATTTCCAACTGATGATAATTTTAGAGGTAACTGATGGTAAATTATTTGGGGAGCTGGGTACCTAAAGCTTTCAAAATCATAAGTTTAAGGAAATTTTTCAACAGTTTTTATTCTATATGAGATATAAACTGACATGAAGAACAGTGGAGAATGTTCTGTTCCCAACAAACTGATCTCGTCTGTGCACGATATAATCATAGCCTCGATCTCAAGTACCAAAATTGCTGATTAAGAACGCAGCTACTAAGGAGAAAGAGCGTGATCCAATGCCTTTGAAAGAGCTCAAACATTGCACATTCTACAGAATAACAGCAACAATGGCAATTTTATTCTGTTTAAGAGATTCGATGTTCTTCTGTGAAATTACATGATGAAGTTCTCTATGGGAAAGCAACAAATTTCGTAAGATTTAATTCCTGTGACTAGGATCATAGTCAAAGATGAGGCCAGAGGCATAAATACAGCCCGTCTCCAGGTCTTCATGGAGGCCACGGGAGCATATCTGACCAGGCCGAGGCCCAGACCAGCCAGAGGAGGCTCAGTCACCCTTTCTGCTCCCCAGCAAGAATCATTAAACTACAACCTCTGTGATACCCTTTGCACCAGTAAGAATTTCAGGCTGTAGACACATCTTCAGAAACAAATTATTTTGTATTTTAAAGGGTGGATCTCTCACAAACTATTACGGAAAACAGGGTTTTTTAAGTTTATAATTTAAGGAACAGAATAGTCAGAATCTTAACTTTTCCCCCTCCGAGTTTAGTTTTTCTTTAGAAATGAAACCTGAGGGGATTAACTCCCTTCTGCATCAAACAAATATAAAACTTCAACATTAATGAAGCTACTTTTCTATTGTATAAATACAATATTACAGGATGGTAATATAATAACTAAAGTTACAGTAACCAGAGAATAGCAAAGCACTGAAAACTCCTATCTACAAACAGATTTATAAAATAGTAAAGAAACTGGCCATCTTCATAATTTCAGGCAAAACACTACTGTCAGATTAATTAAAATGCACTTTTCCTTCATCTCCACTTACCTGGAAAAAAAAAAAATAATATTTTTTTTATTTGCTATGAGAGCCATGCGCCAGTAAGTTAAGACTTCAGAATTCCCAGTGAGGTATGGCCTGCTAAGAACAGTAAAGAAAGAGCCTAATACCTGCCCTAAAATGATACTATCTCAGTAACAAAAATATGTTTCTCCTCTATTCAGGAGGAGAATCTTTACTAGCAAATAAAAAAAATAATTTTGCTCATTCACTGCTAGAAAAATAGTTTTTGAGGCAGTCTTCAAAAATCAAGAAATATTTATGCATTAATAGAGGCGGTAAATTGTGGTCCTGATTGAAATAATTTGGCTTTCAGCTTCACCTTCTGTTTTCTCCTTTTCTTCATAATGCAGCTGCTAGCAGCTGCCCTTTATTCCAATAAACTTCTGGGTACACATATATCCTTCCTGCCAGTCAATATAAAGACTCATTAGAGACAAACAAGTTGGAAAAAAAATCCAAGCAGCATGAGAAAAACTCTGACCCACTGACATCAACAGCAAAATTTCTGTTTCTGTCTGACCAGCGCACTATCTCCATGCACCTCCCCAGAGACGTAAAGTGGTCTAATGGTTTCGTCTCATGTCAGAAAATGTGCAAAACTGCCAGATTTCAGGTATGACCCTGGGCAAGCCACACAGCTGCTCTCAATTTCCTCATTTGCAACATGCAGATCATAAATCAGGCAGATGTAATAAAATAACCAAGTATGATTACTTATTTTTGGCTTATAAAAGGCAACAGTACAGACCTGAAGTTCAGAACTTTGTAGACAAGCACTAGTAAGCAGGAGGAACTAGAAGACAACTGTCTACTTTTATAATTATTGATTTTTATAGGGTACATATCACTTGATTACCTTGACACTCTTTAAATACGGAGCTTCATAAAGAATTAACAAACCAAATACACGAACAAATGGACCTTATATAAACGCCAGTAGCAGATCTGCTTTAAAGGACAAAAATGAAAGAGATGTTATTAAGCAGGCTAAATGTCACAAGTTCCTGAGTGCTTAGGCTTAATTAGAGGAAGACTATGCTCTAGCAACATATTCTTAATTGAAGAGAATTCATAGTTAATTGTATACCTGCGAGGAACAATCTCCATGGATTGCTGAACTCTATGAACGTGAAAACCTGAAGGAGGTTTTTATAACGTACATCCCATTGGGGAGATCTGTGAAGAACAGCTAAGTGTCCTCCCATATATATCGAACACAGAAACTACTTTTGGAGCGTCTGCTAAACTAGTTTGGTAGTTAGTAGTCTGCCACCAGGACTTTAATCCTACAGCTCTGTCCATGCGGCGCAGGTCTGCCTGTGCAGGCAAGTCCTGTATTTGCAGCCACACACACTATCCCCACAAATACAGCTTATGTGATTTGTAACCCTCCCACGGTTCTTTTCTTTCATTTGTTCATTGACAATAATAAAGGTGCTTAGCTCTTACACAGTCAAAGGTTGTACAGAAGTCTTACAACATCTATCAAATCTCTCACAGGATCTCTCCAGCCCACCCTATTGACAAGAAGCTGCTGGTCAAAGGGCTTGATTTTGTGCCACCTGACCCGAGTGATCTGGTCCACCAGTTTGCATTGCTTCTGGCAACGTCACCAAAAGGATATTCTTCACAGAACAATACTGTTTATGTTACCCTTTACCTACATTAAGTTAATTTTTTTATGTGAGCAGAAGACCAGTGAGAGCTGAGAGACCCTCCAACCACCTGCAAGAAAACACCTAGTGGCTGCGGACACTGAACTCTGGTCTCTGTCACAGGACTGCCAATATTAAGGACAGTACAGAATGGGGGAAATCAATGAAGATCACCAAGGCAACTGCTGAAAGGGAAAAAGAAAAAGTGAACTGATCAACAGACATACTTTTTACCATGGAAACTAGGCTACAAATCCACACAATTTCTTTTTAAACAGATTTTTTTTAAAAGTCTGCTCAAGTTTTCTCCTAGGTCCACCCTGCTCCAGCCTCTCACCATTCCCTGCACCACGTCATTTAAATCATGGGCAGTAACTGCCACTGTAGCAGAGACAGGACCTGGTAATGAGCAGGAGAAAAAGCAAGGGACCATAACCTTTTAGGCCAGTTTTTTCAGGAGCGAAATCATGATGCTGCTACGTACTGGCAAATAAAAAACACATTTATTGCAAAACATCAGAAAGGTTGCTGCAACTACCATACCGATCATAAAAAAATATCAGCAGCACTGACATATTATATCTCTCTGTGGCATGCCAAGGACCAACAGTATTTGCCACCTCATGGACAAACTGTAAAATACAGACAGTATGTATTTGTGAGTGGCAGCATCTGGAAGGAGGATTAGAGGCTTTCAGATGAAAATTTGTTCTGAACAGATGAGCGGGATTTGCAGTCTTTCACAACAGTTTTGAATATTGACTACAGCTACCTGTACTTGGATCTAGCATTTTCAAATCCCTTGTAAACAGAGGAAAAATGCATCTTCCTAAACACAGTTCTTTCTTTCAAAGGACAAGGTAGAGTTAATATGAAATAATAAAAAGGGAAAAAAAGGAGAGAGACTATTATCCTATTAGGTACCCTTCTGGATCAAAGATGTTTCTAATGTGCAATTTCTAGAGCAAGTTTACTTGCACAGAACTCAATGAAAGTAAAAATCTTCCATACTAATGCAGAAACTAATTTTCACATACACATCACAGACCATCACAAACTACATTTATCAGAGAAAGTAACACATGTGATTACTGCATATCAGGATAGAGCACGTGATGAGCGTTCCTTTTCCCTCTTCCCCCACCAATGTTTAGTAACATCTTTTTTCTTTCCATGTATTGTCATTTGAAATGTGTCAGTCAACTGGCTCTGAATTCCCAACCCTTATCCTAAAAAACTCCCAAACCTGACCTGCTTCTTCTCATTGCAGTCACTGTGACTGCTTAGAAAACTCGTGTTCAACCCCTTGCCTTTCTTCTCAGTCTGTGACTAGGTTGCTTGAAAACACTATTGCTAAGCTGGGGAATTCTGCCATTTGTCTTAAAAAGGTGTTAAAGTTAAAGGCCAAGCTCAGCATTTGAATGCTAGTCCTGTTAAATTACTAGATAAAATATGAAAGACTCAGCCCAAGTCATTAAAATTTCATTATTCAGAAGAGGATTAGACTAATTTGTTTTTAAATCTCATTACCAATGTAGAATAAGGATCAACAATCCAATCTCAAAATTAAACCAAATCTTAAGTGAAAACTCTGCAGTTGTTTTCATCCTCCTTCTATATTTTGGCATCTTTTATGATTCCCTTTGCAGGTTTCAGCAGTTTGGAGATGGTTAGTGGGTCAAACAACTGATTTTCCAAGAGATTGTGGTTTCAGCTCTTGCTCAGATTCAAATATGTTTATGTTTGATTTATTTATTTTTAGACTAGTAACTAATAAATACCAAAGCATATCCCTTCCTACTGTGTAATACACCCTTCCTGCAGCATTTCTTCATAGAGTGCAATGCATTGCAACTTAGTGATCTTTCCTCCAATTTAAAAGGAAAAACAAGGACAAAATTATGGCAAGAGCTGCATCTTGTGATTTGTTGGTGTTTGTGGTTTTTTTAAGTACAGTGTTTAATCAAACAAAAAAAAAAAATAGAAAAGAGAGAGAGACTTTGTGAGGATCCAGAACACCATTCTGCTTCAGTGTTATCCAGAATAGACTAAATACAGAATTAAATTTGTAGCAAGGTAGTAAAATTTATATACTACCGATAAATCAATTCTTTCATCCTTCTATATAAAACAGAAAATCAAAAGAGTAAAAATGATGTATTTTATACTCATTACCTTAAAAGCCAGTCTTACAAAACACATCAAGAAGGAAGGTGAAAGAAATCTCAGGCCTCTCACCAAATGCATCTCACCAAATTGAAGAAAACACCTACCTGCAAGCAAACAAGCCTGTAGACTGGTTCTAATGGGACCACTATGTAGACAATTGTTCTTTTCCTCATTATTTTACTCATATAAGACCACCCTATTGATGTTGATACAGAAACTCCCATAGAAACTCCAGTTCTGAGAGGAGCCAAACTATTGCTATTAATCTTACTTTACTCCATATTTTCTCACTTCCTTTAGATATCCTGTGAATCTCATTAAAAGACAAAACTAAACCAGACTAGATTTATGGAACTAGTGTAGTTTGAGTATTTTTTTCTTCTGAGGACAGAATCCAACAGGATGTCTGGGTATATGCCAATTGTATTTATGTTATTCATGGTTTTGCTATGGCTACTTTTTATTATACAGATCACTTAATAATAAGTTACTAAAACTTTTAAAAGCAACAAAACACACTAGTGCAATTACAATGGCCAGCAGAAATATTCCATGTCTGTATCATAAAGGAAATAAAGAAGACTCTTTACCTGAAACTAAGCTCTGGACACATTTTCTAAAGCTGTCTTTCCTGCCTCTAGACCAGTATTAATAGTATTAACCCTTTATCCTCAAATATACCTCTCAGTTCTTGGCAGTGCTGAGAATTCCCTCCTTTTCAGGCTTCATGTACCTTACCTTACCCAGGCTTACATGCTCCTCCACCCTTCCAGGAGGGCTGTGACAGTAAGCCTCCTCTCCCCATCTCTCCCCTCTTAGATCTTGTTCTTATTAGCACAAATCCTATAACTGTTCTGACTTCTCTCACTCCCCTTTTCATCTGTTTTTCTATCAACTTCTCTGCTAAACATTTCGGCTTCTCTGGCTTACTTCTTCCAAACCTCACACCCTGAACCCCCGAAGTTTTCTGCACTGCTGAGTCACTGCAGAGCACCTGAAAAGTTGCACTGGATTCCCATCTAGATATACAGAGATGGGGTGGTCACTCCTGTAAAAAGGCATGCGCCAAGTTAAAGAGGAAAACCCCCTTTTCTCCAGAAGGTTCTTGGAAATGTTGGTGCCTTTGTCACGAGTAATGGTACTTTGCTACCTGCAACTGGCTAGCTTGAGACAATGAAACTTGGGAAACCATATAGCAAACATCATATAGCTACATCGCCCTGCAGCGCTAACGATTAGGTTTTTTTTTTTCCCAGTCTATTAGAACTACTGATCCTATTATTATTTTTTTTTTCCCCTACTGAAAATGACAGGCAGGAAAAATACAAAAATCAGCGTAATTGCAGTGAATTAATCTGGACAGCACTTTTTCCAAGTGAATTGCCAGCACATTAGCAAAAATAGAAAAAAAGAAGATCTCAGTCACAAACTGTCAGCCTGTATTGGAAGCAGTTGGGAATAACTGTCCTCCAATCCCATTTTGCAAAGAAATCCACATCTAATGCTTCCTCATGCACAAAAAAAAAAAAAAAGAAGGATATGTAGAGGAATTACTTGCATTACAAGGGTATG
>JAVJGJ010000001.1:74654013-74667670 GCA_035590215.1 Microhierax caerulescens
GCAGTTTGATTTGTTGCAAAAAATCTTCCACTACTCTTTGTCTACTCTGTCTGTCTTTCTTACTTATAAGGTCTTCATGTAAATATTTTACTAATGCACAACAATACTATACTGTAACAGGAGTGCTTAAACTCTATTCTTCAGGATAAATTGCATCAGTTTTACAGGTAGAAGAAAATACAGCACGTCTTAATGATGTGTAGCACACTGCTTTGATCTCTTCAAAAGGCATTTTACTACAATGACTCCTATACAACATCAGTTAGTAAGTGATCTTCATTGTTTAAATTCACTGTTTCTACCCACTTTTGATTAGAAATACAAATATACATGAAGCCCTTCTGTCCCATTTCTTTGGGAAATAAGAAATTCTTTGAATATGCATTTGCCTCCTTAACTAAGGTATCCATTAATGTAATGAAAACACCTTAAAAATATTTTGGGCCTGGGAAAGCCTCAAGGTTTATATATATGAAACAGAGATTAAGAAACTCATATTAAAAAAGTCCTAAAAAGAACTAAAATATTCCTAAATCCTAGCTCCCTGAGGAAGTCACTTGGATTTAAAATTATCTGTAATAAAAACTCATAAATTAAATTGTCTCAGCACTGGCTTATTCTCTTAAGTAATTGCAGCAAACTGAAGCACCCTTTAGAGTTTCTCAAATGCAAAACCAGTTTGTAGATTTGGCAATTCTGTTCACCTTTAAAGTAAAACAGACTTGAATTAGAAGTAATTCCTGAATATGTGAATAATTTAATGTACCTTTTATGTATAAATGTGTTCTATCATGCTTCCTCAAAAAACACACCATTAAAAATACACTAGAAGGGTATTAAGAGGTTAAGGCTATCTTTGGCCAGCCTGCATTTTGATACTGATAGAAGTAAATTTATGAGCACTTTAGAATATGCAGAATACTTAGTACCTTTCGTAACCATTCCTTTAGGGTAGAAAACAATACGTAGGATTCTACAACCACAACAAAGAGAATAACGAGGTCTTCAAAAGACTCTTTTTCAAAAGAACTTCATGTGTTCACTCTATATAATTGAGAAAAAAAATCTGTCTTAAAAAAACCCAAAGTGTTTAGATTCAAACCATTACTTCATCTAAGTAATTTATTAATATACTTTTTTTTTCTTTTCCTCTACCTCATGAATTACTCAATATTTGTTTGGGAATGGCACTGGATTTTGAAGTCATGTAACTTTTTAAGTTTCACTTTTCTTTTTTTTTTCATATTAAGTAGTAGAAAAATAGGCTGACCATCCTCAGGAGGAAGGGGGGATGGGGGGGGTGCTTGGCAAGAGAAGAATATAATTGAGGTTATAAGCAAAGCTGGCTGCTACCCAAGAACTCTTACCAGCTGAACTACTGAATTAATTGTTGATCTGAATTCTTATTATATATTGCTGCAAAATTATACTGCCCAATTAAGTTGGTAATCTAATATTCTAACTACAGCTTAGATTTTTTTTTTATAGTACCCAGCAGTGAATTCCAAGAACTAATTAGTCAATTTAAACCCTTATTTGCAGTTTTTAAAACTTTTAATGCAAGTTTTTGTTATTTTGCTGCTGTTTTAACTCAAAAATCCCTTTTAATTCCTCCCTCCCCTTCAATCTGAAGAAACATGGTGGGAGGATGGCACATGAGCAAAATAAAAATATTTTGACACTGGCTATGAATGATGCATTAATTCCTGGTCAATAATACAAAATGAGTTCAAAATTCAAAATAATTCAAAAATTCCCAAGCTAACAGTCACAAGTTTTGAGATTTTATTGGAAAAACCCAAATTAGAGGTGTGCCCAATTATGCAATGCAGGCCTGGTAATGCTTAGCCACACAACAAGCAGTCTAATACACATTTGTGAACAATCACCGGCACTTTCTCAGATTGCATTTGCTTTGGTAATAGCTGATCAGCACACCTTTCCATCCTTCAAGTGGGTGTTAAATAATGGTTTAGTTCAGCATCTGGGCAGAAGTTAGATGCAATGCATTATTCTGCTAGGGCCAACATGGTTACAAATGTGTTTCCAAATGCTCACTGACAACAAAGCAAATGCCTCAGGTCTATCAGCTACCTTTATCACAGAACACAAAGTGGGAATATAAGGTAAATGAAAACTGTCAATTCAAAATTACTTTTCCTTTTATAAATTAAACTCTGCTTGAATGAATGGATTGGTACCTTCTTTCTTCCACATTTGGTCAACGATTATACTTCTCAGTTCTGGGATAGGGTCAGACTGAATGGAGTAGCAGCAGAGAAAAAAGAAAAAAAGGAAGGGTAGGAAAAAAAAAAAATAGCCGAAACATTTTCTCCTTTTGCCTGCTGCAACAGAGCAGTCCTCTAAATACACTTCAAGTAACACTTTGCTTGCTATGGTGCTTGCTGTGCATTGCTCCTATTGGAGGACAATGCATACCAGAATAAACCCCAAGTTAAATACACATTTTAATCTAAAAATCTAAAGTCAATGGTGCTAGAAAATCCAGAGGATAAAGAAAACACACTCTAGATATAAGAGCCCTGGCCGAGCTGAAATCTTGATTTTGGGGGTTATGAAAACTGATCCTGATTGGTCGGTCTGATCAGGCTCCCATCACAACCTCTAGATACTATGCGGAAGACTAATTCAGAAATCAGCAGGTTCCGTGTAATGGTAGCAGCTTACACTGAAAAGTATGGGCAGGGAATATTTAGGCCCCAAAAGAGTTTGCTCAATAATTTTTTGTTGGAGTTACTACATCCGCAAAGCGGCCCTCAAAAACGCAATTAAGAGTAAACTTTAACCTTTACAAGAATAGAGTAGGTCTTCTAGTGAGCTGCTTTAGTAGCCAAATGAAAACTGAAGTTGCTGTCTTTCTTCCAAGACTGACTGATATTTTGTTCATCCTAATCTCATAGCATTCAGAATTAAAACAAGGTGTCTTTCATTAGGACATCTATATGGCAAGGGGGAAGGAATACAATTTGTTCTAAAACTAAATAGGTCAGGTACATACATAATGTCATGTCAGACAGATGGAGATGACTGTGAATGTGACTAGCTGCTCAGACAGAAGGAAGGCTGGAAATTTAAGTAACAAAACAACAAAAAGCCAAAGGCTTATTCTTCACTCATTTAACAGGCCCAAACTGCCAAGCCCAGAGATGAAGCAGGTTTGTTTTCTGATGCACATTTTTTGTAGAAATGCGGAATTCTGCTGCAGTCTCTTGCACTGTTGTAGCTTGTCTCTTGGCTAGCTTAAACTGTACTCTACTGCTAAAAAGAAAGAAGAAATTGAAAGATTGGTGTAAACACCAAAGGGTAACTGAAATAATCAGCATTTATAGTGGTCTACACTAGTGATGCCCTACCCACACATTAGCAAGTGGAGATATTTCCTTTTGGTGCATTTGGAATTGTCAAGACAGAGACTGTGATTCCAAATCCCCCTTCCCACTTTTCCTGCAAAAAATGGCTTCCCAGTCATTCTGTGAAAAGAGTAAACTTTCACAAACCTACTCATAATTAAACAACACACTAGAAGGAAATAACCAAAGCAGACAGCAAGTTCTATGAAGTAACACAAAAAGTATACTCCACTTCCTAACATAAGAATAGAAGTGGCAGCATGTATGAGACCATTGACACAAATTATTTTTATCACCCTACTGACCAATGTATACCAAGCAAACATAATGAAATCTGAAAGAATTTAAGTGGGAAGAGATACTAAACAGGGTATGGGTAACAGGATCTGGTTTACATTTATTTTTTTTTTTTTTACATAGTTAAATAGATTCCAGTCCTGCTGTTTCCCCAAGTAGGAAAATCACATTGCCCAAGATTACACATAACTACTCCTTGATAAATAATCTCTGTGGTTTTGTACACACAATTCTCTTAGAGAACATATTTCACTTATAAAAGCAGATTTCGCCAGAAGCTTTGATGAGCAACCCTATGATGGTTGGGTTTTTTTAGGGAGTAAAGGAAAAAAAAAACCAACACAGTTTAATTTACAAGCCAACAGTATAAAACAGTCAGCACCCAGTGTTTTAATTGAAGCTCATTCCCACTCAGGCTAGTTTGAAGTGAAGTCGCATGGGTACCTGAACAGTGTCATCAGCCGCACACAGGCTACCTAAGCCCATTCAAGTGCCTGTATACTCAGACAGTGCTGTCTAGATAGGTCCTAAAATATGAAATGATACTTCATAGTCCCCAAGCAACACCTACAAATAATTTGTCATGCAGATTTATTGTATCAAAATAAGTATACAAGATCTAAACAGAAATCCAAATATGCATAGATAATAAAAAACAGTTCCCTGACTTGCTTCATGTGCTGTCTGATACCACTAAAAGTAGATCACAGACGTGACTTTCCCTGGTGTCACCGGCAGCTCTGTCTTCAGCACTGTCACTGAAAGGGAGTCACAGTTGAATGGCCCTGCTCACCTTGGCTTCCCTTACCGCACTTGTGCCTCTCTGAGGCAGCTCGACACAGCCCCCAGCAACTGCAGTCAACTCGGAGGCCATGTTCTGTTAAATGCTGCACCCCTGGGGTTGCCTATCAGGGCTAGCAAAGACCCTGCAACTGGAAAATATGCCAGAATACCTACCTATACATGCATGTGCGTGTGTGTACATACTTCTGCACAAGTGACATGCAGGGACGTTATCATGACATTAGGGGGTCATGCACCAGCATCGTCAGACAGTCAGTGTAACTATAATTTGTTGGATTTGTGCTTTCCAATGAATCTCTAATAAGAATTATCATCTCTCTTTTAATCCATGGCCTAGATGAAACAAGCGACAGAGGAACTGCCTGCCCTTTTCTTTTTGGAGGTGAAAACCACACCCCAGATTCCATGGTCCTTCTACTACTACGTATGTAACTAAGTGCACGTAAGGCTGGCATGGTACCGCTCCTTGAGACAAAGGAGGGAGAAAAAGCACAGTGAATCTTAATTTTTGTGTAGGGGCCAAAGCCACGTTTGAAAAAAAAAAAATTATCTAGTCTTCCAATAAAACATTCTTCCCTTGATATTTTAAGTATTTGCTCTTTGATATCCTACTAAATTTATTTAATGCATGCATTTGGTGGGTTTATTTTAGATTTATACTCTTCTACTTGAAGTCTGAAATCAGGAGAATAGTTTCCTATATGGATCTGTGGATCTTTTTTTTTTTCTGAGATCACCGAAAATAAGTATTATAATTTATTTGGAATAAATAAAATGAAAATAGGTTTTCTTCACTCTTTTTAAAAAGAGATCTTACCCTAAGGTATTCCTGATATTTTAAGAATTTAGATGAAATCTATCTTACATAAATATATAACTGTAAAGTTCTATCACAAATAGGTTTTTCCTGCAGTTTTGCTTTTGAAAATGTACAAATATATGCAAGTATATAACATACAGAACGAATCAATAATAGCTACTCAAAATAAATGCTGACTGTACACTTTTACAGAAATACCTGTGGAAAATGTGATTCATAATAGAACAGTTCTTCTTCAGTACATTTGTTTTACTATTTCTAGAAGATTTTACCCCAGCATTTTTTTTACCCTGCCCTGCATCAGGCAATTTTGACTCCTCTGTGTGTCCCAAATTAATTTTTTTCAGTGTACTTAATTTCCTTCTGAAAAAAAAGTGAACATTGACAGAGAACAGTTGCTGTGGAAAGCATATTTCCCCTTTACAACAGAAGCTGAATTGAAGTACACTGACTTTTCCCAACACCAGTACAATTTGGAAAGTGTTTTTCTACTGCTACACACAAATTACCTTTCACAGAAGCCAGCTATTGCATTTCATGCTGTCCAGAAATCCGCCCCCCCCATCCAATAAAAATGTTAAAACTACATTCATCCATTTAAATAAACAAACAAATGAAAAGACCTTGTGACTGCAGAGTGCATGCGCCAAAAAATCCAGCCTAGCAGTGCAGCGCGCTTTCCCTTGGAAATCACTTCCAGCAGTATCTAGGCCTGGGCCTTCCACGTGCTGAAAAACTCCTCTCAGGTTTGAATTTGTCCAGTTCCAGCGACAGAAAGTCTTGCAAAAGCTCAGACCTGGGGTTAAGTTCCCACTGAAATACAGTGACAAACCTGCCACACTGCAAAACTCACCAGGTCTTCCAAGTAGGTAAGGTTACCCTGATGGCATGAAGTAACTTCTCTTAACTAATTAAAGCACTCTGAAGCCAACTGGATTCTGGGGGAAGAGGGGGAGAGAAAAAAAAAAAACAACCACCCAAGTGTTCCAGGCTGGTACAGTTTGTGTTTCTGCAGGAACAAAGGGAATAAAAGTATAGCATAGATGAGGAATGAAATAAGTGCACATAATGAATGAAGATAATTAGCTCATTAGTAAACAAGATTTTGACATTTGGGACTGAGACTCTGTGATTTAGAAAACACATGTTAAAACCCTCACATAACTAAACCTATTTTTTGACCCTGAAGATCCTACTGCCTTTTAAAATATATGTATATATAAAGTATATAAAATAAAATAATATTTTAAAATATACCTTTAAAAAAAGGTATAAAGAAATACCTTTTATTCAGAACCAAGTAACTCATCATCTTCACAACCTGTCTTTCGAAGGTCTTTACTTAAGGTCAGGGGTAGCTTCTAAGACAGGCATAGCAGGTAGCAATCCGATAGGAAATGAAACCAACAGACTGGCTAGCTTAAAGACCTCAACACCAGCCATGGCTCAGGGTACAAAACACCTGAGCCACTCCCCAGGCCAAGTAACAAGCAGCCAGGGCTCTGCTAGAAATAAATCATAGCAACTTCCACTTCAGTTACATCTTCAATGACCCCCAAAAAACCCCTTGCTAAGACAGTCAAATAGAGTAAGAGAGTTTCTTACCACACAGGACTGTAATAAAACAAAAAATCCCAAACCAAACAAAAAAAAAAATAATCAACAAACAATTTCAGAGTACAAACAGTTCAATTTATCAGCAGAACGCTGAAGATGTGTATCTTCACTATCCATCATACCTGAGAAGTTGTGGCAATCGAGTGAATTGCACAGACTGAAAAGGTGAAAATATTACCCCTATTTTTAAAAAGGGGAAAAAAAGAAACACCCAGGGAACTATAGGCTGGTCAGTCTCACCTCAGTGTCCAGCAAGATGATGGAGCAGATCCTCCTGGAGACTATATGGAGTAAGGCACATGGAAAATAAGGAGCTGATTGGTGACAGCTAACATGGCTTCACTAAGGGCAAATCATGCCTGACAAATTTGGTGGCCTTCTATGATATGGCTACAGTGTTGGTGGATGAGGGAACAACTGACTGGTGCAAAGCATTTGACACTGTCCCACATGACCTCCTTGTCTCTAAATTGAAGAGCCACAGATCTGATGGATTGACTGCTCAGTGGATAAGGAATTGGCTGGGTGGTCATACTTGAAGAGTTGCGGTCAACAGCTCATTATCTAAATGGAGACCTGTGACAAGCTGCATTCCTCAGGAAATGGTATTGGGGACCCTCAGGGGTTGTTAGTGGGACCAGTGCTGTTTAACATCTTCATCAGTGACATGGACACTGGGATTGAATGCCACCCTCAGGAGGTTCGCCAATGACACCAAGCTGTGTGGTACCGCCGGCATGCTGGAGGGGAGGGATGCCATCCAGAGGGACCTTGACAGGCTTGAGAGGTGGGCTCATACGAACCTCATCAAGTTCAACAAGGCCAAGTGACAGGTCCTGCATGTGGGTCTGGGCAATTCCAAGCACCAATAAAGGCTCAGCAGGGAAAGGGTTGCAAGCAGCCCTGAGCATCAAAAGATGCGTGGCCAGCAAGTCAAAGGAAGTAATTCTCCCCCTCTACTCTGCTCTCATGAGACTCCACCCCTGGAGTACTGCATCCAGCTCCGGGGCCCCTAACATAAGGGGGACCCGGAGCTGCTGGAGTGAGTCCACAGGAAGGCCACAAAGGTTATCAGGGGGCTGGAGCACCTCTCCTACACAGACAAGCTAAGCTAGTTGGGGTGGTTCAGCCTGTAGAAGTGAAGGCTCTGGGGACACCTTACAGCAGCCTTACAGAAGGGGCCTACAAGAAAGCTGGAGAAGGACTTTTTACAAGGGCATGTACTGATAGGACAAAGGGGAATGGCTTTAAACTGAAAAAGGGTAGATTTGGGTTAGATATTAGGAAGAATTATTCACTGTGAGGGTGGTGAGGCACTGGAACAGGTTGCCCAGAGAAGTTTTAGATGCCCCATCCCTGGACATGCTCAAGGCCAGGCTGGACGGGGCTTTTCACAACCTGGGCTGGTTGAAGGTGTCCCTGCCCATGGCAGGGGGGCTGGAACTAGATGATCTTTAAGGTCCCTTCCAACTCAAACCATTCTATGATCTGTGATGATCTATGATCTAGGAGTCTGCTGGTCTTCCTCTTAATGTGTTAACATTTCCCTATAGCATATAATAGAAAGGTTCATGAAGTGACTACAATGTCTCAGTTTAAAATTCAAAGACAGAATTTATTTGATAACATTTTCTATGCAATCCTTCCCATAGCATGGACAAGACCACCAACAATTGAGCTCCTTCATGTTTTTGCTGGTGTCATCACAAGGCCATTCCTATTTCAGGATCACATAGAATTTTCTCCTAATCACCCTGTCCACTTCCCTAGTCCCCCAACAGTATTATCACAGTAAGAAAACAGGGGAAAGGGGATGAGGGAGCCCGAGGATGTAACTGGTCTATGTTAGTAGTGAAGATACAGACAAGCAGCCATCACAGGAACTGTTGGTAGGAAAAGTGTCCATACAGACTAACATTCATCAAGTTGTTGTCTCACTTAGGCTGTGCCAGATGGAAAAATTCTACATTTTGCAAATATCTGGCTCTAACATGTAATGTTATGGCAAACTTCTGGCACAAAACACGTGCAGATAGTAAACAAATTAATGAAGCCAGCGCAAAGCCACAGGGACCATGCTTTCTCTGCAGTGTAAGCCACGCTTCCATTAAAAGGAACAGCAATACAATTACAGTACCCATTTCCTGTACATCACCTCTCATCAGACATCATTTTCAGCACATGCATTATTCAAGCTCTGTAACACTCTCAGATTTGAGAGTACTTAAATTTGTGCTTGTTTTGCCATCATAAGTTGATCTGACCATTTCCACAACTAGTTTTTCAAGAGAATCTCATTGCAAATTTGGTCCCAAATTTGATATTTTTATTTTTTTAATTGCTTATGATCAGCATAATTGAATGAAGAGCACTCTCCCATATCTATTTGTGAGACATGTTCATAAAACTTGAAAGCACTGGACAACCCCAAAATTTCAGCATTGCACAGAAGCATCTGAAACCAAGAGATGTAGAGTATCCCTGTGTATGAAGATTGAGAGTATTAATAGATTATAATATAGTTAAAAGAAAGATATGGACAATTAATCATTAGAGTTAATATCAACATCATAACTTTTCTGCTGATCTTAAATATAAAAATATTTTGGCCTCAAGTGAAGCAAAATAATTTTCTAGATTAAATTTTGGAAGCATTTTATAATATGACTCCACAGTAGGAATAGCTATTACCTGGTTTGCCTGTTTCTTTTAGATGAGGGAACAAGTATTCAAATGCAAGCCAGATATTCTCCATGATGGAAAATAACGGAGATTTTTTTATCACTCAAACCAGTTTAGTCTTGCCTGAAGAGAGTCACAGTATTGTATTATTACATTTTTTTAACTCAGCAAAAAAAAGAAAAATAATTAAGTTTTAAATTTCTATGCTATTTTTTAACCTCATATTCTTAACATGATGTGTATAAATCACTGATTTGAACCAATAGTCTTTTTTTGAGGAAAAAAAACACAAAACCCCACAAACCATAAAAAGTAATTGTTTTATGTCATATAGAGTGTAAGAAATACTAAAAATTAATATTTTTTTATTGACAGAGAATATTCTGTATTGAGATGTGTCTCTATGTAGATAAACAAAATAAAAATGTACTAATGTGGGCACTGAATTATTCCTTTATATTCAGAGACTAATATGTCAACTCAAATATATTTGCTTTAGTTTAGGTTTAGTAATTTCAGTCTTTGCCAGTTACTATACAAACTCATACGAAATGTACTAGATTGAGAAAGAATGTAAACAGGAGATCTTGTTGATATTTTTTCCCACTGAATTATAGTATTTACATGAAGATTCCATTACTAAAAGGATGCCAAATTGAGTACTACCTCCACTTTAAAAACGTCAAAGCATTGACTGTTTTACAGGGCTTCAAAGCAAAAGAAGTTATTTAAATTAACTTCTCATGTTTTCATCTTGTGGTTTCACAGTTAGCTAGAAGTATTCCCTACTGTGAGACAACTATTGTGTGCAGAATACAGTTCATATCAATTAGATGGTAATGTTTTTAAAAGCGGCAGCAACCACAGAACAGTGAAAAACTATTGTTTCATGATAAACTCTATCGGTTTCCATAAAATTCAACAGACATTGGCTTTGGTAGTAGCAGGAATAACTAAGTCCTCCGTGACTACAAAACAGCGTATCAGTTAAAGTGAATCCCATGAATTCTGGAATTTGTATACATTTTGGTGGTGGTGGTGGTGGCATAGAAGATATATCTGACAGGAACAGGGGGAGCATCTTAACAGGTAAGCAGCAGTTATCAGAGTCATTTTGAGAACATAACATAGACATGGGCAAAAATGGTTTAACCTACTGCTCACGCATACTATTCCCTCCTGCTATTCAGTAGGAATTTTAATGTCCAAAGAAACCAACCAGGTGTTAAGAGCCTAACCTATACCCACAAATCTGAAATATTATCCCTTATATCGATGCTGCAGAGTACAATCAGTACAGCTTTGAACGAGCCTTACAAACATACACATTGGTTTGGTTATGGAGGAGGAGAGCTAGAGTAACACTACACAAGTTCACTATCGTGATGCTACGATCAACATCAAAACTCAGTTTTTATCAGTTACTGGGATCTGAAACAAGGAACAGAAGATCACAAGACAAAATTTAAATATTATCATGGTAACAAGTGAACAATTCACTACCCATGCATGGAAAGACAAAACAGAAGCTTGGTAAAAAAAAATAATTGTGGAAGACATAGGTAAACAATGATATCAAGACTTCAGAATTTGTGAACAGTTTTTACTACATTTATAGAGCTCTTCCTAGAGAAGGGGTGGTTTACACTACAAAATAGGCAGAAAGCCAATGCCAGATTTCAGTTATCTGTAAGTCTGCAGGATACACAAGTAGCAAAGAAATTCCTCTGTTAAACGCCATTTCTTGCTTGTCTGAAGAATACAATGAAATAATTCAGTATCCATAGCAAGATGGGGGGAGGGAAGGAAGACACTGGTTTTAGGGCTTAGGTTGAAAGCCTTTTCCAGGAAGAACCTTTGATTCGGGCAGTCCACCCAGATGATAAGACATAGAAACTGTTCTTACTCCCAAACCACATGTGTATACATATTTTTTCTTCTTAAAATGCTGAAGATCACATTGCTAAGACTGTAATCCAGCATAGCTCTTAAAATGACATTACATGCAGGTATATGGAGACATATATCTGTGTATCTATTTTTCTAGACCAGGACAATACACTTGAATGAAAAAATGAGTCAGTGAAGAGGCCGAGATTATAATTATATATTTCATTCTTGATAGCCAGTTTTGATTTTTTGTATCATAACAAATGCTATGAAAA
Organism: Microhierax caerulescens; assembly: GCA_035590215.1. Lineage (NCBI taxonomy): Eukaryota > Metazoa > Chordata > Aves > Falconiformes > Falconidae > Microhierax > Microhierax caerulescens. The sequence continues at coordinate 74,665,770 of JAVJGJ010000001.1, forward strand.
CATTTTTATTTGCCGAGAAACAAAACAAACAAAAAAGCAACAAGCACATAACAATACAGCCTACTAATTCGTTGCTGAGGGAAAAAGTCTTCACCAAGGGGGAGAAAAATTGGCTGAACAAGAGACATGAGGCTGTAAATCATCCATTTAAAAACAGCTCAGAGTGACACTGTTGGCTAGATACTCATTTTTGCCACACAACGCCTTCTCCTATAACACTATTTACACAATCATCTCTGGGAAACTGTCTGGGAAAGTCAGCTAATGACTAATTAAAGGGATTGCTTGTCAAAGATTGCATGATGACAGTTTGACCTACCTTCCCCATTTTTATACTTCCCCCAAACAAGTCGCTGCTTTTCTGATTTGTGTCATAACCATTATATCATTTAAATATAATTATATACGTGACAGCAAGTAATCTTTCCACAGTACGCATAAGGAAAGCATAAATATTAAAAAAGCAGATGATTGCAAATGACTTGAAAGAACAAGTGATTAAGCTTAATGTTTGTAATTTAAAAGGCACAGGCAAAGCATATTCACCTACACACTTTGCAGAGATCTCTTGAGCAAATACAAGCCAACATAGCTCACTAGATAATTTTAGTGTTATTTAGTCTATAAAGAGTACTACAGAAGGAAAAAAAAAAACCAAAAAAAACACCCACAACCAAAAAAAACCAACCCTGCAACAAAATAATCCCTGCCGCCTATGGTGGCCAAATTTTGATGGCATATGTTCACGAGTACTACATGAATACTATGAGGATCAACAAAAAAGAAATTTAAATTGAGTATATGATACACACCCCTTTCAAGTGACGTTGCTATCTGAATATGTTTAAGCAACACCAGCACTGAATTCTGTATGCTATTGTTATGCAGTAAAAATATATTTAAAGCCACACAAAAGCTCAGTCACTGCAAGCAAGAACAATACCTTTTTCTTTTTTAGTACAGAATATAATTTCACACACCACTATGCATATTCAGTGTTGGATATGGCTTTCTGTCGGCATTTTTCTTTTTATTTTTCAGACTTTTTTTTACTTCCAATATTCAGGTCTACTATGTGAATCTGGTTTGCATATAGTATGTCAAATGTATACTGTTTGCTAACTTTGCCCTAATTATTGGCTGCAGCTGGTCATATCACTCACTTGGTCCCAGCAGAATACTGTGGCAAAAGTGCTGGAAGTCATTAGTAATTAGTCACAGTCTGACAAAAGCCAAAGACACATTTATTTAAAAAATAATAATAAAAAAATGTTGTCCTTTTTCCTTAAGGGAAAACTAACTCCCCCAAACAAACTGCAACAAAATTCTCTGCATTTGGGAGTTAGTTGATTATCTCTGCAGAGACACTGAATATAATATTCAGGCTTTCTTTTGAAAAGAATCTTGGAGCTGACTGCAAAAAAAGGAACAGGAGAGTTTCAGTGGCACACAGGGGCATGGATTTGAAAATGAAATTTACTACTTCATCACAGCTTGTCAATTCTCTCTGAAATAAGAAACAATAATTCATAGAAACATGGAATCATTTAGGTCAGAAAAAGACCTTTGAGATCACCAAGTCCAAACATTAACCCAGGACTGCCAAGTCCACCACTAAACCTCATCGCTAAGCGCTGCATCTACATGTTTTTTTAAAAACTTCTGGGGATGGTGATTCCACCACCACACTGGGCAGCCTGTTCTAATGCTTGGTCACCCTTTCAGTGAATAATTTTTTCCTAATAGCCAATCTAAACCTTCCCAGAGCAACTAGAGGGCATTTCCTCTTGTCCTGTTGCGTGCTGTCTGGAGAAGAGACTGACACCCACCTGCCTACAACCTCCTGTCAGGCAGCTGTAGGGAGCAATCAGTAAGGTCCCCTCTGAGCCTGCTCCTTTCCA